>JAVCKU010000030.1:1253336-1274846 GCA_032273985.1 Hypsolebias coamazonicus
TTTTAGAGCAGTTAACTTGCTAACAAACACAAAAAAACTCAGAAAATAATGAAAATTTCTGACGTTTCGGCCGATGACGTCACTGGGGCGGAAGCCGTAAACGCGAAATGGTCGGTTACCGAGTCAGCCGTAAACCGGGGACTACCTGTAAAGTCCAGTTGTTTTGTTTTTAACCTTTTTTTTTTATCTTTTCCATGAAGTTTCCTCCTCACCGTTTTCATGTCAACACGTTTTAATTTCGACGCCCTGCTCCACCCACCTGCCCGCTGTCCGTGACGTAGATGATGATGTCAGCTTTCTCCTCAAAGAGCCGCTGGCGCAGCGCCGCCAGGTCCGACGTGTCGTAGGTGTAACCGCCGTCCGACTTGACGATGGTGAGCGGGAGAGATTGACCGGTGGCGAAGACGATCTTGCGGCCCTCGTCCAGCTCCACCAGACCTGGAGACAAACAGGGACAGAATGGAAACTGTATATGAAAACACAAATAAACCACGAGTTTATTTATGGTCAAACAGAACGACTGAAGCAGAGAAACAGCTGAAAGACATTTAAGAGACGTCAGCACCTCCTAGTGGTGGAGTCGTGTAACTGCCGCTGTACTTCCAGTCAATGAGAGTTTGAAATGCAGCAGAAAACAAGAAGTTCCACAGAAGATGGAGCTAAAACATGTTAAGCACAAACAAAACGCTCTGCTGCAGACAAACCTTTCTCCTCAAACTCCTTCACCACCCGGGTCATCAGGTCCTGGTAGTACGACTCTCCTCTCTCGATGATCTTGACGTCCAGGCAGTCGTAGACCTTCTGAAACTCTGACAGGTTGTAAAACATTAAGACTCCTTCATTGAGCGTTTCAAACCAAATGTATTAATAAAACATTAAAACAGACTAAAAGTTCAGGTCAAATCCACCGTGACGGTTGTTGATGAGTCATAAACTCTGCGTCAGAGTAAAACAGGAAGGTGAAGTCACCTCTCCTGGAAACGTCGCAGATCATGTTCCAGGCTTTGATGAAGTCCGGTTCTTTGCTCTGCAGTCTGACGACGCACCGGTACGCTCGTTTCTTAAAGTCCTCGTCCTCGTCAAAGCGCTTCTTCGACTCCTGGAGGACCAGAAACGGAAAGGACATCATGTAGGAGAGAGTCTCTCCAGGGGTTCAGATCAAACAGGAAGTGAACAACACACAGCAGGTCCCACCGAGCCGTCATTCAACAAAAAGGTCTCACGTCTGCGAGACGAGCCCAAACCATCAGCCCGCCTCCACCGTGCTTCACGGCCTGCATTTGGTGTTCTCCATGTGCTGCTGTGCATTATGGGTAAACATCGCCATGGACTGTTCTTATGCGTCTTTAAACGTCACACGACCCAAAAGGAGTCCTCGCTGTGACTGATGGATGAAACTACACGTGAACGTCTGAAGGTTCTGAAGCCTTTACGCAACAAACGGGGAAATAAAGTGAAACTTTTGTTAGAAGATGTCAGAAGTGACGAGCAGCTTTTATCTCAAACTTTTGATTTGAAGTCGTGGAAAAAACTAAAATCTGTTTTCGCTTCGTATCAGCTGAAAAACGTTGCTTCTCATAAAATTAGTCGTAAAGTTACTTTTTTTTTTTGTTAACTCTGAATTTCACAGAATTTTCCTTTTTTCAGTTCAACTCTCCGGCGGTTTGGACCGACCTTGTAAAACGCCTGAAGGTCGCTGATGGGAGGAGAGACGCTCAGGTAGTCTGGAAACTTGTCCTGCAGGTGAGCGATCAGCATCCCGAACTGGGTCCCCCAGTCCCCGACGTGGTTCAGCCTGCAGAGGACAAGCGGACCTGAACATCGGGTCTTTGTGGTCTAGAGCAGGGGTCTGCAACCTGCGGCTCTGGAGCCACATGCGGCTCGTTGGTCCCTCGGCAGCGGCTCGCTCAAGCTTTAACCAAAACTATAATAAAAATGAATTTTATTGGTTGTTATAAAAATTAAAAAGGACTAACGGTAGTTTTGGCAGTTTTCCTGTCATTTATTTTATAAACATGTGAATGATGGAAGTAAAACATACCCACTTTAACATTATTTCTATACTTAACTAATTTTTCCACAATAAAAAAAAATGTAGCTCTGCACAGTTCATAGTTTTTGTTTATTAAAAAAACTAAGTATTTGGTCTTGTCATGTGTCTTAAATTGTAAAAATATATATTATTAGTCATTTTTATCTTTATAATGTCTCCCCTAGTGGCCACAAAAGGCCCATCCAACAAACCTTAAGTGGCCCATGGGCCACCAGTTGCAGCACGTTGTTGCGGCTCTGAACGTGTGTAATTTAGTGACCAAAGGTGTAAAACGGCTCTTCAGATTGTAACGGTTGCAGAGCCCTGGTCTAGATTCACAGAGAACCACAGGAACTAAGCAGGTAGAGCAGCTGCTAAACAAAATATTCAATAAAACTTGTGATTGAACAGAAGCAGCTCTGGAGCAGGTGATCACAGAAGCAGCTCTGGAGCAGGTGATCAGTTCACCGTACGGCACCGCGGTCAGTTGCACTCAACAACACTACAACTCTGGTTTTAGACCCATCAGAGCCCGTTGACCTGGTTGTAGACACCCCCCACCCCCGACGGGTGAATGACCTGAGGACGTCGTAGCCCAGAAACTCGAAGAGTCGACACATGCTGTCGCCGATGATGGTGGAGCGAAGGTGGCCTACGTGCATCTCTTTGGCGATGTTGGGAGAGGAGAAGTCCACGACCACCTGAGAAACCAAACGAAGCAAAACTAATAAAACTGTGACGCGTCCCAGGAAGAGACGTCACCTGCGGCAGGAGGAGCGCAGTGAACGTCTGAAATACGAATCAGTCTTCGGCGATGTTTGCCTTTGTTTTCTGGAAACAAACCTTTTTTTTCGAGGCGAGCGGCGGCGGCTGAACGCCGTTAATCAGCAGGTTGTTCAGCAGTTTGGACACAAACGACTTCTTCAGGTGGACGTTGATGAATCCTGAAAACACGCAAACGTCATGGCAATGCTGAGACAAAACAACAAACAAAAACAATTTGATTTAATTTTTAAAATACGACTGAACAGGAAATAAAACTCAAAGTTATTTACAGCTGAATCATTTGTCATCAATATAAATGAAACGTGACCATTTTTAATAAAAACAAAACTATAAATAAAGATTTTAATAAAGCACCAAAAGACATTGCTGTTATTGAAAAAGATTTGTTTGTGTTCTTAGCTTTTCCAGTTTATGCAAATATTTAGCCTAAAAAATGTTTTATAGAGAAAATTTAATTTATAAAAGAAGAAAAATAATATGAAACCGGAACACAAAGAGAAAACTAGTGAACAGCAACAAGATAAAAGAACAAGAACAAAGAATGTGCAAAAAGAACAAAAAATAATTAAACAAGACAAAAAAGTGAACCCACAAAAAGAACTAGGACAAAGAACACAAAAATAAATACAAAAAAATTTTTTTTTAATTATACAAAACAAACAAACAAACAAACAAAAATGTTCAGAAACAAGAAAAAGACCAGGAGCAACAACGAGAAAAAGAACAAAAAGAGCATTTGGAACAACAGCAACATATATAGAACAACAAGAAAAACAACGTGTTAAAAATAGTTAATATACTTTAACCACTTCATTCTTGTTTAGATTAAAAATACTGAGGAAATTTTATTCAAAATAAAATTTGACTTAATTTAATTACAAAGACCCAATAATTTTATTTTAATATTTTAAATTTAGCATAAAAGTATGTAAATAAAAAATATATCAATAGGTTTTTATAATTCGTTAATGGTAAATAAAGGGATTTGATGAACCAAACTTTTCAGTGGGTCCAACCCTGGTCCCTGAGGAACACCATCCTGCATGTCAAGTTGTCAACACACCTGCTTCAGAGTTAATTACTTCCTCAAGTTCTGCAGAAGCCTGTTAATCACCCATTTATTAAAATCAGGTGCGTCAAAGCAGGAAAACAACTAAAACATGCAGGAAGGGGTTCCTCAAGGACCAGAGTTGGGAACCATTGGTATTTTAAACAAGAGTACTACCGTATTTTCCGGACCAAGTCCCGTGACGTACAGTTCGAAGTGACATATGTTTCTCTTCCATGACGCAGTTTTGACTGACATGTTAAATGTTCATACTGACATGAACCAAAGAGGAAACATTAACATTTGCAGCCGCGACATGCCCGCTAGACTTTTGACGTTGTTCTTCTTCTGCTACCCACACACCCCCGTCTTCCTCTGGATCATTTAGCAGAGTTGTTCAGAACTGAGGATGAAGAATTCAGTGGATTCATTGATGTGGAATGAGACGGTGAATGTTGGTGAATTTACCGGTAACTTGCTTGTAGGACTCGTTGGCTTGTTACGATAATTAAACCTGTTCAGGATCCAGGTATGTTCTGTGTGATATTGTGGTTTCACATTAAAAGTCTGTTCTTGCACTTTGTGATAAACACGTCTAAATAAATGTGAATTTACTCTCTTGTATCTTTTCGTCCTCTTCATGAGGCATTTTTAACTGGTGCGACCTAAACTCGACGTACAGTCCGGAAAATACGGCACATCACCGGGAATACACCGGTTAACAAACAAACACACACAGCAATCTATAAACGCCCCGGACAAGCACAGACCTTGTAAAACATTTGACTTTGATGTGTGACCTTCATATTGTGTTTGAAGTTTCATTAAATTATCTAGAGCGGATCGGAGGTCATGGAGAAAGTTTACGCACCGACAGACCGAGACTAAACCGTAAAACGTCCGCCTTCACCGGCGTTTCAAGACATCGGCCCGGCAGATTAATTATTTTATAATTTTCAAAAAAATATTTAAAAGGTGGAATTAAGTGTAACTTCTACCAAAAAAAGTAAAAGAATAAAGTTTTATGTAAATTTAAACCTAAACTCGGTCGTGTTTCAGATTCTTTCACCTGGTCCGGCAATCTCCGTCTTCTGGACCAGTTCGTTATCCGGGAGGTTTTGAACGATTTTCTCTGCGATGTCTCTCGGGTTCACCTTCATCCCCCTCGCCTTCAGCAGCTAAAACACGACAGAAACAAACGGTTCGGAGTAAAAATCAAACCAAAGATTTAAACGTCTCAACAACCGGAGAACACAGAACTCCGGTTGTTGGGTTCTCTCCGGTAAATCCTCACTTTATTATTTAATGCTTTGGTAAATTAGATAAAGCACTACATGATCAATATATTACATTTAGGAAAAAATTTAAATTTTAAAATCTTAAAAAACACAAATCTAAAACACGCCCAAGTTTATAAATCACTACATGATCAATAACATTTAGGACTAAATTTAAATTTGAAAATCTTAAAAAACACAAATCTAAAACACACCCAAGTTTATAAACTTTAACAGTGAATAGTAGCAGGTTTAATTTAACAGTAAAAATTAATATATTTGATTATTAATGGAGCGTTTGTCAGACTGATGAATAAAACTTTAGATAATAAAACAAACAGAAAAAAGCAGAGTCTGGGGTGGAGTCCGGTAAAGGCCGACCTGAGCCATGGCCATGGCGCTGTTGCACTGATAGTCTCCGAACTTCGCCTGCTGGTTGGGCGCGACGGCGAGCGGCGGGTCGGCGAGCTCGGGGAAGGACGCCCGGATGGCCTCGCCGAAAACCTCCTGCAGCCGCTGGTTGATGTTGGTCATGGTTTTACTGCAGGGGGGCGAGTCCTCCTGCAGACTCTGGACCCAGGAACACAAAAACACCGGGGACTCCGGTAAATTTCTGACCAACGAAGGACAGGGTTTTAAAAGAAGTGCTTCATGGCAACTTCTGTAACTTTTAAAATTATAAATTATACAATTAGTTGTTTTTTTTGTTTGTTTGTTTGTTTTTAATGGGGGGCCATGGAGGGGCCACTGAAATCCCTGGGGTGGCACCAAAACCAAAAACCATAACATATTTTAAGAGCTGTTATGTTGGTGTCATAAATCGGTTATTTGACAAATTTACATTTGATATTTATTGAAGCTCGGTCTCCCAAGTTTAGATTTATAAAAAAATATACATAAAATTGTCTGAAAAAGGGGGGCCAACAAGCTTTTAGGAGTGGCCATTACCCCCCCAGCACCCCCTTTGGTGACGCTCCTGATCAAAATATTTGTTCTTTAAACATTTAAACCGAGTGTTTTGACATCTGAATGATCTGAGACTGAACGAGATGTGATCTTACTGTTCCCATTAGAGAAACGCACGACCACAATAAAAGGTTGGGTCGGTAAACCCGGACCAAACTTATTTCATCGAGTCTCGAATCGACGTCGGGCCCAGCCTCCTCCTCACCCTCTTCAGGACGTTCAGCCGGTACTTCAGTTTGGCGTTCTCCTCCCGCAGCTCGTCCAAACGCAGCGACGGACCGAGGTTCTGCGGGTTCTTCAGACCCTCGATCTCTGCAGACAAACTCTGGATCTCCCGTTCCTTAACGAAACGATGTCATCATTTTTTATCCACAAAGTTTTATTACAAAGAGAAACAAAATGGAGCAAAAAGAGATTACTGTAAACACTGAGTCTTAAATACAACAAAATTATTTTTACACCTAAAGTCTTTAAATCCATCTGTTGAATTTAAAGTGATAAACTGATCAATAGTTGTGTTTAAAATGTTAATATATATACAGTACATTAAAAAATAAATGTGTCCAAATATTTGAAAAGCAAATTTCAGTTTTACTGAGTTAAAAAAGTAAAAAAAAAGAGGTTAAAAAAAAAAATAAATAAATAAAAAAAACCTCAAAAGGATTTTATTAAACTTTAAATCTTTTGTTTTAAGTTCTTATCTTTGGGGAACAGCTCTGATAATAAAATGTTAGTCAGAATGAAACTAAAAGTTTATTTACTGTTTCCGTGACACTCAGATAAACTACCACAAAACTCTAGTGAACTTTAAACATAATTAAAAACTTGTCAATGTTTGGATTCATAGTTAACGAGTACAGTAAAATAAAATATTTAATTTTTCGACTTAGCTTAAGAAAACAATCTTTAAACTTTGACTTGAAATTGATAATATTGTGATTTTAAACAGATTCGACACCCACAGGGTGCAGCTCATCAGATAGTTTTTTTTTTTTTTTTTTTTGTTGTTGTTGTCATTAAATAAAGCCTGTATAAGTGATAAACAGCAGGTGAAAGCTACCATCCCCGCTACAACCACCAGGTGGCGCTACATTAAAGGCTAACACCACGATTACTTTACATTTTAAAGTAAAACCGGTCACACAACGTTTTTCATTTTCTGTAAACCGAAGAACTTTAATCGGAAAAATCCGTAATCTCTTCTGGTAACTCCGGCCGTAAAATTTATTAAAATAAATCTAGACTAGACTATAAAACTTGTCATTTACTTCTGAATAAATGTAGCGTTGTGGCTAAAATGTGTCGGGGAAAGTTTTATTTTATTTAAGAGTAGGTGTTTTTAACATAAGAATAATGAGCCGAGTATTAAAAAAAGAATAAAATATTAAAATAAATAAAGAATTACTTAAGTTTTTCTTTACATATTGTAAATAAGAGTAAAAAGTTTAAATTGAGAGTTTCTTGAAAGAAGTCTGGTGCGGCGCAGACCACACGTTTAGCTGGATGCTAACGTCTCGTGCGGCGGCTGACCTGCTGCTGGAGCCGGGCTGAGTGCTCCGTCACTGGGTCTCCCATCTTTCTGAAACGCCGGGTTGAAGCTTCGCTTGGCTGGACGTGGACTCGAGTCTGATGAAACAAACTGCCGGCGCTGCAGGAGGCGGAAGTTCACAACTTTCAATAGTTGATAGAGCGCAGCTGCGCAGCGCCCCCTGCTGGACCGGAAGTTCATGACAAGCTGCTTTTAACGCTTCTTAACACTAAAAAAAATCACAAAGGATTTGATTCTTATTTACTTTGTTCTTTTTGTCAATGAGTGTTAAAAAACAATAAAATAATTATTGGCCATTTGTTGTCATTTGGTCTCTTTCTGGTTTAAATGTTGCGCAATCTCTTTCCACCAACATTCAAATGAACTATCTGACCAGAAAAGCCTTGATCCCGTTCAGCATTGCCCGTTGCCTCACCTAAATCATGTATTTATGTCTTCCCTGTTAGCAAAATAACTCATGAACGACTGGAAGGGGGGTTAATAGGCCGCTACAAGCACCTCGCAGATGTTAGACGCTGTCTATCACGGTGCCATGAGATTCATAACTATCTGTAACTGAGGCTGAGCCTTTCAGCTGCTTGGCTCCAGGAGCTGGTTCTTCTGGTCCTGATCCAAACTTCATGACTGCATGCGAGGGTTGGAACGTAGACGAGTAAATCCAGAGCTTTACTTTAGACTCATCTCTTTGTTCTCTATGACCGACCGGAGCAACGCTCTCATTACTGAGGAAAAGGCCCTGATCCGTGGCTCCGTCTCCATCCTACCATCACTCAGGCCAGATACTTTAACTCCTCCACCCTGACCTGGCTCCATTAAAGAACCATGGCCTCGGACTCTGAGGTTCTGAACCTCATCCCAGCTGTGACCCGCCTCGGCCTGTAACGGGATCTGGGTCTTGCGGGTCTTTCGGGTCCTGGCAGTTCGGCAGAAGTTTTACTGCAAAGACAAAAACTCAAAACACGAGTAGAAGAGAAGAACTTTTTTATTTGTTGTGAAACTACAAAACATACGGTTTGTTTTTTTGTGCTGGTGAAATATTTACAGCTCCTGTCGACAGTTCAGTGTCCGAGAATAAAATTCACAGCTTCTCAGGGCTTTCGATACAAAGAACAGAAAAAAAAAAAAAGCACACCCAAATCACAAAAGTGCAATAAATACATGCTGTCTGTTCCTCGTGTCCGTCTGCAAACACCTCCGGGTTCGTCGGCAGTCGTAATACAGATTCACTACAAGACGATAATCCAAGGCCGGGAAAACAAAAAATACGACCAACAATCATCTGGGACTCAAGTGACTCCAGTTTCCTGTAAAAACCTACATTCCTTCATCCAGGTCGGGATTGTTGGGTAAAACGAGCGTTTTAAAGTTTTATTCATTTACCTGCTCTACAGTGGAGAAAGTGAAAATTCAGACGTTTCTCTGAAGTTCGACCGAAGGCCACAAACTCTGGACCTTCAGGACCAATGAAAACGAAGGTCGACGGTTCAGGAGCTGCTTTCGATCAGCTGTTCCTCGAAGTGAAGGAAGACGTGAGCCAACGCAGCCTGAACCCATCGAGGTCGATCCCAGATCCTCCTCCCGACTCAGCGATCCGTTCCAGGAACCACGAGCCTCGTTTTTAGTTTTTATTTTAAAGACCGCAGCCACGACGACCTCCCACCACGGCGATGGCGTGCAGTCTTTAGAACAGGAAACTTTTTTAGGACGTTTCGCTTTTTTTTTTTTTTATTAAAACTGAAAATGTGGATTTCTCAGCTTTAAAACTGTATGGAGCTGTTTGTGTGAGCTGAACTCGCATGCAAATCACTCTCCCTCCCGAGGGTCATCAGAGTGTTTGTTGGGCTGATCCGTACGAGGGAAGCTTTGGTCTCATCGCTGCTCATTGGTTACGTCTTTATTGTCTTCTTCAGCATTTTGGTCATGTGTGGTTGTTTTAAAGTGCTTTATAAATAAAGTTGGATTGAATTGGCCTGAATGCGTCGCTTTAGGGTCGTCCACATGGGAACGTTTTCTAAAAACACGCAAAAAAAAAAAAAATTTAATAAAAAAAAAAAAATACAGATTTACCATCATGTTCACACGGAAACGTCATTTTAATTTAAAACCCCAAAACTGTATTTTTGGGGAAGAAGTCCAGTGTGAGACACCACCTTCGTGTTTTCGTGTAGACGGTCAAAACGCAACTTTTTGAAAACAACGTCATTTCCCCAGCTCTAATTAAAGCTACGACTCGAGGACGACCTCCTCTTCTTCTAACGTTTAGATTTCAAACAAGGAGCTCCAAACCTCGTTTCCTGTTTTTGGTGGTTTCACGGCATTACAGCGCCACATACGGGCCAGGCGGAGGTACTACTCCTGACCCGTGCTGGCAAAATGAGAAACAACAAGGAATTTTTCAAAACTGATTTTTTTCAGATCGTTCAAAATGATCCATAGTGTATTGAAATTTAGCGATTTATCACCTGGCAACAAGCTAGTCTTCTTTACGAGTCCTCGTTTGAAAACTTGATTTTTATTGGTCTGTAGTGATGTCATCAGAGGTTCCAGCTGTATATTTAAGACAGGGGATCCTAAAGTTTCCCCAACAATTATCCAAGGGGGCTGCCCACAACCCCAACAGGACCCCTGAACTACAGCTGTCATTTCTTACCGGAGCCCGACCCGAATGGTCAAGCCATGATAAAGTGCTGGATGGGAGGGCCGGGTCGGTGTCGGGCTTTTGATTGCGTCCGCTGATCAGCCGCGATCCAATTACGTATATGGCAACATATAACATGTACGCGGCCATTTTATCGCGAGCTGAATGGCCTTGAAAGAGGTCAAAGTTCAGTGAAGCTTCAGATGGGACTAAACTGCCAGGCAGCGACCCATCGCCCAAATGGACGTTCATTCAGTCGCTGTACTCAGCAGACGCGCGCGGCCAAAGACCCAAACAGGTGAGATCCTAAAGCAAACATGTCAGAGCAGGGTCCATGTCTGAATAATGCAGAATGCAGGCAGCCGCAGGGTTTTAATGCACGTTGACGGCCAGGAAAGGACAAGCACCCCCTCAGCTCCGATCTTCTGCCCCTTTTATTCAGCCGTGTCCTCCGACCATCAATAACTATATAAGCAGTCAAAGCTTTATTAAAAATGTCGGGTGTTTTTCGAGTTCGTGGTTACTGTTAATTCGTCGGGTCGGGTGGGGCTAGAAAATTATGGCTGCTTGGGCCCGAGTGCAACTCTACCCTGAACCCGATGAAGGTAAAAGCAAGTTACAAATTAATTAATAAACATCTGTACGTGTTCACAAGTCAAAAATTCACTGCGCCCAGAGGAGATGCCAAAGCCATCATCACCTCCCACCCCCCATATGGGGGAGTGGTGGCGCAGTGGTTAGAGATGGTGGGCCTGTGATCGGAAGATCGCCGGTTCAAGCACTGGTACTGACATCAAAAAATGTGGGTAGAAAAAGGTAAAACACCCACACCGGCCTCCACCCTCATTCGCCCCACTCTGGGCCCCTGAGCAAGACCCCTAACCCCCATCTGCTCCCTAACAGGTCTCTCTTGAAAATGAGTTCTCGTGGCTCAATGAGACTAACCTGCATAAATAAAGGTTAAATGAAAAAAAAAAATGTCTCAGACCTCGACTTTTGTATCTCAAATTTAAGGTTGTAGTAAACGAGAAGCAGACGTTGATGCGTTTGCAGGCACTGATGTGTCCGAAGCGTTATTAGTGTAAAAACATCTGGCTAAACTCACACTAGCAGAGAACGCACACAACGAGAGATGTCGCAACCAACGCAACTGTTTATATATTTTAACTTTTTGTTTCAACTCTGTAAGAGTACGTTAACATTTGCCTATTTTCTCGCAATTTTGGGTCTCCAGCTAGTTGCCAACAATCCTCAGTTAAAACTGGACGTCGTAGACCGCCCCCTTGACTTTGTGTTTGGGGGTGTCATCCTTCAGGAGAACCAACATCTGTTCGGTTTGAAATGCAGAGAAGTCGTTTTCAGAGAAAATCCTCCTGCGGGATGACATTTGTCTTTTCCTCCTTGTTCAGCTCTGTGGAGATTTTTCTAGATTTCATGGTAAACATCCTGGGCCAAATACAAGACCCTGCAGAACCTCAGGAGAGTGATTTGCCTTTGAGTCCAGTTTAAATGCTCCGACTTTGTGGTTTGAATCAAGAAATCTCATCAAACGAGAAGCAAAACGTCTAAGAACAAGAACGAGACGCTTCGTCCTTCCTGTTTAGACCGGTGGGGCGAGGAGGAACAGGAATCAGATCCAAACCTTCCCATGAATACTTGAAGCCAGACTCTGTGTTCATGTGAAAACTACAGCTACCAAGATGTGGTGAAACTATCGTACTCTTCATGTGAAACAAATACAGCATTTAATCATCAAACAATAAGAAAACATTTGTACAAGAATCAGTTTGAGTTTCTTCACTGCCGTTTCTGTGAAAACAATACAAACATCTGGAATGACCGCAGCAGCTGGGGCTCTGTCCACTACATTCTTTAAATCTTTCTGAGACGTGAAGTTGGTGATTTTTATGAAAGCAGCATTAACGCGACCATGAAGTGATAAAACCACGTTTCCTGTTTTTGTTGGTCGTTTTTCTCCTTTTGGCCACTTGGGGGCAGCAAAAACAGCTAAAGAGACAAACAAAACATCCAGCAGCTACATCTGTGCTTGATTTAAAGTCCTGTTTTTATTTTTTTAATGGCCACCTCCTTCCTCCTGAGGGGAACTTCAGCTGCTAAATGTTTTCTGGTTGATCATCGCGTAAACAGAGAAGAGTAAACAAACGAAACGTTCAGTTTTTCTGGAGCAAAGAAACAAAATATTTATCCAGTTACAGCCAGGAGGAAACTAAAAACCGGTCTCATCGGGACGAAAAAGAATCAAACCAGCGAATCAGGTAGAAGGGAGGGGCTTAAAAGAAGCTTTTGTTTTCCTATTGGCTGACAGCGTTTCCTCGTCACTTCCATCCCAACAATCACACGATCAGTAAGAAGTTCAGTGTCATCAAAAACACTTCTGATGTCACTTCCTGTGTGCTTCAACAATCAGGGATCATTCCAGTCAGACGCAAAGGCTGCTGGGAGTTTTGCTTTCGTTCCAGAAGCCCACATCCAGTTTGTGTTTTCTAAAGTTTGATAAAGTGCAGACTACTGGGTCGACTACCTGAGTGTTAGTGTTTCTACGCTGGTTAGAGACGATCGTCAGGACGTTTTGGAAACTTCTTCACAATAAAAGTTCCTAAAATAAGCTCCAGGTTTCCTCTCAGAGAAGAAACGTGAGGAACCACGAGGCTCGTTCCTCGTGAAGAGACGAGAGTTTTAATCCTTGAGATCTGGCGACGCCTCTGGTCGACGGTGGGAACTGCTCCGGGATTTATTTTGGATTTTAGACGAGTTTTAAACAAAATATCGCACGAACGTCTGCGTTTACTTAAAATACAGCCGTAAAAATGTGTTTTTAAATCTCTTGGTGGGGGGAGGCAGGTCGGTAGGCAGGGCGCTGGGTTCTGTTGACAGGGCGGGGCACCCTGCTTGTAAAATGGAAGGGGAAACTCTGTGGTTCCTTCTACCTTCATCAAAATAAAAGCACAAGCTCAGTGCTTTTATTGTGAAAGTCTTGAGGGTTTAGCTCCAGTGTTTCCCCTAGCTTACGTCAGGCATCACGTCTGTGATTTTTGTTGACGGGGGTGGTGTCACGTCTGTGCAGAGCGCTGTTTGTCCAGACAGATGTCGACGAGCATTAGGGAAGCGGAGCGCTACCTCTGTAGCTTTTCAGCTAGCACATCTGCATCATGTGGCGCTAGCTTAGCGCTACGTCAGTGCTGGGGGGAGGGGGAGGGGTCTGGTTTGGTAGATTTGGGTGAACATTTGAGACTCGACCATTAAAAACATGATTTTTTTTCTTTGAATTACTAAAAAACAACACGTTTAAATAAAAACAATGTGTTTTGTAAAACATTCTGATCCTGCTTCGTGGAGTCTGAAACTCAAACTTCAGTCCAGGTCCACATTTTTATTTCTGTGGTCACAGTTAAAGACCTAAAACTTGTAACTTTCATGTTTTTTCTCGTCAACACTCCGGACCCTCCTGGTCCGTCACGACGACGTCCAGAACCTTCAGCCCGGTAAAGATTTTAAAAAGTTTACGTTTGGTTTGATGGTGTTTGTATTTACCGCTCAGTCTGAGCACAAACGTTTCACGGCGTCAGGACCACGATGAAACCGGACCCGTCGTCGTTTTGGTTCTGGAGCACGAAATAATCTGCTGAGTCATCGCTCCGCTAAAGCTTGTCGCTTTCACTCGGGGCGGGGCTCATGGCGGTCGGGGCGCAAACGGATGAGAAGGTTTTCTTAAATATCTGACGTCGCGTAAACGAGGTCAGAGTTCAAGAAGAACCGTTCAAAAAGGAACCAAACCGGCACCAGAGAGGTTCTGCAGAAGTTCTGAAGGAGAACGGGTCGAAGAGAATAAAGCGTCCGTGAAAGGAGGAGACGACCTCAGAGTCCGGTTCCTGAACTGAACGTTCTTCATGGCCCCGGGTCAGTTCTGACCCAGTGAGGCTCGGATTCTGGTTCTGGACTAATTACTTATCCGGGTCACGTTTGTTCTGACTCAGTTTCAGCTGCTGACTGCAGGAAAAAGAAAAAAGCTCCAGAATAAATAATAATAAAATATATAAGACCGACCAAAACCTGTCCGGCATCTGGTTCTTCTGACCCGGATGGAACCAATTAAAAACAAAATACTGAGACGGACGTGGTTCTGAACTCACCACAACTCATGGACCGGTTCGTTTAGGGTTCTGGACCCATACCACGCCTGAAGTGGAACCAGAACCAGGTCCTGGCAACATCCAGCCAGAACCAAAAGCTGCAGCTCAGAAGTGAGTGACTGCAGGTTTCCTGCTGCAGTGCACTCTGGGAGACGTAGTTGTTGTGATTCAGACTTGAAGGCGTTTTAAAAACATCTCAAAGATTAAAACTCTGGTCAAACTTCAGCTCAGGTTTGTTTCAGTGACGTCTGCAGAGAAACTACGGTA
The DNA here is from genome assembly GCA_032273985.1 of Hypsolebias coamazonicus. NCBI lineage: Eukaryota > Metazoa > Chordata > Actinopteri > Cyprinodontiformes > Rivulidae > Hypsolebias > Hypsolebias coamazonicus. The sequence goes on from JAVCKU010000030.1 coordinate 1,268,051, forward strand.
AAAACTCGTTTCTACGTTGGAAGGTTTCTGAACGCGCTAAAAGCAGAAGATCAAATATTTTACAGATGTTTGCTTCATCAGCTTCAGTTTGACTCGAGTACCGTTTCTGGTGTGTCTTCATGCCGTTCGTGTGAATTACGGCAGGTAACAGCCGAAGCGAGCCCGTCTCGGCTTCAGGGAGACCAGACGAGCTCGTTAAAAACGGGATTCTTCGGCGGTTTGAACGTCTGTCGGTTCTAAATCTTCCTGACTCCGCCGAGCGTCGGGCCGAGGAGATGAAATACTTTGAAATGCTGCGCTACACGTCGTCGGCCGGCAGGTCGGGGATGCTGGTCTTCGCTCGGGTGAAGAACGCCATCTTCTCTCTGGAAGCACAGAAAACATTCGGCTCGTTAGTCACCAACTGATTAACTTCATGATCAGAGTCTGGAAATAAATCGTAACCGTCTTCACTGGTTTCAGAATGAACGTTTTATAATACTGAGCCTCGCACATCAAACGGAAGTGACACGACCATATATGGAGTGACGACACTGAGCGGCTGCGGGATCACTCGGAGGACCACCGCTCTCCGAGGTGACGCACAGCGACTGTCCTGGGAAGTGGACGGACATTTTTTTCCCGACAGCCTGAACTTGTGACAGCTCCTCGTGTCGTCAGTGGAGAGGAACTCCGTCTGTCACGAGGAACTAACGGAGTTTGAGTCACAAACGGGGACTTCCAGTCGTACCGCCTAAAAACTTTTTTTTCCATCTTCCTGTTTTTTTGCCACCTTCCCCAATAATGAACAGAACTTCGGCCCTTGATGACAGACAGGCGGTGTCGTATCCATGACAACGTCCCCGGAACCGATACAAGGACAAGAACCAAGTTCTGAAAAATGACACAAGTGGGAGGAGCCAGAGTGCTGACCAATAAGAACAAAGATTACAGTAAATGAGACGCCGTCGTTTCTGGATAAAATTAAGGTTTTTTTTTTCCTTTTTCATAAAGTAGGCGGGGCTTTAACCAAATGTTTATGTATAATTATAATGGTTACTCTAATAATTTGATGAAACTACACTTTGAAGCAACATAACTAGTTTTATGGTGGCCGCCATCTTGGATTTTGACATGGCAACTGGTTTATGACAGGAACTTTTCTTACACCAAGATTCAACGACAAGAAAAAAACGAAGTTGGTCCTGGACGTATTTTCACATCAAGTCCTCTCTTCGCTCCACGGCAGAGGACAAATGGAGGTGGTTTGACTGACTGCTGCTTCGGCTGGTTACTGTGCAGGACGGAGGCGCTTCGGCTGGTTACTGTGCAGGACGGAGGAGCGAGGACCTGCACTGAGTCCAGCTCGGCTCCCCATCCTTGATCCAAGCCGCAGGAGAGGACTCGCCACTCAGCAGCCTGGAGATGAACTTTGTGTTGCTTCGGCTCGAGGACACGCGCTAAACATGTGTCCAAATGGACGAGGGGGGGGGGCGGATCCGTCCCAGCCACTCGGTGCCGTGTGTCCTGGGATCAGACATCTAAATCTGCCCGGGACATCAGTGAGAAGCTGCAGATTGTTGATGTCTCCAACCTTCCTGGTCACTCGTGGACAGCTTGTTGTCAGAGGACATGTCTTCAGTCTCATGAGACAACAGAAACAGGAAGTGAAGGGAGATCAGCTGTTTGGGAATTCATTCACATTAATTTTTATAATTTAAGTTCACGTTGGATCTGGAGACTTTGCGGTCGCCACTTTGTTCTGCCACAGCTGCATTCTTGCATTCAGGGACCCTCTACTCACAATTCTTCGGCTACTTTCGGCTGATTTGTCTCATCTTGGACACTTGTTTACATAATTCTGACATAAATGAATTTAACTGTTGTGAACTTTCCTCCTGCTAAACTTAAAACAGTTTGAAGAGTCTGTCATGTGACCGCTGGTCTACCTGAAGGTCTGGACCTCGGGGACCTCCTTGCGGCTCTGTCCTCTGATCTTGTGGACGTCCTTGGCGGCGGCTCTCATCATCTTCTCCACCCGTTTCTCCTGCAGCTGCTCCTCGTGGGTCTGACCCAGACAGAGAGGACAGAACCAGCGTTAAACTCGGTTCTGTCCTCCGCGGACTCGAACCGGCGGGTTTACCTGTTTCTCAGTCTGCCGGAGGAGGAGCCGGAACCGCTCGTCCTCCTGGACCCAGGTGGGCAGCTCCCGCTGACCCTGCTGCCTCGCCCGCTCCAGCTGCGACTGCAGCTCCCGCAGAACCCGGAGCTCCTGATCCAGCCGGGCCTGCCGCGTGCGGGACACCTGCAGGTCCAACTCCAGGTCCAGGGAGGTGCGAAGCAGACCGTCCAGACCTTTGACCGGCCCAGGAGGCTGCAGGGACGACAGGGACACAGAATTAGGCTCGTTGACGAGAAGTACATGAACTTCAACCGAAGAACGAAGATTTTATTCTCAAACAGAAGCAGACGGGTCAGAGTGTGAGACAAAACTCCAAGAGACGAATCATCAGCTAGAGAAACTGCATTTCCTGCAACAACGCAGTGTGAATGCTTACTGCTGAACAACCTGCTGAATAACAGCTAAAGTTAGCTAAAACAGCTGAAATGTAGCTGAAATGGAAGAAAAAGCCTAAATTAGCAGAAGAAAGCAGAAAGAACACATATTTGCTGAACGAAGCAGAAATGAACACAAAAAGGGGAAATTATCTGAAAAAAGCTGAAATTAGCACACACACCAAAAAAACAGCTGAAAAGTAGCTAAAAAGGCAGGAAGAAGGAAGTGGAGAGAGCATATTTTTACTGAATTAGGCTGAAAAAGTTCAAATGAGTTAAAAAATAAAAGTGGAATTAGCCGAAAAAGCTAAAATTAGCATAAAACAGCTAAACAGTAGCTGAAACAATTGAAATAAGCAGAAATAAGCTGAAAGGCTGAAGTTAGTATAAATAAGTTAATTACATTGAAAGTAGCAGCGATTACCATGAAAAACTTAAATTTATCTGAAAACAGCTGAAATTAGCTAAACAGGTAGAACAAGCTTTAGATTACGAGAAGAAATCAGAAAGAACATGTTTGCCCAATTAGGCTGAAAGAAGCAAAAATAAAAAGAAAAAAGAAATTATCTGAAAAAAGTTTAAATAAGCAACAAAAAAAAAATCTGCTGAAAAGTAGCTAAAAAAGCAGCAAGAAGCTGAAACGACAAGAAGGAAGTGGAGAGAGCACATTTTTGCTGAATTAGGCTAAACAAAGTTGAAATTAATGCAAACAATGTATTTTTTGCTGAAAAGGCTAAAATTAGCATAAAACAGTTAAATAGAAGCTGAAATAGTAGGAATAGCTGAAATGCAGAAATCAGCTGAAAGTAGCACAACAAGCTGAAATTAGCAGGAAGAAGTTCGAAGAAGCACAAAAATGTTGTAGTTGGCCGAAAAAAATCTGAAAGGAGAAGAAAACAGTTGAAAAACAGCTGAAATGTGCAGAAGGAAGCTGAAAGCTAAAGCCGAACAAAATGTGAAAGGAGCAGTAAAATGTTGTAAACACACCTAAAGATTTGAAGGATGTAAAATGAGCTCAACTCATTTTCTATGAAAAAAATATCAGAAAAGTCTAAATGTTTCAAAAAGCTAAAGTTGCGCCAATACCAAAGGCTCAGCAGGATTGTCCTGAAAGAGCCAAACATTTTGATTCATGATTTGTTAAAACAGCTGAAAAGTGCAGGAAGAGAATCGAGCTGAAAAACACACAGAAGAAAAATGGATCACAGAGCGTCCACAACCAAAACTCGTCTAAAAGACGGAGTGAAATCTTTATGAGCTTGTCAGCAGCGTCCCCCGAGGTCCTGTCAACATGTGGGTTTTAAACATTTAATCGTTTCTGGTGACGGCAGCAGCGACGCATCGAGCCTGAAGATGTTTCAAATCATCCAGGATCATTAGAAGTTGGTTAATATCGTCACAGATGAGTTTCTCGAGCCTCAGGAGACGCTGGGATTGAATTAAAAGAAGCTGGTGAAACGTCAGAGCTGCATTAAATATGAAGAAGCTCTTCTCTGGGAGGAATGAAGACGGTTTAAGTGTTAAAAAAAAACTTTACATCCACCCCAGGAGAACAGAGACGACACTGACGAGTTCAGAAAGTCTGACAGTCTGATAATATTATTCAACTGTCAGGAAGTAAAGATCAGAAATCACACAAGGCTGAACACAAAACCACAACTATGGTCCAAAAAAAAAAAAAACCACGTTTTTTTACTTGTGACTAAACCAACAAAAAAACATCATAAATATTAGAACACAACAGCTCTTAAAAAAACAATCAAAAGCTTTATATGGATGTTAAATACAACCAAGAAAACGTGGCTCAAAAAGCTGCTCAGACGTTTGATCAGTTCAGGGTTTAATAAAAGTTGGTCCCAAATCTGGGCTGGGATGGTTGTAAAATAAATACAAACCCAGATTATTCACAGTCTTCATTCAGAAAAACTCAAGACTAGTTTAAGAACAAATACAAAAAAAAAAGATAAATGATCCCGGACGAGCCCCCAATAATTTATTTTATTTTTTTATTTTTTTTAAGTTAACGTTAAGACTTTCACACATCAATCTGTGATATTCTGTTTTACTGCAGTAAATGTTTTTGGTTCAGGAAGGAGTTGTTTGTTGGTGTTTCTATTCCAGCTTTCCCCATCACACTACAACGTGTTCCCAGGCAAGACAATGGACCCCCAAGTTGTCCCCCGTCTGCACATGGATGTGCAAGTGACTCGTAAAATCTTTGAGTGGACATACATACATCACTTTTACGTGACGCGTATGTGTGCAAACGAAGAACTGAAACTTAAAATTTGTACAATGAAAGTACACCGAAAACTTTGACTGACATGACTTTGTCCTCAGTGTCACTGAAACAGATCGCCATCCGCCCAGTGACCTTAATACAGCCAGATCTCAGGTCTTCTCGTTAGGCCTGTCACGATAAACAATAAATCAATTAATCGCATGATAAATGAAAATTATCAACCTCATTGTCATTTACCAGCTTTTCGGTACTTTGTGTCTCTCTCTTTCTACAGAGGACACTGGATGACAAAAAGCTCAACTCTGGTGATCTTCACTGACACCTCCCTTTCTCTTTTTTCTTTAAAATCCATTTTAACCGTTCAAAATTGCATTTTTGGATTATTAAAAGAAGCTAAGTTGAGAAGCTAAGCTTTGGGAAAAAAAACCTAAGTTTTGTGGAAGCTCCAAAGTTCACGGTTGAAACCCGTGCCTTCGTGTAAAAAGTTATTTTTCTCTGCCAAAAGAAACTGAGAACTTGTTTACTGATTTTTTTTTTTTTTTTAACGCTTCGTGTGACAAATGCTAAAGAGCTCAAACCACACAGAGCGTCTGCCATTTTGAGAACCAAAAAACAGGAAAGAGACGGCACGTGCCACGTCAAGGGGCCTCCCTCTCATTTTTCTTAAAGAGACACGCTGCTCACTCCCTTACTATCCAACCTTTGGTTCAACCAGTCTTATACTGCCATCCAGTGGTCAAAAATGGTACTACATACAAAAATTAACCTAAATTTCTTCTTAAATTTGACAATTACTAATTATTGTCACATTTCAAACAATATTATTGTTTATTGCAATAACTTCTGAGACAATTAATCACAGAGCAAAATTTGTTATCGTGACAGGCCTACTTCTCACTGGAAAGGTTTTTCTCAACAAATTTAAGCCTTTATTCTTAGACCCTGAAGGTGTGGGCACCAGTACACAAACCTACAGATTTTGTCATCTCGGGAGTTTAGTCCTTGGCGTTACGAGCTGGAGGAACTTGAACACCGACCTGAGTCCAGACCAGACCATACAGGTGAAAACCATCACAATCCTTTGAGACCGTGGTAGAAAACACCCGTCCAACTTGCGTTCTCAGATTAATAAACAGAGAAGTTCTAGTTCATCACAGCTTCAAAACTCAAACAGGGCTCAACCATTTTTGTAAAAACGCAGAATTGTTCCAGACGTAGACGTGATCTAAGGAATGTGGATTTTTCTTCATCTGTTCCACGATGAAGGAACCAGCAGCTTCAAGTCTGAGAAACGTGACGACTGTTTTTTCAGGCATTCAGTCTTTGAACTTATCGGCATTGCGGTGTTTCCAACCGGTTTTATGCCAGATTTCTGTCATTAAAATGTTAAAGCGTAGCTAAGAAGTTCGATTTAACGCAAACATTCATGTAAAGACCACAGAGGACGAGAATCTCACTTTCCTGATGCAAAGAAGACTGAAGTTCCCGTGTCGTAACCACAGAGAGGCTGATGGGTCGGAGGACGGCTCGTACCTTTTTCATGCGCATGCTGCGTCTTTCCGAGGCGTTCCTGACGAACGGCGACCTCTTGGAGAGGGTGGAGCTGTCACTGTCACTGCGGTTGATCTGAAACGGTGCAGAGAAGGAACCCGTTAAGACGTCTGGAGGATCCGGTGATGTTCCTCGGCCTGAGGGTTTCAGTTACCCTGCAGATGTACTGGCTTTGAGGTCCGGGGGAGAAGGTCTTGGAGCGGATGATGGTGTTGCCCCTCAGGAAGACGTTCTGCTGGCGGATGTCCGGGCGCCGCTCTTTGGGCCGAACCGCGGAGCAGCGATGGGCCGACGGTAAGCCGTCCATGCTGGTCTCCTTGTTCACCTGGAGGGAGGAGAAAGAAGAGTGAAGACTGATTCACCTGGCGTCCAGAGGACAGACTCATCTTTACCTTCTCTGTGATGGGCGCTGCTCGTGGAGCTGGTTTGGTCACCTCCTTCACCTCCTCCTCCACCTCCTCCTCCTCT
>JAVCKU010000030.1:1331321-1343386 GCA_032273985.1 Hypsolebias coamazonicus
CACACACACACACACACACACAAAATCCTGTACTAGTGATGGTTTTTCCCCTAAAACTAATTTCAGATTTGTTTTTGACACTTGCGCTGTAGAGCTGTTGCAGATGTTTTGACTGCCAACTCTTTTAAATTTCTCAACCATTGTGGTTTCTTCACGGTGAAATGCTTTGAGGTGGACAAACTTGTTCCTTTGAAGTATCACTGGGCCTTTACCATTTTCATTCAGAAAACATCTCACCACCAACAGATGAGCAACCGTTCCATTCAGTAGATACTCAGCTGTGAAACATATCACTGCTTTGATGGAAATATGACTAAGGGAAGTAAAAAACAAACGCTAACAACATACCGGTAAAGCAAAATTGTGAAAAATGAACACAAGTCATCTAGTGAAGCACTTTGGTGCATCTGCTCATAAACCGAGTATACAACTCATGCATTCATCCACAAATATTTCTGTTGTACATCAAACCCAACAGTCAAATAAATCAGAAAATAAACCAAATGTTTTATGCTTAGATCATTCTTAAAAATATTCTCTCTCTAGACAAATCCTCTGCTTGGCATTTCTCATTTAATAATCTAGTGACTTATAATGTGGCGAGTGTTTCTGGCTTTAATCAAGCCAAAAAGAAGGGAAAAAATAAAAGAATATGGCCATAAGCTACATATTAAAAACAAAAAAACAAAACAGCACCTTTGTGTATCGATTTCAACGTTTGAGTAAAGTAAAATATATTGACATATAAGAAATATAACATGGTCGTTCTTAAATATGAAAAAGCATAATGGTACAGTAGGTGTGCAAATCTGAAACAGCTGCGGCATAAAAGCAAACAGGAAAGGCCGATTTAAAGGGATACCTCGTCGTTTTACTTTTACTGTTAAGCAATATAGAAACAACGTTGGTACCAAAACCCCACCTCACCGCTACTCTGAATATTTTAAAATTATCTCCATTTATTTAAAATGAAGTGTTTGTCCATGATTTAACAAAAAGGCTGAAATACCATTTCACACCACTAGGTGGCGAGATCGTCCACAATAACAGAAAGAAGATATTCTTCCGTAACAAGCGTGGGTTTTTCTTCCATTCAACAAAGTTTACACTTTAAGTTATTAACCTTTACGATAAAATGAGCTAGCTATAGGAAAATAGTTTGTTTCTATGGCAAAACGGGCTGCTACATTATCGTTTTTACAAAGCTACGTATTTAAAGTCCACACTGACACACCAGAGCAGAGTCTGGTAAAATCACTGGAGCATATTTTAAAAATCTAAATTTTTTGATGCTGCGTGTTGTTTGTACTGACAGTTTGAGGGTGGGGGGTGTAGGTGGAGGTTTGGCTGGTGGAGACGGCTCAGCGTGAGGGAAACCGAGCGCTACCTCCGTAGATTTTCAGCTAGCGCGTTGGTATTGAGCATGGCTAGCTTAGTGCTACGTCGGTGCCGGCAGTTATCTACGGGGTGGGGGCAGTTCGGTAGGCAGGGCGGGGCACCCTGCTTGTGTAATGGTAGGGGAAACACTGGGTAAGCAACGGCTGAATTTATCGCAGCACAAATATAAAGGACTTTGAAACATGCTAAATGGTGTTAGCATTTCAATGGGAGGCTTCAGTTAAAAGTTAACATCGGCTTTAATGTTGGTTAGCAATAGAATTTTTACGTCATTTGTTTTACTTTATTAAAGACATGCGCAGATTTACAGTGACAGGGAAAACGGACGTTCTTGTGTGCTTTTCATTAGGTATGGACCCAGATAATTCAGTGTTTATGTAAGATAGTCATTCAATTTTCAACATAAACATCAAAGCCTGAGGTGCGAACGCCGCAGAAAATCTCAGTCTATAAAAATAATCAGAGTAGTGTAGACGGGGCTTAAAAACAAATAAAAACATTCTGGAGACATTCTTTGGTGAACACTAAGTTTTCATTCAAGTCTTTATGATAAATCTAAAACAAATGTAAAAAAGCCAATCACACTGACTAAAATTACATTTTCACACGCTGAAAATCGACTTGTACCCTCAAAGCAGAACTACTTTTATTCAGCCTAACGGACAATGTTGTTGAGCAAAGACTGTAAGGCTTTATCTAACTCCATCTTTAAACGTCATAAACGTTTTGAATGAAGCGTTTTGCCACGCCACGAAGCGCCGCGTACATCAGACGAGCTTCTCTCCAGCTGAGCTGCGGTTTCAAACCTCTGTGGCGGATGAAGCGGGGTGCGCAGCGGCTACAGTGTCGTGACCGAACAAGGTATAAAACGTGTTTAAAGGCAGAAGACGACTTGGGGCCAGCGGACCATAAAACGGTGGTTTGTTCGGTCTTCAGAGCTGCAGAGCAAATATTTTGTTGACAACCTGGAAGTGGCACTTTAAAGTCATAGTTTGTATTTTAATGTGCAAATCTCTGTACATCTGATCCTGTGGTAAACTGCACACGGTAACGTTGACTGCCGAAAATAAAATTAACCGGAACAAAAACTTTACGTAAACTGTCAGATGCATTAATAGAATTAGATGAAGAAAAAAAATAATTAACTGTCCCTCTTGTTCAAAACTGAAGCCATAACGTAACTGAAGTGGAGCTGAACGGCGAAACTAAAGCTCCGCCCACATACCCTCCCCACTCGTTAACTGTCAATTAAAGTTGTGACATTTTTCTCACAGCCGTAACTCATTGAAGCTAAACGTTTAAGACAAATGTTTATCTGAACAAACAGAAGCAGCGAGAAACGATCTGAGTTTTTATTCCTTTAGTCCGGCCCATGTTTATGGAGGGGGCGGGGCTTAAAACCTACACTGCAGCTGGCAAGTTCTGGTCTCCAGTGGTCCTCAATCCTGGTCCCCAAGGGCCACCACCCTGCATGTTTCTCTGCTCCAACACACCTGATTTTAATCAGCAGGTGACAAACAGGCTTCTGAACATGAAGAGGTAATTCACCTGTTGGACCAGGTGCGTTGCAGCAGGGAACAAGTAAAACCAGTGAGTGGTCTTCAAGGACCAGGATCAACACCCCTAACATGAAACATGCATGATAGTGGCCCTCGAGGACCAACAGTGGACACCACCAGTGTAACCTGATGGGCAGCTCATCTTTTATTTTTTGTATTTTCCAACAAAAGAAGAATTTGAAGCAAATCAGTAACATCAATATTCCTTTAAGTCCCTTTTTTTTATTTTATTTTTTGGTGATACGATATTTATATTCTTGCTTGTAAAGACAAAACCTGCGAACTGCTTCACTTCCTGTTTGTGTGACAGAGACATCTTCTTGTTTGGATCTTTTGGTGCCGGAGGGGAAAACTGAGGTAGTTGAACCGTTTGAGCTACGTGCACGAGATGAACGGTGGCAACAGCAACGACGCAGACGAGCCCAACTGGAGGTTCAGGTGCTGAACTGGACCAGACCAAATTTTAAAAAAACATGGAGGTATCCCTTTAAGCGATGCATGTGAAGCCGGCGATGAGGCGCATCGCGGGCCCTTTAAGGCACGTGTGTGTAAGTTCATTTATTTTCAGCTAACAAGCAACGTGAAGACTGAGCTGTCCGTTCAGAGCCCCAGATTACATTTAACACTTTATGAGAAAATATTTATACCTCTACAGAAGCAGAGCGGGATTTAAAAATGATACTAGCAGACTACAGTACGCTCTGGATGCTGTTTCATGACGTGTGGATGCATAGCATCACCCGTAGATGAGATCTCATCTGACGTGGACCTTCTTCAGCGTTTCTGCGGAACGCTGAATAACGAAGCCGTAGTGTCGTGGAGGGTCATGGAGGGTCATGGAGGGTCGTGGAGGGTCGTGGAGGGTCGTGGAGGGTCATGGAGGTCATGGCAGTGTTCGTCACAAACTCCGGGTCACTCCTGGTTCGAACAGGAAGGGAAGTGATTGTCAGGAGTCGCTGCGTCGATGCTTTCGATCCATCGAAAAACCAACGAGAGCAAAGCGTGACGCCAGGAGTCGTCGAACAACGTTCCTGCTTTGCCGGTTAGCGGTCCCGTGGTGGACCCGTCCAGGGTCCTGGTCTTAAATCCTAAAACCTGAACTGGTGCTAGAAACAGTGCGTGTCGGCGTTGGAGGGCCCGGCGCCCGTCAGCTCTAGAGGACCAGGACACAGAGCCGGATCTCTCTCCTCCAGCTTCTGGAGTTTATTGACCGTCTGCTCCTCCTCCTTCACCTCCACGGAGCCCCCTCCCTCCTTGGCCCCGATCCTCTGGGCTGCGGACTCCGAGGGAGGAAATTTACCGAACCTCGTCCCGTTCAGGTCTTCCTCCAGTTTCACCTGGAAGGGCGGCAGGCCGAGCAGGAAGGCCCGGATCCTGCTGGGGGAACTGAGGTCCGCGGGTTCCTCCTGGCTCCTCAGCTCCACGTTCGACCCTCCGGCTCTGACTCCGGAGCTGGACCGCCCCCCCAGGCTGAAATCCTGCGCCTGATCCTGGAGACTGGGTCTGTGGTTCTTGGCCCCCGGTGGGTCTGTGACCCCATTGACGGCCTGCCGGCTCGGCTCCGGCGCGTCGGTGCTGGTTCTTTTGGGCGCGAAGCGTTTGCTGAGGTTGAGGGGCAGAGCCTGCTCGGGGGGAGGGGTGATGGGGGGGCAGGCGGGCTTGATGCTCAGGTCCTGGGACAGGGCCTCGGAGAGACGGCGGGTGAAGGACTGCAGCTGGGACGAGTCCAGATGGTGAGTCCTCATCAGCTGGCTCACCTGGACGTCGCAGTTCAGGTTCAGAGGCAGGACCCGGAGCGGGGGCAGGGGAGGTCGGCTCCGGGGGTCCCGGCCGGCCCCTCGCGGCCCCCCCTCCTCCGTGCTGCACCCCGAGCAGTGGTTCTGGTGCTGGTGGAGCAGGTGAGGCTGGAGCTGGTCCGTGCTGGGGTGAGGGGGGTCGGGGCTTCCACTCTTGGGCTGGAGGGTGTAGATGGCCGGGTGGCGCTGCGTCGGGTCTTGGGGGGTCAGGGCCGGGCTGTCGGGGGCCCTCTGAAGGCCGATGCGGTTCCTGACGTCCAGAGGACAAACGCCTTTGATGGGGCTGAAGCCGCCGAGCGGGCCGCCGACAAAACGAGGCAAAGCGGAGAGGAGCACCGTGGAGGGCGGAGCCGCCGACTCCCCCCGGTCCAGTTTCACCTCCTTGGGTCTGGTCTGGAAGGAGAACAGGTGGGGGGGCATGGGGGGCAGGTCGGGGGTGAGGGGCAGGTTCAACGGCAGGATGGCCGGCTGGATGGGCTGCAAGAGAAACAAAGACCAGAGTGAGACATGAACAGAACCGTGCACGAGCGCTCGCAGCTGGATCTTTACCCGGTGCACGCCTCCTCTGCCTTTAGCTGGAAGCAAGGGGATCGGCTGCTGCGTCTCGGCTGCTGGGACTTTGTCTTCATCTTGTTTCTGGGCCAGATGTTTGGCCTGAGCCACCAGGGTGGACTTGTTCCGAGTGCCCGGCGGGCGCCCCCTGCCTCGTTTCACCACGACGGGCCCGTTTGGGTCCAGCGTCTGTCCAGAACCGTCCGCCGTCTGTCCAGAACCGTCCACCGTCTGTCCAGAACCGTCCTCCGTCTGTCCAGAACCGTCCGCCGTCTGTCCAGAACCGTCCGCCGTCTGTCCACGAGACAAGCAGAGTTTTAAGACTTAGCCGTTTCGTTGAATTCTTTTTGCCGTAACATTTTATTTTAAACTTTCTACACAGAAATGTGTTTCCACAATAAAAGCACAAACATCAACAACAGCGTGAACTGAACGATCGTATTCAGGTGCGGTTCTGCCCGGCGGGTCGTCCACGTCTTTTTTATTGTGAATTTGAGGCGTCTTGTCCCACCTGGACCAGAACCAGCTGCGTGAAGTGATGAACACCACGGTACTCACAGTGGGAGGAGGAAGAGCGGGCGGTGCGGGCGGCGCCTTCTTCTCTTTGGGTTTCGGACCGGGCTTCCTGCCTCGGTGAAGAGGTTTCCGTCCTCGTATCCCTCTGGGTCTGGGTGGAACCGGGGACTCGGGGACTTTGAACTCGGCTCCTCCGGCTCTGAGGTGCTCTTCGTACGGCAGCAGCAGCCTGAGACATTTCAAACAGACGCACTGAGTCTGCTGCGACGCGAGGGCCCGACACGATCTGGGTCGAGGTTTCGTTTGCATTCGCGGTGGGACTGTCTGTTTGTGTTTGTTTGTGTTTGTCCAGACCTCTCGTAGTGTCTCCTGGTGCAGGTCGCAGCGCTGGTGCTGCCGGGACATCCTCCCAGCTCGTTATAAACCACCTTCCACAGCCGGTCCATGGTCACCTGCACCACACAGACACTTCCTTAAACTTTTATCAAAGTCCAACTCCTATTTGGTTTCTAGATGTTTTTTTTTTTATTCTTAACTAATGGGAGATAATAAAACTCCACATTTTTGTTCCAAGGCTCGGATGAAAATGATTTTCTTCCATTTGAATTATTTTTAAATAGTAAAAAGAAAACGGACCTTTTTGTATCCTCCGAGCCGTTTGACCGCAGAGAACATGAGGAAGAGGTCGACTGTTGGAAGGAGACGAGAACAGAGACGTCAGTTCACGTCAAAACACGCTCGTTTTAGAGAACGAGTTCTGCAGCCAGATGTGCAGCTTGTTTAACTTTGTCTTAACGCTTGTCCTCGTTACGGAGATAAATACAAATAAATAAAACAGAACCACTTCTGTGGTTTAGTCTGCAGAGTCGTGGAGGCAGTCAATCTAACAAATGTCAAAATAATCTGAGAAATTAAACGTGGTGGGAATAAAAACAATTCATCACAGAGGGTTAATGAATAAAGCAAGACTATAAAAGAAAATTATGAAACCAAAAATAAAAACAAGACGAATAAATTAATGATAAAAAAAAAATTGAAAAATTAATTATAGAACAAGATTACGCAAATAAAGAGTAAAAAAGGACAAATATAACTCTTAAATTCCACTTCGAAACATAAAAACATGCCCAAAAAAACTATAAACTGAATTTAAAATAAACTAGAATAAAATAAAAGTAATTTAAAACGCAACAACAGGATGAAGCCTCGAGGAGATGAACGTGGAGTCCTCACTCTTCTTGAAGCCCAGGTTGGGGACTTTGTGGATGGGCGCCCCGTGGTGCTCCATGAAGACGTAGAGCTGATCCAGGAACAGCTGCTCCTCGGGGTGGGGGAGCCAGCTGCCCTCGCAGCCCACCTCCACGCTGCCCATCACGTTCTCCTGCAGACGAGGAACACCTCTAGATCAAACTGCTGCCGGTTCAAACGTTTCCTGACTTTAACCCGACGGGTTCGAGCAGAACTGAACTCCAACAATGAATTTATTGTTCGCTCCTCAGAATGACAACGTGTCACTTCCTGTTCGGGTTCGTTAAAAGACTTGAAACCTCGAGGAAACAAGCGGAGGACTTGAAGAACAGTTTCAGTTTGTTCGAGGAGGTTTTCAACGTCTAATTTCATAAAGGAACAGGATCTGCAGGACTTCGGCGCACCCACCTTCATCCTGTCGATCCAGGACTCTGACTGGCTGGAGGTCGGCGAGTCGCGGCTGTCGCGGCTTCTCCTCTTGCGAGGTCGTCCTCGAAGACTGAGGGATGGACACCCTGTAGGAACAGAGTTTAAAAACATAAAGGCGAGCGCTGCAGAGCTCAGGGAGTCCAGCAGGGGGCGGTAAAACCAAGCATGAGAAGTTTTCATGCAGGAAATCTGCTTTGTAAACAAATGTCAAGGAGAGGCTGGCACGAGGCAGCTGGGTCAAATAATTTAATCTCATCAGTCCTGATGAGTTCATTCTGTGGGTTCAGAGTCGCTCTGGGGACAAAAAAGACTGAAATAATCTGATTATTAACACAAGCAGTTTAATCTGACCACACTTTTATTTATAAAGGTTGGTGGAGGTCTGAATGTGTCCTCGTGGGTTGTTTAGTCCAACTGGACTAAACTGGGATCAAACTGGGATTAATGGACTCGTATCAGCGTTTCACTGATCGATGAGTCGAGCTCAACTGAAGGTGCTCGATTCACAGTTTGACAAACTGTCTCTAATTTTTTACTCATTCTAACCGGACTTCAGCAAAACTACAATAACTTTCTACTAAACGTAAAAAAAAATATATATATATATATAAAAAAAAAAAAGGTTTGTAAACTCAATCATCCAGGTGAATAACAACAGAGGTTAAATCGTGTCGTCTGGACCAGTTTCTTTAAGTGAGAAACGTTTGAGTGACGACGACGGAAGACGGACGCACACGCTGGTCGACACGAGCGGTTTCTGTTTGTCTGAGACTTATTTCCGTCTCGGACAAACCAGATCTCGTCTCAAGGTTTTCCGATGGTCGACCAACAGAAATAGACTAAACAGATTAAAGTTCTCCGTCGACGCCGATTTCCGTCATCTTTAAAAATGAACGGAGAATAAAAACGTCTGTTTTGTTAAAAGTCATCCAATCGGATGATCCAGGGATTAAACTGACGCTGCTTTCAGGGACGTCTGACGCTCAGCAGCTTGGAAACTCTCAGCAGTTCACAAGATGGCCGCCTGAGAACGTTTGTTTTATAGTAAACTTTGTATAACAGCAATAAATTTATTAAAGTACATTTTTCTTGAGATTTTTTTGTCTTTATTGTAAAAGTTCTGACGACCAGATTCTGTCAGGAGGTCGTCCATCGGACAACGTGAACAATGTCCTCATGTCTACCCCTGTGTGTGTGTGTGTGTGTGTGTGAGAAAGAAACAGCGGCAAAATGTTAGCTGAATATACCAAAAAATTAGCTAAATGCTAAAAACAGAAAACGGTAGAAAAAAACAATTAAAAGCTAAAGGTAGAGTAAAACCTTAGCTATAAGCTAAAAGTAGCCAAATGCTAGTGCAAAAACAAAAGCATAAAAACATCTAGCTAAAACGAGCAAAAATCTACATAAATGTGGCAAATTCTTAAAGTTAAGCTCTAAAAGTTAAAAGTAGCAAAGTCTAAAACGATGACGGGTTCGCTAAGAGCTAAAAGTTTTTTGTTTTTTGCCAATAAATCAAAAAAGTATCAAAATGCAAGAAAAAGTTATAAGTAGAAAAGTCCAGCTTAATGCTAAATGAATCAAAAAGTTGCTAAAAGTTAAAAAGCAAATGTAGCAACGAGCTAGGTAAAAGCAAAAAATAAAAATAAAAAATAAAATAAAAAGCCTGAAAACATTTGAAACAATAAAAAATAAAACGTGAAAGAAACAAAAGGTTAAGAAAATAAAAATAAAAGGCCAAACACCACAAGGCCAGATAAAAAGAAAAGTAGGGAAAAACAAAAACAGCTAAAAGCCTAGGCAAGCATTAGCTGAAAGTAGAAAACACTAGCTAAAGTAACAAACAGCTGAAGAGCAGTAAACGTTAGCTGAAACAGGAGAGACACTCACTGAACTGCCAGGAGAAGCAGGCGCTGCCCTCCAGCGCCGGGTTGTTGAACGTGTCCCTGCAGTACAAGACCCGGGCGTTGGGCAGAACCTTGACGCCCCCCAGGGCCAGCAGGTGGGGGTCCTGCAGCGCGGCGCCCCTCGCTCCGTCCTGGATGCGTCTCTGCAGCGAGCGGAAGCGGCAGTACTGCGGGTAGCTGAGCACTTTGACCCCCGGGTGCTGCGGCGCGTCTTCTGAGGGCCAAAGAGACGGATCGATAAGAACCGGACCGACCCGACCCAAAAACAAGAGCCGAGCGCTTCACCTCCTTCATGAACATCAGATTACCACCAAGATAAAGAACTGCTGATTCAACTTGACGTGTTTTCTTGTTAATCCAACACATTTCAGGACTTCCTGATCATGTTTTGCTGAAGGTTGGGACACGGAGCAGCCGACGAGCTGCAGCTTCCACCTCGTAGAACCACGGTGGAACGTCTCCGTGTTGCTCCTCGTTCCAGTTTGTTCTTCTCTGACGGCAGCTGCAGCTCAGACTGACTCAGCTCTTTCTGCAGACTTTCAGCTGTTTTAGCTGCTCAGACTTTAAAAGCTCATCCTGGAAAGGGGTGCCTGGACTTCAAATATTTACACAAATAAGTTTTTAGCTAACATTCTGCTAATTAAAACAGTTAAGTCTGCTGTTTTGCGCTACTTTTGGCTAATATTGTTTCCTATGGGCTTTAAGAAAGCATTTTGATTTTTCCAGCTTTCAGCTACCCTTCCAATACTGTTAGCTTTTAGTTAGCCTTTTCTTACATTTAGCTATCATAGGGCTAGTTTTAGCATTTAGCTTGTATATTTTCCTTAGTATTAGCTTAGTTTTTCAACCTTTATTTAGACAGGTTAATCCATTGAGCCTCAAGGACTCATTTACAAGAGTAGTAGTAGTTTTTTTTTTTCAGCTTTTAGCTATGAACCTGAGATTTTTAGCTAGCCTTTTCATACATTTAACAACTATTTTGCTCCATTAACCTAGCTTTTTCATACATTTAGCTACTATTTTGCTACATTAAGCTAGCTTTTTCATACATTTAGCTACTATTAAGCTACATTAAGCTAGCTTTTTCATACATTTAGCTACTATTAAGCTTCATTAAGTTAGCTTTTTCATACATTTAGCTACTATTAAGCTTCATTAAGTTAGCTTTTTCATACATTTAGCTACTATTAAGCTACTTTTGGCCTTTTCATACATTTAGCTACTATTCTGCTAATTTTATCTTTTATACGTTTAATACTTCACATCTGCTGCTTTTAGCTCCTTGTTACATTCAGCGTGTAGCTGGTGTTTTACAACTTTTTGCTAACATTTAGCTGGTGTTCTGCTTCTTTTAGCTTCCATAAATTTCAGTGAGATTTCAGTATTTGTATAAATTTAACATTGTTGGTTTTTGGAACGTTCCTTTGATGTGAGAACATGTTCTCCATGTTTCCCTGCAGGTTAAAAACTGTTAAAACAGGTTTTAATTCAAAAGGGTTCTTCACCCTCAGTCTTGACTTCCAGGAGCACGTCTTTTTCCTCCGGTAGGTCTTGGGTGTTGGTGCTGCTGGGCGGGGGCCTGTGGAGCCCGTTGGTCCCGTCGGGCGGCAGCTTCTGGTTTCTGCTCCAATCTGCGGGTTCTGAACAGGACCATCGCACCAAGTCCTCCACCCGCACCACCATCTTCCTGGACACGGCCACAACCTCGTCCTGAAAAAACACAACAAGACGAACACAACTGTAAAACTGCAGCTATGAAAGAGCTGGACCGTTAGTGTGTACAAATAAATATCTAATATAAATATAAATACCCTGATGCATGTTCAGTAAACCACGTAGAAAAATCTAAAAAAGTTAAATCAGGTCCTCTGGATGGATTAAAAAAAACAAACAAACAAACAAACAAAAAACCTGAAATGTTTCACCTTTAATCCAAAATA
Source organism: Hypsolebias coamazonicus (assembly GCA_032273985.1). Taxonomy (NCBI): domain Eukaryota; kingdom Metazoa; phylum Chordata; class Actinopteri; order Cyprinodontiformes; family Rivulidae; genus Hypsolebias; species Hypsolebias coamazonicus. Next base: position 1,342,664 of record JAVCKU010000030.1, read on the forward strand.
CTTGTCAGTCTGAGGAGCGGTTATAAACAGCCCCTTCTCAGAGCGGATCAACCAGTTTGCTGTTGACGTCCAGAACCAGCTGTTCACATGATCAAGCAGGACCATCAGCCTAACGATGGATCGTTAGTGCTCTGATGGCCGCTTGCTATTCACAGGGGGCTGAGTGATACTAGCAATAACAGCACTAGCTATGTTTACATGTGCAACATTCTTTGATCAGATTGAAATGTTTTCAGATTAAATAATCCAAATGTATCGTTTAGATGGGCACAATCTGTTCATGACGAGCGTTTACCTGCAGCCAGCTTTTATTCAGAACAGAAGTACAGTACTGACATGTGCAGAGTGGTAAACTGTCCTTAAAGAAAACACAGAAGTGGTTCTTCTTTCGGTTTACTTCCGTTATGAACGAATGACCGGGGATTGAACCCGGGACCTGAAGGTCCTGAGTCGGCTGCCCTGCCCCTACACCATCTCAGCATGCACGCTGTTCGGATTATGAATCGGCAAAAACCACCCGTCTCATTCGATTACAAATTAATTCAGATCGAGCTGAATCAATGAAGAATAATCCAAATGGGGCGTTTACATGACATTTTTATTCTGAATGGCCGTTTAATCCGATCACTTGTGTCCATGTAAACATAGTGTAAGAGGGGGACAGTTGAACCCGGAGGCCTCCACCTCTGTTTAATGATGGACGGTTTCTTTTCACAAAGATGG
>JAVCKU010000030.1:1378806-1390724 GCA_032273985.1 Hypsolebias coamazonicus
CAGCCACATGCTGAATGTCTGTAGTAAACTCAGAAATGGCGGACAAATGCCTTTGTTTCCGTGACGACCATGGTTCAGAAACTTTCGCCATAGCAAAAGTGAGAGGCTTGAGTCTCGATTTATTCTCAACGTCTGCCAACATCAAGCTCAGGAGAAACAATTGACAATACAACCGTTGAACTGCTCTTTTATATCTTGTCCCTTTCACAATAAGAGCACATTCTGACGGTACATTTGTGTCCGCCACACTATAAATGTAAAACTGGTAGATGGATTCTAATAACATAACTGGTTTGCGAAGTTTTGAGTTGCATAAAAGAAAAAAGAAATCATGTTTGTGAGGACCTCAAATAAAGTCTAGATCAGCACATTCATGATCTTAATCTGTATTTATGATGATGATAGATTTTTCTGTCTGCCTCTTAGATTTCGAATCGTCGCGCATACAAATGAACCAGGTCCTAAATCGGTCACATGGTACGGCCCGCTAGCGAGGCTTCGAACGTCACTACATGCGTCATCAATACACGCCTCGACACGCTTTGAAGCCTCGACACAGAAGGACACATCACTAGACACAGCAAGAGTTGGAGGGAGTCATGAGATTTATGCTATTGAACATATTGGATTTACAGTTACGGTGTGTTGTAGCGTTTTGTGTTTAGTATGTTTTAGTGTGTTTGAGTGAAAACGAGGTGATTTTTGAACGTCAAGCTGCAGCTTCTGTTTGAGGGTGGAGGACAGAGATCCTTGGTGTGACGTCACTATTGTTAATCCATAATCATTGTCCACATAACTGGTTTGTTTGCTGAAGTTTTTTTTTTTTTTTTTTTTTTTACATTTCCATGGCCTGAATGAAAAAACATGTGACCATCTATATTCCACAACAGTGATTACTCCTTAAGAGCACTTAGGACTGTAATGGTGGGTATTGGACTTTAGTAAAACCTGAACTCGAGCTTCAATCTATAATAATCTGAAAGATAAAAAAATAAAAATTAAACAAGATCTGAAGATGGTGCTGGGAATTAATAATTTTATACATCTTTCATACATAAAAAACAGCAAAAATGACAAAAAAAGTCAGTACAGTATCATTAGAAGTCTGTTTTGCTGCACAAAGTTGGCTGAAATGAGTTTGTTTTGCATTTTTGTTCACACGACAACGTAGCCAGGAGCACAGAGGAAATGACATCAAATAAAATACAGTATCTATAAATAACAGAAAATAACAACTTCCACGTGTTAACAACCAACCTTCTGAGAGAAGATGAAGGTAAAGCAGAAGGAAAAGTCCATTATTATAAAAATAACAACAAAATGCCAAAAGGCTTCACAACAACAGGTGCTGATTTCTGAACAACTGCATAGAAATGTTTTCTCGTATTTAATCTGAAAAGCAGTGACATCAGTTATTCAAGCGTTTGCTCGCTGAATGAAATGACGTGATTACAAAAAAATAACTTCTCAAATACTTGAGCTAGGATTTATTAACCTTAAAGGTTCTCAATGCAAAGTGTTTATTCAACATCCTAAACTGTATCAGACAGTGCAGCTTGAAAGCGTTTGCTCCGTTAAGTTTTTCCAAATATATTGAAATATGGGTCCACATTCAATGTCAACAGATGAAATCTGGGAAAAAAAAAAAAAGAGAAGCTTGAGTAAACTAACATGGCGAATCTGACAAATGTAGAATCTGGCAAAAGACATTTAGGTGGAAATATAAATTAATCTGCTGTTAAACATCAAACATACCTGCAACTCACAAGGGATGAAGAAGGAGACAAACATAGCGCCTGTAGTGAAGGGGCGGGGCAAAGGGCCCCCGACCCAGAATTTTTTTTTTTAATTTTTAACATGTAAATTAATCATTCTGGCATATTCCAAGAATTAGGGGACAACATGCTTCAGGTAAATACATTTACTAACATATCCTAATTTAATTAGGACATACACAGGAAAGATAGCTAGTCAACAAAAACTAATTTATTGAATATGTAACGCTAAGCTAGTGGCGTGCAATACAAACGTGCTAGCTAAGAGGTTACAGGCGTAACACTCTGCTTCTCCATTGCATCCCCCTTTTCCGGCGCTAAGCTAGTACTATGTAAGTGCGCCAGCTTAGCACTTATGAGTTAGTGCAAGCTAGGTTGCAAGCACAGGTTGCGAGCTAGCTAGCGTGATTTATGTAGAGCTAGCTTAGTGCTATGTAAATCCAGTCAATGGGAAATTATGCCGTCTACACTGCCCCTGACACGCCCCCGCCCCAAATAACCTCTTCAGATCTGATTCACGTAAATGACATTTTTGATTGAAATTGGCAATTTTGCCGAAAGGCAACAAATTTTCAGGTACAGTAAAAAAAAAGAAGAAATCAACTATCAAGAAGCGCTAAGCTAGTGATGTGCAATAAAAACGTGCTAGCTAAGATGCTAGCTAAGATGCTAGCGAAGTAGCGCTCTGCTTCTCTAATGCATTTCCCCCCTTGCCGGCGCTAAGCTAGTACTATGCAAGTGCGCCAGCTTAGCGCTTATGAGTTAGTGCAAGCTATGTTGCAAGCACAGATTGCGAGCTAGCTAGCATGACTTATGTAGAGCTAGCTTAGTGCTATGTAAATCCAGTCAATGGGAAATTATGCCGTCTACACTGCCTCTGACACGCCCCCACTCAAAAAAAAAAAAAAAATTCAGATCTGATTCACGTAAATGACATTTTTGATTGAAATCGGCAAGTTCTGCCGAAAAGTGACAAGTTTGCAGGTACAGTTAAAAAAAAAAACAGGAGGAAATCAATTATCAAGAACAAATAATGGAGATCAAGCATGACGAAGCAAAAACAGCCTGGCATTCATTTACAAAAATGCCGGTACGTTTACCGTTTCACCTATTTTCAGTCACGTCAGATGTTTCTGCAGGTAAACACGTGGTAGGTGGCATCTCATTAGTTTACAAACGTATAACATAGAGACACATTAATCCTCAGTACAAGAAGATTTATGATTTTTTTCTTCTCGTCTTCATGACTTTGCACCGAGCACCTTTAGGAATGTTAGCATAGATTCTCAAAATGCAGTTACTACACACAGGTTGGTCATTTTGTCATACTGAATACTTTTTTTGGCACAGAATTTAGTTTTGTGAACAAAAAGAAATGCATATACTGTACAAACTAAACTGCAGTTGCTACAAAGTGGCTACATACGACAAGCTGGTGAGAAGCCTTTGCAAAATCTAATTTAGACACTCCATTCTGTTATTTTCTATTTAACAAAACAGTTTGTAGTTACAACACTGCAGTCCTCGTCACGCTGCCATGCTCTACCTAGAATGGAGATGTGCTGCTCGGTCACAGGCTTCCACAAACTGATTAATCAGATGGAAGGAGACAGCAGCTTCTCAAAGTATATGATGGAGAAATGACATAATAATCTCCTTTCAGCTGTAAAGTGACTCGGTAAAAGCAGCACAAACCAAACGGCTATTTAAATGGCAGTTAAACTGGACCGTTCTTCAGCATATTACTGTGCTTACATTCAGTTTGGGCTTCGGTGTAACTACATGTCTGACAATCCAGCTCAGGTCATGTGACCAGTTTGTTTGCCCAAATAAACCATGATGAATCAAATAACTTCAGAACACACACGATCTTTCAGTGTCTGTTGGCATGCTGATCAAAATATACTGAGATTAAGCTGCATCGTACCGTGGAGGTACAGGTCACTCTACTTTGTTCCTGTCTCTCCTCCCGCTACATTACTTAAAGGAAAGGTTTTTATACATTTTCAACATGCACCAGTACTAACAGAGAAGGAAGCAATAATGCTCCTGGCAGCTGGGTCATGTGATGGTGCTGAAAACACAAGAGCCATGCATAGGTTAGCAGATTTGAGTTCGCCTGTAACGAGGCACCAGCCCAGAGTCAACACAATGCCATGCAGGAACCATTAGTTCCTAACCCTGGTCCTTGAGGAACACCATCCTGCATATTTTAGTTGTTTCTCTGCTTTAACACACCTGATTCAGTGATTTAGTTGCTTCCTCCAGTTCTGCAGAAGCCTGTTAACCACACGTTCGTTCAGATCAGGTGTGGTGGAGCAGTTTTCTGACCCCTGCAGGGAGCGCTCCTCTGACATGAGACATCCAAAGCTTGACGTCCAGATTTTAAAAAATCACTAATGATGAATAAAAAACATGACAAATCTGCCATTTTCATTTTAAAACTGTGCACAGCTGCCATGGTGGGTACAAAGCAGGCTGAGGCAGGTCGCACGACTTACTGGCTGTTTGGTTGCAGAGGTTCAGAACTTACTGACTGTCCCAAACACTTATTGACTATTGTCTCCCATTTCTGGATCTCCAACTGGTCGACGCTACTCGAGGCTGAAGGATGAACAGAAAGATGAAAATCAAATGCTACTCGATGAACTCGAAACGTTCAGTGCTGCAAATCACATCCAAGAAGTAGACAGTGTTCCGAAACATCACGAACTAAAACAACTTTCCAGTGTTGGGCTTTTTGCTTTAAATACAGGTGGTCAACAAACTGGATCTTTAAAACAGCCGTGCAAGCAGGGCGGTAAAAACACCCCCAAACTAAAACCCAGAGCAGAAATGAGCTCAGAAACAACAAAAACAAAAGTCTGCTTGTACCGAAGACAACTTTAAACTGTGTGACGGAGCTGAATACGATGCTGGGAAAGCAAAGTTGGCTGTAAAGAGCTCACCCTAACCTGATTTATAACTTTACATTCAAAACAAACAAACAAACAAACAAACAAACAAACAAACAAACCACAAACTAACCCTGTCAGGACTAACACCAAAATAACACAAATGCCTCTAAATGTGAAAACTGAAGCAGATTATTTTAAATAAAAATCTTATTTTCAGGGTTCAAAATAGAACTTAGCAGTAAAGATAATTTTATTTAGGAGCATTAAATAATTTCTCGTGTTGAAGCTTGAATTTGGGACCTTCAATAAAAAGTTTTATTGTAACTCGGTGTATTTTCCATCAGTGTTTCATGTGGTTTAGATCTTCTGTGAACTCGGCTCGTCCTACACTTCAGTCTGTAATCAGGTTCCACTCACATGGAAACACACCATCTTGTGTTTAGTGTGTTACAGATTAAGATTAATCTGCTGCTGGAAGTAATCTGATTAATTCACCTTTTGCTCCGCTCCTGAACTGTTTTTTTAAATAAATCTAGACATTTGTGAGCGGTTTACAGACTGGGAGCTGTGGTGGGACAGATGGACTTTAAGCTGTCAGAACCCAACACATGGGTGAAACTTGAAAACAGATTTGAAGAAACAAATATTTTCTAAAAGACCTAAATCAATTTAACACCACTTATATAACAGTTTAGTCTCCTGTTCTTTGTCTAAACTTACAGATTATTTATGTCCTTCAGATTTTATTTTATTTAATCTTTATTTATGGGAGTCTTGAGTTACAAGGACTCGTTTTCAAGAGAGACCCGTTTTGGGAGCAGATGGTTGGGGTTAAGAGCCTTGCTCAAGAGCCCAGGGTAGGGCAAATGAGGGTGGAGGCAGATGTGGATGTTTCACCTTTCCCACCCCACATTTTGATGTTGTCTGTCCGAGGAGTTGAACCGACGAGCTCCCAATCACAGGCCCACCTTCTCTAACCTCTGCACCACCACTCTGATCCATTCAGTTTATGATGAACGTCCCTTTACTTGTAATATTTATTTATTTTATGTGGAAACTGAAGTCTTGAAGATTGTAAATCAAACTCAAAATTGGTTAATCTTGCAGACAAAACATGTTTTGTTTTTAGATATTAAAAAATAACATCTGTTTTCTACACTCATTTCACTTTGTTTCCATAAACCTTAAGTGCTTAAGTTAATGTTTGGCAGAAATGTTAAGTATAAAGTTTTCAAAATAAAAATATGGCTTTAAAAAGTGAGGACTTTTATACTTTTTTAGTATATGTAAGTACTTATACGGATCTAATGATATTTACAGGAGTTTGTGGCTCAGTGGAAGCTAACTGAACTCCAGTGCTACGATGAAGACGTCTACAGCGTGTGGTACTGACGGTGGCAGTGACTGTGAGGGTTTCATGCATCTGACTTTGCTCTTCATGCAGGGTTTGTTCTGTATTGTGGGCGCGTCAGAGTTCAGGCGCTCCATCGGTCGTGCAGTTCATCGCGCTGAACCCAGGAAGCGTGACTCGCCCGTCCATGTAGATTTCACGGTCAGAGCCCAGGTTCATGCGTTTGACCAGGTTCTTCTCGTACAGTAAGGGGTGGTAGGCCCCGAGCGTGCAGGCGGCGTCGAAGAAACGCTGGTAGTAGTGGCAGAGCTCCGTCTTCCTGCGAGACGGCAGGAACTCGTAGACGTGCACCACCTCGCACAGAGACATCATGAGGACGATTCCTGCACAAAAAGAGGGTTAAAGTAGATTTAGTCCTCTCAGAGCTTTAATGATGTTACGTTCACGTAAATAAGTCTGATATATTTATGATAATCTGTAAATATTTGGGAATTTGGCTTGATGGCGCTCTGTCCTTTTCGCATCATGTTAATATTTTGTAATCTAAGGTTAAAGAAAGACTTGGGGCTGCTGTGTCTGAGTGGTTAGAGTAGTCCTCCAATGGGAGAGTTGGGGGTTTGATTCCACCAGCAGTCACATGCTGAAGTGTCCCTGGGCAAGTCACTGAACCCATCATCGCCTCCGATGCGTGTCCGATCGGTGTATGAATGATCTAAAGCATTGATCAGTCTTTGTAGAGATCTAGTAGAGTGCTGTATGAATGGGCAAACGAGGGCACAGATTGTTGTAAAGAGCTTTGAGTATCTTAATAGAAACCTGTAATAGAAGTACAATTTACCATGTACCATCGGTTATCTGTAGAGAAATTAATCTTTGTTTACACTGAGACTACAAAACGCACCGTTGCTGAAAAAACATTCTACCTGTGTTGGATTATGAAGACATAATTTACAGATATGCTTTCGTAAACTGCACATGATTTATCACTCTGCTGTTTGCTTTGTTGCAAATGCTCCTCACTGAACACGTCATTGTAACCTCTACTCTCTTGTTAATGGCTTCCACCTCATGAACCACGTGTTGCGAATGACAATAAAGAACCTTGAACTAGAACTTCTCTACATACGCATGAAATTAAGTTATAATATATAATTATATTTAACTCATCTACTTCAACTAGCACCAGTTTGGAATAATAACACCCGATCTTCTCAGTGTTTGTGCTGACCAACTCTAAAGACCAAGTCTGGCTTTGCCTCTGCTGCTCCATCTGGACTGGAACCTGCTTCAACAAACTTTGGGTCTGACCTCACTTGTCTCAGTTTTAAAAATCGTTTAAAAGCCATTTTTAAAGACACTTCCAAATGTTATCATGCTTAGTAATGTTGTCGTTTAACTCTGACATTGAACTGCTGTTAATGTCATTTGTGTTTCCTTCTTGTTAATGACTTCTATACTTCATGGTTTTGTTTTACTTCCCGTCCCTGGACCCAACAAGTCCCTGCTGGTGCTGCCAGGCCACAACTGTAAATAAGACTTTGTTCTTAGTGTTTATTCCCAGTTAAATAAAGGTGAAATGAAATGTTTAGGCACAATGATAGGAATCACAGGGCACCACATGATGCTATTCATGAAAGCATTAATGTTTTTGTTTTTACAGTCAACTTTCTCTTCTTTAACTCTCTCCTGTGTTTCAGCGCCCCCTTCAGGAGACATGACATAACAACACAAACAAGTGCAAAATGTTTAAAGCATCTTTAAAACTAAATATAAAGTCAATAATTGGCACAAGTTAAGTATTGCAGTGGCTTATTGTATTAAAAAAACACACCTTGCTTTTTGCAGATGAAACACTTTGCAGCGTTGTTGTGTTTTCTTTTCTTGGAGCAGATTTGTTAAAAGTTGCAGTTTGGAATTCTTCAAGAACATCTTCCTGCTCTTATTTGCTTCTTTTCATCTTGTCTTTAACTCACTCACTTTAAATACGGTGCCTTATGAGTCTTTTTAACTTAGTGATTTACCCCGGTTTGTCAATTTATAACAAGAAATGCAAAAGATGCATTAACTCAGGCTTCCTTGTACGTTATGTTTTTTATACTTTAATACATAACTCACTGTACAGATGTGTGGGAAAACTCACATAAAACCAACAATAATTCAGTTTCTATTCATTAGAAAGAAGCTGTAGGAATAGTGAATAAAACAACTTGTAGGGATCCACCAAATTAACTTTTTTATTCAAGTTTTAGGACTTCGTATATTTTTTTAAAAATGTTTCAAAATATTAAAAAAGGGAAGTATTAATGACTTTAGAGGACAATTAGTGTTTCAATTAGAGGTGTGAAATGATGGGATAGTTTTGGTGATGAAATAAAAAAAATTCTTGTCTATAAATATTGTTGCATTAAATATTAATCAGTGAGTACAGAGCTGTCTGAGTTTTGGTCTGACGTGTTGCTTATGTTGTGTTCTTTAATAAACATGCTAACTTAACTCAGCCTGTTTTGGTTATTATTATAAATATCTTAAGTGTGTGAGAAGTAATGATGAAGCCTTTACCTTTTCCAGACTGCTTATTACTCATTTGTCCTGGCTTTTGTTGGATAATTTCATTTTAGTGTGAAGTCTCAAAGAATTCTCTAAATGAAAGTCGAGCTTTTCCCACTAAATGTTTCTTTGTGCTCTGAGGTTGGAGTACACGCAGGAAGTGATGAGACAGTTCTCATACCGAGGAGGCCGGAAGAAGGCGGGTTCTTCTGAATGGGCTCAGCCATGTTGTCCTGTATTCGCTGCCAGAGCTGCCACTCAAAGCGTGGATGCAGGATGTAGAACGGCTGCTGCGGGTGAAGCCTCCTGTACCTCTGGTACTGCGTGAAGATGGGGTAATCTGTTCGGTTGTACCACTGCAGAACAGATGCACCGTGGATAGAATTATGCAGAAGATGGTTTAGAGTTTGCAGGAACCCTAACCTGGTTTTCAGTGGTGCACCAAACACCACATGCACCTACTGTATGTGCAGACAGGTGTCTGAGAGACGCATTAAAACAAAACTTTTTCATGAAAAAAATGATAAAAACACTAAAACTAAACTAAAATCTAATTGCTATGTTACCTGCGAGAGATCAGAAGAGAAAGGGGCGGGGTCCCACGCCACCAGAACACCTGAGCTGTACAAAGAGTTGGACAAGAAGCGATGTTCATCTGTTGCCATCACCTGGAAAACAAGACGTAATTATAAACAATTTATTGAATAACTCATTCACCTAAAGTGAAAGTTGTATTTTCTGAGAAGTAGATGTAATCCCTGATATGGCATCAAACAAATTTTAAATAATTAAATGTCAAGAAAATTCATGAAGATACTTATAGAATAAGGTCAAAATAAAAAACTTTCCCCGAAAGACACATTATGTCTCCGGCATTGTGAGCTGCTGTTATTATTATAATTATTAATGTTTTTATGAAATTAAATGTGATTCACAAAGAGCTATTAGAATCAAACCTATTCAGTAGAGTAGACTGTATCAGGCCTTTGATGGATTTTTCTATTTACTGAAAACACGACAGATTAAGAACCAAAGTTCTTCCAGAGGTTTATTCTGCTAACTGAACAAAAACACCTCATGAACTTCACAAACATTTTCTATACATGGAATGTTTAGTGAGACCAGAAAACAGCAGAATGATCAAAACTAAATGATGCTGTTTGACTTTGGTTACATTGAACATTGTAAAGATGAGAAGTTAAGATGTCTAAACACATCTGCAGTCTAGTGAGTCGTCAGCTCAGAGACCACACGGCTATTTGACTTACTGGCCTTTTAATCTTCATGTCTTGTGTGAGTTCTTCATCCTAATTTAGGACCTTTATGACTTTAAACCAAACTCAATCATTGCTTTGCTTTTCTGCTGTCACTCGTGAAGAGTTTTCTGTTCTATCCAACTTGTTTTAATAATTCATTGTTTAAATAAGCAACTTCTCAGTTCAGTTCTCTTTAAAACACAAACTGTGCCAGAGACATCCATTCTTTTAACCTTTCCTTTTTGTCTATCTATGGACTATAATTATAATTATATAGTGTCTTTCTATCTTATCAAGACACTCAGAGCTCTTTACAACAATCTGTGCCTCATTTACCCGTTCATACAGCACTCTGCTACATCTGTATAAAGATTAATCAGACCTTTATCACATTCATACACTGATGGGACAGACATCGGAGGCAATGTGGGGTTCAGTGTCTTGCCCAGGGGCACTTTAACATGTGACTGCTAGTAGAATTGAACCCCCAACTCTCACATTGGAGGACGATTGATCGAACCACTGAGCCACAGCTGCCCAAATAATCTCCAATCTCTAAGTAAAAATGTTTGTTAGAAGTGACTAAAAACATAAATCTAAAATAAATTAAAGCTACAAGTAGTACTGAAGGCCCTTGCAGCAACGAGCCACTCCGGCCTTACGGCAACTACAGGAACTCCAGCTAGTCCACCAAATCACCATCATGAACACTCTCGTGCCGATCCCGAACTTGTGCACCAAGGTGCGCATTTGCCAAATCTTCAACATCACCTGCGACCGTGGGAGTTCCAGCAATGCCTCACAGTCACAATCGTGAATGTTCTCATTTTGTTCCCGCATGCGTCCACCAGGGTGCGCATATGCCGAATCTTCAAAATCACCGTGGCCGAAATCGGACCTTTCAGACAGGAGTTATTTTGACTTCTTGTTTTGTGGCGAATGTTTGACGAGCACTTCCTTTATGCTTTTCAACATGTCATGTCAATAATGTAGGAGGCGCATTGGAGTCAAATGTTTAAGAACAATACCAATGTGTGCTCAATGATGATGCACCAAAAATCTGGTGCAGATCGGATGATGTATCATTGAGATATAACTGATGGACTAATCTATGGGGTGCACTGGAGTAAAATGTTAAACAACAATACCATGTGTCTAGAAGTTCTCACTGGTGATGCACAACAAATCTGGTGCATGTTGGATAATTTATCACTGAACTATAACTGTTGGAATAATCTATGGGGAGCACTTGAGTCAACTGTTAAACAACACCAATGTGCCTAGAAGTGCTCACTGATGAAGCACAAAAAAATCTGGTGCAGATAGGCTGATGTATCACTGAAATGCAACTGAGAATAATCTAGGGGGTGCACTGGAGTCAAATGTTAATCCACAATATCATTGGGTCTAGAAGTGCTCACTGATGACACACAATAAATCTGTTTCAGATCGGATGATGTATCACTGAGATATAACTGTTGGAATTATGTTGGGTGTGCTGTGGAGGCTATTTGCCACTTATTGTGGAATCCTGTTGAAGGGGTGAATATTAATCACTCATAGTGAATTTGGTGCACCTCGGATCAAATCTGTGGAATTTAGAGTCAAGCGTAATGCAAAGGCGTCACTTGTTCATTTGCCACGCCGCCACGCCCACATCCTCCAGCGAAAACGGTTTGTGTTTTGAAGCACATCAGACCAATGTATTATCTGTCTTCTAACACAGGATCATCTTGATTAGGTCAAGGGCGTGAGAGATGGAGTGGCTTTAAACCACCACAAATGTGTGAGAGTTGGAAACTCAATCCAAAATGGCCATCTTCCTGTTTATTGTACAGCATTAGTGCCTGAGGCTTATCTGTACATCTTGGGGAGATGGACAACTGTACCAAATTTCATGCTTGTCTTACAAAGTAAAGTCTACGCGGAGAGTGTTTTGAAACTGAGAAACAAAAAAATGACATTTTGACCCAAAATGGCTGACTTTCTGTTGAGTTTTGACCAGGGCTCCAAGAAACTTTTTCATAGGTCGTGAGAAGATACAGATGTAGACAGAGTTTTGGTCTTGTCGGTCAAAAAATGGCTTGGGGCT
>JAVCKU010000030.1:1636335-1647563 GCA_032273985.1 Hypsolebias coamazonicus
AGAGAGCCACCTGCATCATGAAGGACCACACTCACCCAGCACACACACTTTTTGCCCCACTCCCCTCAGGAAGGAGGCTGAGGAGCAGGGCATAAAGATAAAAAAGCCAAGGAGGGTGTATTAAAAGAGCGTTAGACACTAAAACAACAATAAAGAATGAAAGAGCAACGATCTTGGAGGAACTGAGGACATCCCAGAGAATTTAAATTTAAAGTATTTGACATCACTTTATAAAGCAGCTCTTCTTGTTTTGATTGTTGTCATCGTTCTGTGTTAAGGTCTCTCTTGTACAGAGTCTTCGAGGCTCAGCCTGTAGAAATGAAACTGAAAATTGAAAAAAAAAAATGAATTAAAGAACTTTCAAACAGGGGAAAAATTATGCTGACTCAGCAATTTTTTTCGTAAGAGACTACAAATGGTCCATTTTGGCTGCAGATCTTCAGCCCCTGCTCCACTCCTCACGTTCACGCTGCTCCTCTTGGATGAACCCTCCAGGATCGCTTCATATTTCAGACGTTCTCCCTCCCATCTGCTTCGGCTCATGGACGCTGATGTTGGAGCTTTAAGGTTTCGGCGTCACCTGAAAGGCACTCGGGTGACTCACCTGTTTATCTACGATCGGTTGCTCTTCCCTTTTTCTGCTCGGGGACATTTTCTTCGGCTTGGCCCTGTCAAACATTTAACCCAGAGGCCCCCGTGGAGCTGAGTGCACGACACGCAGCTCATTCCGCGCTCGGCGGCCGAGCGCCTGTTAAAACTTGTCGTGCTGATCCAGTGCCTGCAGGTTTGTGGAGCTTAGTGTCTCTCAGGAGAACATCCAGTTCAGAAACGTCCAGACAGATGAAAACACCTCGATGCTCAGTCAGCCCTGACTGTCGGGGCCTCGGCCACTTGATTCAGGCCTGAATGTTGGAGTGAAGGTGTCTGCTGCCCTGGATGGAGCTCGGGGGATCAGATTAATCATGTTCACTGGCAGACATCTGCTTAAGTCGTTTGGTGGACAGAGCAGCTGTCAGCTGCAGGGTGCCCAAACCATGAACCCTCCTCCCTCCAGCAGGAAGAAGAAAATAAACAATAATTTATATTTTTCAAACTGATCATGATTTTCTTTGAGTTAAGATGTAACGATCCAGACCTGCCTCCTCGTTCATTCATTCATATAAACTGATGTTTTGTTGTGTTACTAACAACACTTACGAGTTCAACCGTATAGTTTTAAAACAAAGTGTTTTTTTTTTTTTCTGTATTTACTTTGAGATGACTTCATCGTGAAACATCTCGTGTAAAAATAGTTTTAAAAACCTAACTTCCTGCGTCGTTGTGGACCTGAACAGCAGCAGGCGTGCAGGAGCAGAGTCCAGATGATAAACCTCTCCAACAGCAGGTCAAGACCTCGTGGAAGTTCATAAATGTTTTTAATCACCTGTAAAAAAAAATAAAAAATAAAAAGTTTCTGCTCTGAGCTGTCTGAAAGTTTTGGACTAAACAAAAACTGCTCATGACGACCAGCTGTAAAGAACTCACCTGAAAAGAAAAACAACCCAGAAAACATCTCGGCGTGAACTTCACTCAACTGTTACTGTTACGCACAGCTCTCTGTCTTTCTGTCTTTCTGTCTTTCTGTCTGTCTTTGTGTCTTTCTGTCGCTTTCTTTCTGTCTTTCTTTCTGTCTTTGTCTTTCTTTTTCCTTCTTTCTCTCTGTCTGTGTCTGTCTTTCTTTCTGTCTTTCTTTCTTTTTCTTTCTTTCTTTCTGTCTTTCTTGCTGTCTGTCTGTCTGCATTTCTTTCTTTCCTTCTTTGTCTTTCTTTCATCCTTTCTTTCTTTTCTTTTCTGTCTTTTTTCCTTATTTCTTTCTGTCTGTCTGTTTGTCTGTGTCTGTCATTCTTTCATGTCTTTCTTTCTTTTCTGTTTTTCTTTTTCCTTTGTTTCTTTCTGTCCGTCCGTCCGTCCGTCTGTCTATATGTCTATCTGTCTGTCTGTGTCTGACTTTCTTTCATGTATTTCTTTCTTTCTTTCTGTCTGTCTTTCTTTCATGTCTTTCTTTATTTCTTTCTTCTGTCTTTCTTTTTCCTTCTTTCTTTCTGTCTGTCTGTCTGTGTCTGTCATTTTTTCTGTCTGTCTTTCTTTCATGACTTTGTTTCTGTCTTTCTTTTTTTGTTTTCTTGGAACATTTCAGTTGAAATCTGGAAGAAGATCACAGGAGCCTCAGCCGAGGTGCATTTCAGGTCCTCTCCACCTCACGATGGTTGACAGCGTCAGGTGAAGCACATGGGCCTCGTTTATTATCGTTCAAAATGACGAGGTGTTTGAACGCTGCCCACAAAATTACACGCGAGGAGACGGAAAAAGGGAAACCAGCAAACGAGGGCGTGAAAACTTGTCGCTCAGACGTGCTCGGATCAGCTGCGAGCCTCACCTCCACCTGAAGCTCAGGAGCAGTTCCTCCAAACCCTCCGAGTTCACGACGACATGACATGTGAAGCTTCTCTGTTTGCGTGTTTCGTCCTGACGTGCTGCAGAACACGTTGGGTTTGATGCTCAGACACTTCTCTTCTTGGAAGTAAGATTGTTCCTGATGGTGACTCACGACCACGAAGGCCTCCAGAAGGCGAACGTCACCTGAAGTCACAGACGTGGAAACTGATGCCATGAGAGGAAAGCATCTGGGGTTCTCCTTTTGTACTGTCGTCTGCTCATGAATAAAATGCACAAATGAGGAAGAAGAATGTGCAGAGCAGGTGGAAGAGAGTCTAGAGAGGTGGAGGTCCACTGTGCAAAGAAGAGTCAGTGGAAAGAAAACAGGACCTTCAGGTAGAAAAGCTCAAGTCAACGCACAGATTGACCCACTGCTCTACAATAAATATGAATTTTAATCTAAAATGTCAACATAGTGTGGGATGAAAGTGCCAAAATTATCCCCACATTACAAAACCTCACTCTTAAAGGAAACTGGAAGCTCATGGAACGGTCTCAGCCAGGAAGCTGCAGAGATGATCTGCGGCCCCCTCACACTGGAGGGCCGCTAACAGAGCACAGAGCAGAAAGTTTCTTTTATTGTGTTTATACGACTCAAACGTCTCAGTCTCCATCTGCACGAGTCCAACGACTGAGCGCGTTAATGATTGGCCTGATCCTGTCTGCTGGGGACCATAAACCTAACACACACACACACACACACAAAACAAATGTTTTTATTGCCTAAAACGTGCACTTTACACTGTCAGTGTTTTATTTTCTTACCACACATTGTTGTTGTTATTCTTCTGGTTTAGTTTGAAATACAAATTAATGAAATTGGGGGATTTTTACACAAAGTTAGTAACTATAAAACCAGAAACACACATTCCTTACCCCTGAAAATCAAAGCAAGTTCACTGATGCAACACGTTTTGAAGAAGCGGAGGTTAAAATTAAAACTTAACTAAACCAATAAGATGTTGTCGTGAGAAAGATTTTTCTTCTTCCTCCTTTTTGTTGTCACGAGGCGCCCTCTGGTGGTAGACTTCTCTCACTGCACTGCCTTTGTTCAAATCTTATATTTTATTTAAAATTCAGTTTAATTTTAAGCTCATCTCAACTGTGGCTGAACTAACAACCTCCGGTGTGAGTTTTACTACAGCTGCTTCAACTCCAACTAATTATTTTGAGCTCAGAACATTTTCTCGTGATTTAAAGTCGGTTTGGTTCCAGAGGTGGAACCGAGACGGAGAATGCGTCAGGTACCAGCAAACACTAAACTGCTCTGAACTATTTATATTATATATTTTTCTTCCCAGCAGCCAGATTGTCTTGGAAGTGGCCTTAACAGACAGGTTTGGGTTTTTTTTTTTTTTTTTTTAGTATTATTTTGCTTTAAAATTGATTTTAAGCATTTATTGCTTACATTTAAATGGCCTTGTTTAGCTGATTTAGTAGCATTCTGTGCATTTTAGACCTTAAGGTCAACTAAAACATTTTTACTGTTTGTCCTAAAGTCCAAGCACTAATTTTGGGGTGATTGGGTCTTTTCGGTGGCTGCACCCAGACTGTGGAACCAACATCTTCAAGACTTGGCTCCATCACTGACCTGGGCCTGTGAGGTCTCCATGTTCTGTTTTCATGGTCTCTGCTCCTGCTCTGCCTCCCTCACCTGACCCTCATCACCTGACCCCAGATGTTTGTAATCGCCTCTCATCAGTGTTCCCTCTACACACCTGCCTCTGTTGTTTCATTTGTCCGTGCGTTCGGTGTCTCACCCTCATGTTTCTCTGCTTCTTGCCGCCACATCAGCGCCTTTGGTTTTCATTTAGCAAATAAATAAGATTTCTTATTTTAACCCGAGCCTTCTGAGTTCTCTGCCTGCGAGCTGAGTTCAACACTACAAATATGCTAGCCTTTTAAAATCTCATCTTTAAATCTAAATCTAGATGACCTGTCTTTAACTTTGTTGAATTTTTTTTAACCTAGATTCTTGAGCGTGAACTTTGATCTAGTCTTAAAACCTTTTTATTCAGGCAGGTCTTTTAGTGGCATGCTGGTATAGTTATTCTTACTCTTCATTTTACCTTTCATTTTGTTAAGAGCTCAATAAATAAATATTCATTAATTTATGTTTAACTCAGATTTAAAAAATAACTAAAACCTTTTCTTAGGACTCATCTTTTAGGTTGGCTTTGATCATGTACTTTTACTGTGCTTTTATATGTTTTATCTTTTACTGTTCTCTGTGTTTGTGTGTTTATGTTCTAAATTTGATACAGTTGATCACAACATGAATATGACATTGGGATTACAGGAACAGCTCTAAATTAGTTTAATTCATATTTATCTGATAAATTCCAGTTTGTAAATGTAAATAATTAATCATAAGTTAGTTATGGAGTTCCTCAGGGTTGAGTGCTTGGACCACTGCTACTCTTTACCTTATGCATCCATAATAATATTAAACAGCAAGGGATAAATTTTCATTGTTATGCTGATGATACACAGTTATGTATTTATTATATATTTGTTATATATTTCTATTCTGTCGTATTCAGAACTGAGATGACTTCTGTTGTGACTTGGCACTATATGAATAAACTGAACTGAATTGTTGTCTGGTTTGACTGTAAAGTGTTTTGATGATCCTCAGCTGTTTAAACGTGCCAGAGAAATATAATTAATTGACAGTTTGATCTGATCATGACAGCATGCTTTGCAAGAAATGCTTCTAAACAAGAAGAAGAAGGAAAAAAAAAAAAAAAGATTTTGGAGCAACTTGTGCAAACTTTGAGTTTCCAAGGCTTAAAGCACAACATCTTAACAAAGGACTGACTGAAGCACAGGCTGATTTATTTTTGAGCATTTAGTCAAAAATGTTCATGAGCTGCTGATTTGTTACTAATTGCTCAGCAGAACAAATGATGCTCCGCTGCAGAAAATCATAAAACTGTTACAAACTGCTGGTGTCATACCCAGATGTTGAGTTTATCAGTAACTCTAAATGAACAATCAGTTCCAGATGTTTCTCACTTGGTTCATCCGTCTGTTTACACTGAGAAAGTACAATATAAGAAACAACGCGGGCGTTAAATTGCGCCAAAAACATTTTTTTTATTCTATAAAAGAAGAAGGGAGGGAGAGGAAGGCAAACTCATCACAACTGTACAGAGAAACTGACTTTTGAACACCATGAGTCACAGTATCAAAAAGCTCACGTTTTCCTCGCTCGTCTTTACACATTTGATCTGTACAAATAAAAAACTGGAGAAAATATTATTAATTGTATTATTATAACTGCATTGCACTGAGTAAATATACTACTGGCCCATAAGGTACTGCATTCAGTAGAAAAGACCAAAGTTTTGGGTTTGTGTTGGTGGGTCGAGGCACGCAGACGGACACAAATTTCTGTCCCACTCCAGGTCTCAGCAGGGAGACACTCGGTCGACACGTTTTACAGGAAAAGAAGCTTTTAATGAAATACTGAACAAATAAAACCTGGAGCAGAAAATAAAACGTGTGCATACATTTATCCTTAAGTGAACTGGGTCCAACATCACACTTCCTCAGTGCCACTCTGCAGGTTTACGACAAACAGAGGTTCATCCGCTGATTGTTGTCATCATTATCTATTCCTAAAATAACTATTTATTGAGCAAAATGGACATTAAAATATAAAACTCAGCTTTTTTTATTTTCTGATGACTGTTTCATCACCATCAAGCCAATTCAAATTCATCCTATAAGACATCTTCGCCTCGGTTATAATAAAACGTAATAGATTTAGTTTGATTTGTGGATCATAAAGAAAAAAAAAGATTGAACATTTTCTCCAAAAGCTGCTGTTCTCAAACAGTAGAATTATATTATTGAATAGCTTTTGTGTGATTTTTTTTTCAAACGGTCAGCTGACTGTGGGAGACACGTCTGAAGAAATTCAGCAGCAGCTGCAACATTTCTTCTTCTATGGGTCTCAAAGCTTTGCTGCAGTCAAAACTTTAAACTCTTAATATTAAAAAAGCAATAAGCATGGCTTGGTTTTGCTTCTTTAAAACCCATGAAGCAACATGTGCTGATAGATTTTGAACAAAATGACACTGCTGCGACTAAAAAAAGCCAGAAAAATGACCAAGCCTTGAATACAATTAAGTGGCGGCCATGTTGGATTTTGTGAACATGGCTGTTTTCAACTTTTCCATTCTAACTTTAATATTACTAAAAGCTTTAATATGTTTTATGGAGGAGGAGTCAGGAAGTCACTTATGAGCTAAAATGGAAAGCGCTACGGATGCAACTCCGCTAGCGACCCTTTTTTTTTTTTTTTCCGTTTGTCAAAAAGACGTTTCATCCGATGTTTTGTTCAGCTGGTCTGTGTGGCTGTAAAGGACTGAAAGAATTCTCAAATAAGAAAACCTGGTAAGAAAATACTTACAACAAGTAACATGACTTTCATTTAATGAGTCTCTGCTGAACGCTAGTCACCGGAAGTGCTAGCATGCTAAAGCTATGTAGCATCTGAGTGAATTATTATTAACTTGGCTTTCTCTGTTCAAATCTTACTCTAGTATTGTTTTTGATTCATTTAGTAGAAAATAGACATATATTTGAATTTTATGTTTTGTTTTAAAACTGTCAAGAAAATTTAAAAAAGCAACAACTTTAAGCTAGCTTCCCGTTTAGCTGTTTTTTTTTTTTTAGCACTTCCTGTTTCTTCTTGGACTGACCCAAACCAACAACGCCTCATATTTATTTTATTTATTTGTGAGTGTGAGACTGAAATTAAATCAGGTCCAATGATGAAATATTAAGCTCTGCTGATACTTGAAAATAAAAACCCCGTTTAATCAGTTACAATAAAAAAATTGTGGGGATTTTTGTTAGCATTCTGGGATGCCACCTGTGACTCTCTCACACACGCACACACTAGAAGAAAAGAAACGATGCTGTTCTCCATGCAACACAAGTGTGCACAACACAAGTGGGACCATTTTTTAAAAATAAACTACGAAACAAACATTAAGTTTGGAGAAAAGAAAAAAAAAACACGTAACAAAACACATTTCATCAAACCAACAGATTTTTTTTTCACATTGTCTAGTCAGTGTTAAAAATAGAAATTCACCCGTTACATTAACTCTGCACTTTTTGATTATATACATTTATGTACATGGGTTTCTTTTATTTGTCCTTTACGTCTTTATCAACAGTTTACAAAAGAAAAAAACTTGCAATCGAACGCATATACTCTTCTTGAAAGATGTGCTTAGTAACTTCTTTTATTTTAATCTTGAAGCCGAGGAGAAGAGGAACAACGTCTCGCTCTGCTCTGCAACACAAGCGACTGAATAAAGTTTTTATTGTTTTTATATCTCTGTTTAAACGCGTCTCTGAAGAGGAAACAAATGATAAAAAAGTCAACTAAAATCCAGTGACTGGGCTGAAGGTCTTCTGCTGCCTGAAGTGTCATATTGAAACGGTGACAACTGGATGGTTCTTCCACAGAATACCTTGGTTTTTGTTTCTAACTGGACATTTTGGGACGATCAAAGCAGGTTTTTCTGATCACCAGGTAATATCTGAGCTCCTGTTGGTGTTTCGGTCGTGCTGGCGTTGCTCTCTGATCGACAAAACGGGCTTCTGCACGTCCTGACGTCCCTTTTTAAGGTTCATTGTGAGGTCCAACTACTTCTGACTTCAGACCAGCGCGTGAAGCGAGATCTGCATTTTTTGCATAATCATGTTCAGCCCAGATCAGGGTTAGACAGCAGGGCCGGGGGACGAGGTCCGAAACATCTGAAGTTTGAGGAACGTGCTGATCAGAGTTGAAGATCCAGTTCAGAACAGATCGTCGCTGTGGGAGGAATACCAGTGAGAAGAGCTTAGTTTCCTCATGGTTAGAACCAGCAGGCTCTCCGGATCTTAGTGGCGTCCAAGTTGGCGCCAGTACGACCATTACAAACGTATGAAAACCAGAACAAATGGTGCCTGGTTTTAAAAGTTGGACACGTTTTCTGGACTATGTTGGAATATTCTCATGGCGTCACTGGCTGGAGAGTCCTAAATATAAAACATTTTCCATCATTGATTAATTTTCATCTTTTAAAAAAAGGGGTTTAAATACTTTCTTTATCCAAAATTTTACTTTTTCTGTTTGGATTTTGAGCAGACAGGATTCTCACTTAGAGCTGTGCTTGTTTCCCTCGCCTCAAATAATAAGATTAAAACAAGGTTTTTATTTTATTTTGATTTAAAATCCTAGAGTCAGGCTAAAACTAAACTCTGCGGCTCTCGGTGGTTGTGGTGTCGCCCTTACACTGAGTCCAGTCATTAAGGCTCAACGGGCGAGAGGTAAAAGTGCCCGGAACACACACTCGTAAAAATCTTCTATTTGGATTGTGTGATATTATCTCAAACACACACACGCGCACGCACACGCACACTCTGAAAAGCTCCTGGTTTTCCCTGCTGTGTGAAAGTTTTACCTCTCAAACGGTTTGTGTTGCCCGTCTTTTTCAGAGTCTCGGAAAACAAAAGTTGAGCGTTTTTTTCCCCAACAAAATAAAGTTCAGAGCAGCCAACCTGGCAACGAAGAAAAAAAAAAGCATCTGTGCACTGAAGGCCTTTTCTTTTTCTTTTTTTTTTTTTTTTTTTGTAAAACACCAACAACTAAGCATACAAAGCAAATACTGTTATTAAAGAAGGAGCAGAAAGGTGTGCACAAGGGGGCGGAGCAACAGTGTCACTGATGCGCTGAAAACTAGGTAGTCTAGGTAGTCCGCTGTCTTGTAGCTCCATGTACCGGTGGGGTGGGGGGGTGGGGGGGGGGGTTTCGACGTCACTTCAGCTGCTGAAAATAAATAAACTGACCGATGAGCGGGGTCGGTCGGTATTTTAACTGAACCAGCACCGGACAGAAGCTGCCGGTCCCGCCTCCTGATTCCAGCTTCCATCAGCACAGCGCTTGCAGGACTTCGTCCAACAACTTCATGAAAACGGTTTGTACAAAACCCTTCAAAGGAAGTCGACAGAACGTTTCCAAAGACTGTCTCCACAAAGAAAACATCAGCAGTGTTGTAGTGTTTTTAGTTTGCGATGAGGGGGAGGACCTCACGGCTGCCTTTCGGCTGCTTTCAGCTTGAATTACAGCATGTATTCATATTAATGAAGATATTTTTGGACGGTAACATTGGTTGGAATTCAGCGTAGACGTCTTCAGAGCCTGAAAAGGTTCCCTAGCTCTTGGAAGCACTTTCAGGGAGTTTCGTCGTTTCTGATCAGACCGATGTTGGAAAACTGAAGAGCAGCTGAAGTGACACCCGGGTGAGAGTTTGAAATGAAACGCTCCTCCTCCTCTCCTTTGGATGGATTGAAGAACGGATGGATCTGTGAACGTCCCTGCTGCTGACGACTCTGACGCGTGAGAACTGGTTTGTGTAGGGCGCTGGTTTGGGAGCACACTGACACGTTTTATTATTTCCTCCATGCATGAACACAAACGCGCAGTTCCATGAACCCTGGGACTTCGACGCGGAGAGGAGGAGGGAGCGTCCGTCCTTTCGTCTGCAGATCGGCCTTAAAATCCCACAGGAGTTAAAAAAAAAAAAGGTAGCAGAGGCTCGTGTGAGGCGAGGGGCTCTGGTACGCTGACAAACCGAGGTGTGTTCACATCATGACGTGGCGACGGCGATGCAGCGAGAGGTGGTCGGATCGGGAGAAGGAGCGGTCGCACTCCGTGCAGCGGAAAGGTTTGATTCCCGTGTGCTTGCGGAAGTGTCGTGTGAGCTCGTCGGAGCGGGCGAAGCGCCAGGTGCAGCCCTCCCACGTGCAGTGGTACGGCTTCTCTCCTGCACACACAACAGTCACCGATGAACACTTTGACAACATTCACAACTTGTTGGAGAACGTTCACCAACGGTTCAACTCGGGTCTGTTCCCGGCGCTCCTACCTGTGTGTATCCGCCTGTGGGCTTTGAGGTGGGAGCTCTTGGTGTAAACTTTTTTACAGCCTTCATAATCGCACATGTGGATCCGCCGCCTCTTCAGGTCCAGCGTATCGGGATCGACGGGCTCCAGGTCCATACCCGACCTGAGACACACACAGGAGGTCGATCACTGACGGCGTCACGGTTTCAGTTTTCCTGCTTTCATTCATCTGCACACTTTATTTTTATTATTCACGTATTGAAACGTGCAGCTCGTTCTGAAGATAGAAGCTAAAGATTTTGTTTGTTGTAACTTGGACACTTTTATAGAAATACACGGAAATCTCCAAAAACTTTGATCTCTTTAAAACCTGCTTTAGCTACTTGCTCTGTTTGTATACATATACTCTATTTAGCTTTTTCATACTTTTAATGTTTAATGTCTTAAATTGTGACTTTTTGAACTTGCATTGCATTTTATGTTTTACTAATGGACGTTTTGTTGTAAATACAGGTAGTCCTCGAATTATGACGTTTTGTAGTTACAACGCATCTCCCATTAACAAAAAAATAAAAATTTTGAAATTTTATTTTGAAAAGCCAAGTTACGCCGTTTCCGGTTTTATGTTGTAAACGTAACAGCGGAGAAATACTGCACTGTACTCTCTAAAAAAACCTAAGTCTGGTCCTCTGGACATTCAAAAAACAAAGTAAACTTGTTGGACCAAGCTGGACCGGCAGAAACAGGCAGCAGCTGTGGAAAAGCAGCTGTTTTATGGACGGCGGTTTTATGACGTAAACGCAATGGTGAATACAGAGGATGGACGGAGGAAAACTGCTTCA
>JAVCKU010000030.1:1750944-1765274 GCA_032273985.1 Hypsolebias coamazonicus
CACTTGTTAGAACATTACCATTCCTATCTTTAATAAGCCTAACCTGCTGCACATCCTTTCCAGCCTGATCCCTCTGTATCACCAATCGGTACAAGTCTTTCTTAGATGTTCTAAAATATTGTAATAGTAAACACAGTTGAAGCTAAACTTTAAACATGTAAATATGTAAACATATTGTAGAATACTGGTAATATCTAATTTTTTTGTTTGTTGTTAGTGGACACGTTTAGTTTTTTTTAAAGCAAGATTCAACAGTTTTATTGAACACGTAAGCTTCTAAACAGATAGATGAGGAATGAGAGCTGGGTTTTTAGTTGTCTGACACATTTATTTAACCTTTTGTTATTTTAAACACTTTGTTGCTGTTTTTACAAATTACCTTTTGAAGCTTTCTATCTTCAGCTCCAAATGTCAACTGTCTAACTTTTTTTAATTACCGGTAAGTCAAATATCTATAGACCTTCCAGTACAAACAAAGCTTGAGTAGCTTTGAAAGAATGCACATCACTTCCTGCCTTTCATGCCAGAGTTTTAGGTCATCATATGTTGAGAAATGATGGAGTTGCAGCTGTTTTGCTCAAACCTAAAAAATAACATTGTTCATCACAAGATTTCACGCTCAGAGTTTACGCTGAGAGTGAGTCTTAGCTACAACACCAAATATGAGCACAATAACTGTCAAATTGACTAAGCTACAGTCATTTTGGAGCATTTTAGGATCAGTTGGTTGTGGTGGCCATCTTTCCCTTACTTTTCTCTACACTGGACGTTATTGGCAGGGATCAGAAACACGCTTCCGAGTGTTGATGTTTGTTGTTTGCGTCTCTGTCTTTGTTTACTTCAGGAGTCTGAACGAACTGAGGGTGTTGCTCCTGGAATCGCACCGCCACTCTCGGGACGTGGAGAAGGACCTGAACCGAGAGGTGCACAAGGCCGAATGGAGGGTGAAGGAGCAGAAACTTCAGGAGGACATCAAAACCCTGCGAGAAAAACTGCTTCTGCTGGTGAGAACCAAAAAACAGGTGTCATTGTAGTTTTACTGAGCGCAAACAAAATACTGTAGACGGTTTTATGACCTGGTTCAACTGGAAAAGAGCTGAATCATGTTTCGGGCTGCCCAAGCATCCTTCAAAAGTGTAAAAATGTCTGAAAGTAATTTTTTTCAAACGTAAGTTGGTCTCAGATGCGTTAGTCAAAGGTCTTAACGGTAAAATTTATCGGGCAGACCTACGTAGCCTCATATGTAGCTGTATTTATTTTTTCCTCACTGGACTTTTCTGTTGGGCAAAAGTTTTATGTTGAGTCACGTGCAGACTTCACCTCGCCTTCTGAACCTGTTCCTTTCATGCAGTCTGTGTTTCAAATCGACTGCGCCTCGAGGCGACTGAGGCTACTTTCTGCTAGCTGCTGATAGGGGTTGAACGAGTACATAGTTTTTAACTTGACATTAACATAATAAAGCTCGAATAGAACTTGAGTAGTTGATGATGTCATAGGATCTTAAGATGCAAAAATAAATAAATAAAAACGCAAAAAAAACGTCATTTATTATTCACACACACACAAAAAAAAAGGACCAACAAAACATTGGGAGTGTATATTATGCTCATACCATTTATCATACTGCAAATAAGTCACAGGAAAACCAGAACTAGTAGTTATTATTATTAAGCTGCAAAAGTGAACGAAACGTGCGGCACGTCAAAAACAAAACTTAAAAACAGTGGGGCGGTCGGCCACCACGCACCACCGTGGGCGGTGGTGCATATTAGGTTTAGTTTTAGAGATTATGTTTATATTTTTTTAAAGGTTTAGAGATTCATATTTTTTGCTTTTTGTTTGTGAAACAAGGTCAGAGGAAGCTGGTTCTGGTTCAGTCGATTGGACCCGGTGTTACATCATATTATGTGACCTGCAACAGTGCATGCAACACCACCCACTACGGTCACAATATACGGTGGTCACAGAATTTGGTGTAACACCGGTTCGCAACGCCCTCCAAACAGGAAGTTGATTCATTTTCTGGTCTGTAACTGCGACGTGATGACGTCACTACGAATACTTGATGTGAACTTAAAAAACTCAATAGATGTCCTAGGAATCGATGTGTCGATTACTCGAGTAGTCTGTTAAAGCCCTAGCTGCTGATATAAACTGTACGCTAGCTAGCTATTCCACAACCAAATCACGTGTGAGCGCAACGTATCGACAGCTGGCTGGACGATGTCCGTCTTCACAGCTGGCTCACGTCAGATGAGACCAGGTGCATTCTGGGTACCTTTATATCTGTATAAAGGGGAGACGAGCCTCATGTCATGTTGTATTTGTTGGATAAAAATATCCTTTATTCATCTTAATTACTGAAAGAAGCCACACGACGACACGAGAAGATATTTAACCGTTTTTTTTTTACTTACAAGGGCAGACCCACTCAACAGGCCCGGGCGCGACAATCTGCACCGACAGTGTACGAGAATTGTTTATATACCTTTATCAGCCGTCGCAGACAGTCACTGATGACCTCGGCCTCCCAGCTGTACATGCTGGATCAAATCAGCTCCTCTAGAGAAAAGACCTCCCTGAACTCACACGCATGTTTCAACATTAATTCAACATGTTGGTGATAAACATCCTGGACCAAAAGTCCCCTGACAGTGTTCAGTAATGTCTTTTTGTTTGATGTTTCCAACAAACATCTGCATCTGCACATCCAGCTGTTGAAGCAGAGAGCACTGAAAATCACTTTATGTTCAATAAACAGAAACTAAACCTGAACGTGTCTCCACATTTTCTGTTTGTAACTCAGCTCCTCTGACCGTCGCCTGTATTTACAGGTTTTTAGTCTTAAATTTAATTCAAGACGGTTTCAGAAAGGTCTTAAAACGTCTTACATTTGAATCACTGACCTCCCCTTTGTGGGGTTTTGGGAGAGTTTTTGCCACAAACTCTAAATACTTGATCCCTTCAAGCAAAGAAAAGAGATTTATTTTTGGTTTCTGAACTTTAGTTAATTTTTTTATTTTTATTTTTGCTGTTCTGTACACGTTACGTCTCCACAATGGAAATGCTAAACCACAGTGCTGACATATAACCATGGTGTAACCTTATTAAAAACACCTTATATGGATTTATGAAGAGATTCTATTGTTTATGGTTTAACTAAAATGGTATTTATTATTAAAATTAACAATTTACTGGATTATCTCCATAAACCACATGTGCAGAGTTTGTTGATCATCTCTGTCCTTTCTTCTCAATCTGTGTTCTTTAGGGTCGAGAGCGATCCTCACCCGACCACCGGCGCCACTCCATGCTGGACCCCTCGGCTCTGGACTCGGAGGTGACCCGCCTGCGCCAGCGACTGCTCAGCACTGAAGACGCCCTGAGGAACGCCTTGGAGCACAACCAGCAAGTGGATCAGCTTGTCCAGGCCATGCGGAAACATCCGGACAAAAGCCAGGTGAAACTGGAAACACGTTGGACTACAAGAAGGATGGAAGTGATCCATCCTGGCAGACGAAAACATTAAATAAGTCGATGTTTGACAAAAGGGACAACATCTGGTCCGCCCTCATTTTACAGCTGTATCTGAACAGATGTGCAGTAATTAGCTGTTTAGTACAGAGAAACGTTTTAATGAACAAAGTTAGCTTAGCTTAGCACAAAAACAATGATCTGCATAACTGGAAACATTTCAGCCTTAATAAACAAAAGTTCTGTCCACAATAACACAAATATATCATGATACATACATTTTAGTTTTTGGTATATCTGTCAGTAGATAAAACAGTTTAGAACATATATTCGTTAAAAAAATAGTTGTGTAGTCAGTGCTAAGTTCATCAGCTGCTGACTACAGATTTATGTAATAGTTGAATGTCTACATTATTATCTGTATTTGTAGCTAAATTAGCTCATACCTGTGTGTTTCAGGTTCACGGTGCAAATTCAGCTAATGGAATTCACCACCAGGAATCAGACAGCACTCAAGATGTTCGTAATATTTCATTATTTTACTTATCATGCTTCAAGCTTTTAGCTAGCCTTTACCTACTTTTTAGCATGCCTTTTAGCTACTATCCTGCTACTTTTAGCTTTAAGCTACCTTGTTGCTACTTTTAACTTCCGTTTTACTACTTTAGCTTTTGTTTTGCTAATTTACTTTTAGCTCTTAGTGCATTTTTTTACCTGTTAGCTGCACTTTTTCCTTTAGATTCCATCCTGTGCCTTTTAGCTTCTGTTCTGTTCTTTTTAGTGTTTAGCTACTGTTTTACTCCTTTAGCTTCTGTTCTGCTCTTTTTATTGTTTAGCTACTGTTGTACTCCTTTAGCTTCTGTTCTGCTGTTTTTATTGTTTAGCTTATGTTACTCCTTTAGCTTCTGTTCTACTGTTTTAATTGTTTAGCTACTGTTGTACTCCTTTAGCTTCTGTTCTGCTGTTTTTATTGTTTAGCTTCTGTTGTGCTCCTTTAGCTTCTATTCTGCTCTTTGTATTGTTTAGCTGCTGTTGTACTCATTTAGCTTCTATTCTGCTCTTTTTAGTGTTATGCTGCTGTTGTGCTCCTTTAGCTTCTATTCTGCTCTTTTTAGCTTCCATTCAGCTCTGTTTTAGCTTCTGTCCTCCTTGTTTTAACTGTAACTTCTCTGTTTTAGCCTCTTAGGTTCACTTCAGCAGGCCTCAGCATTCACACCGGATCTTTGCAGAAAATGAAATTTCTTCAGCTAACGCTCGTGTTTTTTAAATTTTAGCAACATCACTGATATGAGCCGCAGAGACGAGACGGGAGGACCTGGACCGATGTGGGCAACACTAAACGCAGCTCGTCCAACGCGTCTCCTGATGCTGCGACGGACGCCTGAACAGCATTTCAGTTTACAGTCAAAACCAAAACAGCAAATCTCCGAGTGAACTTGTGCGTCGTTGCAGAAGGTGACTATTAGCCAATCAGGAAGCTCCTTTAGAGTTCTATCAAATATGGACACAAAGAAATATTATCGGTGAAAACGGAGGACTTGAAGGTCAGCAGCTTTTTAAGCTTTACAGTAGTTAGAACGTTCAAATCCACAAGTTGCTGGGAACTTTGACAATTTTAACTTTATTTGGAAAGATGGACAAGCAGATGAAGAGCTGAAGGACCGGGTCTCAGTTGCTGTTTTTGTTGTATTTATTGCTTTTATTTTGTAATAATGTGTACTGTAGGTGAGCTGTACTGGCTCAGCGCCGCACACCAACCACGACCTGCTCCGGGCCACTTTATTATCCAGTGAGAAATGGTATCAAACTTATTACACATATGCTACTGTATGTACTCAAACTCCAGCTGTAGTGCACAAAAACAAATAGATTTATTTTCTCCACCCAAAAAAAAATATGTTTGATTATGAAACGCAGCAAGTTCGGCAGGTGGCTGGAGAAAAGGGTGTTATTTGTTTGTATCCCTTAACGATTGTGGTCAGGCTGTATGGATTTTTTTTTTTTTTAAATATTGTCTCCATGCGTGTGCTGAATGTGCTCCGAATGCTGCCTTAATGCAACATTTACGCAGCCTTTTCATGCGTTGGGTCTGTAAACTGAATTTCAGCCTAAAAAAGTCAAAAACAAGGGCAACATTCAAACACTTAAGATAATCCAAACTCGGGCCCTGTTCAGACCTTGCATTGAACATGTCTCGGGTGATATGTGGCATGTGGTCAGCTCTGAGCGTTCACACCTGCTCTATATTCAGGTACACGTGCAGTTTAGAGCCATTTAAGTTGCATTTCTGTGAAGTTGTTTCTTAATTACCGAACGGACGACGACAGAAATAAAGCGTCCAATAATTAGTGATGTCACAGAGCTCAGTCAGATCCAACGCTGACGAGTCTAACCCATAAAATACTTGACGCGCTGTTGGTCGCCTGCCGTTTTCTGACCACAGTGGGTCCAAGCAGCTTCGAAACAATCAGAGCCAACTTTAAACTTGAAGTGAACTCGCCACACGACGTCCTGCTCCGCTCCGATTATTAAAACCCCGACAAGATGGACGTTTTTATTAAGGGTTTTGATAAACGGTTAAAGGAAACATTCAGCTGAACCCCCACCCCCAAGGATGGCTCAGCAGCAGGTCCTGTTCAGACATCAAGACCGTGCACATCTGTATTTGGCACCGCCAGAAGGAAATCTAATAGTTCAGGTGGATTTAAAGAACAGGTCTGAACGGGGTCTGAGTCACTTCTTTCTAAATAATTTGTTACCAGAATAAATAACCAAGAGCAACTGTGGTTATTTAACTCTGAATGCCTTTTGTTCTTTCCGTGTACTGTTACTGTTTTTCACTCTAAAATATGCAGGACTTGTTCTTGACCTCTGGTTGGTTACAGATGTCAGAGAAACCACTGCTTGATTGGACGTACATCTATTAACAAAACATCGTATCATCTGCATAAAAGCGATCTGTTACCAGACTGACGGGGATGATTTCCTGTTTTCAGGTGTTTGCTAAGAATGCTACTGATTCATTCTCCCCTGAAAACCTAGTTTGAGGCAGTCACCTGTTATTATCCACCTGACAAGGGTTTCTTAACTTTATATCTTAACTCTTTCTTCAACTTTAATGCAGCCTGAACCACAATATGTACTCCCACAAATCTTGCATCAAAACGACCGGCTCGACACCGTGATGTGTGCTGTTGCTTTTATTGGCGTTTCGAGTTACCATGGCGATGTAATCTGCAAACAAAGACGCCATTTTTATTAGTCATTTTTCATAGACTGGTAGCAAATCAAATATTAAAGATGGCCACCTGAGCTAAAAACTGAAAAATACTGTAAATCAGCCATTTTTAGAGATGGTAAGCTGAAATTTGGTGTGGTAGATGAAAGCAATGCCCAATAAATAATGAATTTTTAAAACGTCAAGATGGCTGCCAAAGCTACATTTAAATGGCTTTAACGCAGCTAATTTTACACATCGAGCTGAAATTTGGTGCGATTGTAGCCGAGAGCGTTCCCCGTCACTTACTGAATCCAAATCCAAAATGACCACCATAGTTTAAAATTAAAAAATGGCTTTAACTCATTGATTTTGGCGTTGTGAGCTGAAGTTTGGTGTGGCAGTAACTAAGAGAGAGAACACGAACGCGTACCATCAAATCAAAAATTCAAAATGGCTACCACATGGCAGTCCCTATCAAAGTTTATCCAGGAACTTTTTTTTTTTTAATTGTTTACCCAGAATTGGTGGGAATAAACCAGAGGAGCCTTCTGACTTCAGAAATGTTACAGACTGGATGTAGGTCAGTTGTTCCACATGTTGTTCCTTCAAACTGACCCTGTCTCTGTACACCTCTTACACTATGATCAGCTATTTATGTGGTAATATTAAAGGTACTCATCGCAAAGTCATGAATACTAAAAATCTTCATAGTGTTCTTCTGTTGATGATCGTGTCCTTAAATTAAAACTTGTGTTAGCAAACTGTGACAGGAAGCCAACTCCCAGTGCGTTTGTTTACCTACAAAAACAGCTAAAGGGACTGAAAATAGTTCAACATTAAACTTTTTTTGTCACATTTGTTCACCTGCACAGACTACGCTACTGTCGTATGAGTCAACCCGCCACTTGGTTTCAGCCCAGTGCTTTGTTTACATTGAGTGCAGACCCGCATTTCAGATTTGCATGTCAGTATATCTTAAAAAAAAAACAAACACTGAAGTAAACTCAAATTGCACCATTTATCGTTTTGTTTGATGTCGTGCTTTGCAATAAGTACCTTTAATTAATGACACGCTGGAGGCCGTTTTTAAAGTCTTACCTGTACCTGCAGTGCTTTACTGACCCGTTCTGAAGTCTTCTGAAGGGCTGGCACAGAAGCTGAAACCCAAACAACGGATGTGAGACGTTTGAACTCGTCCCGCCTCGGGTCAACAACACGAGGCTTTGCTGCAAAGTCTTCCAAATCTTCACGTGTCTGTCAGCCCAACTGGGAGGTCTGTTTGTTCCGTGGCGTTTGGGTGCGATGGGAACTCTGAGCTTTTCCTCCTGAGCGAAACGTGTAGGGCAGGCTCCAATGTTCCCATTCGGACATTATTGTGCACGGGCCTCTCTGCTCGAGGGGCCGGCGGGGTTCGTACCCTTCGGATTACTGCTGCAGCAGCTTTTGAAGATTGAGTCATTAAATATTAACAATGTGGCCAAGAGTTGTTGGTGTGTTGTTTTACTGCGGTCGTTTTGTGTGTGTGCATGTGTGTTTTAACTTTTCAGGCAAGGTGCAGTTGCACCTGATCCTAAACGTGTTGCTGGTTTTGGACTGCAGCCATCGTCGCTCACCCGTTCCCTTGAGACTTGCAGTTTTAGTTAAATCAACCCGTTCTAAAGCTTAACTGGAGAAACTGCCTTTCCTGTGAAAATGCAGTGAATGCTTATTGCTGAAGAACAGCTGAAATGAGCTAAAAACATGCTGAGTTTAGCTGGAAATGACGAACAAGCCTAAATAAATTAGCAGAAAGAACACGTATTTGCTGAATTAGGTTTAAATAAGCAGAAATGAGCCCAGAAACTGAAATTGGCAACAACAACAAAAAGCTGAATATTAGCTGAAAAGGCAAAAAGAAGCTTAAACTGACAGAAGTGGAAAGAGTTGAAATGTGCTTTTTAAAATAAAGTGAAATTAGCTGAAAAGGGGCAGCACAGTGGCGCAGTTGGTGGAGCTGCCACCTCTCAGCGAGCCGGTCTCCGGTCAATTCAACCTTTATTTATACAGGCTAGTCTCATTGAGCCACAAGGACTCATTTACAAGAGGGGGTTGTTTTACAGTCAAAAAATGTCTCAAATCCAAAATAAAGTATTTTAAGATGAGTGCAGATTGTGAAAATTCTAAACAAAAGCCTGAGGCAGACTTAAAGCTGTCTGGATTGGTGGTTTTAGCCACCATCAAACACTACACACAGAACAAGGTAGGCATTTGTGGGTGAAAAAGATTTAGAGGGCAACAGAACAAGAGCACGGAAAGTAAGACTAGTCTTTTCAAAAACTTTCCACAGTTTTCTGACGAACAGGCTTTTGAAAAAAGAACACTTGCTTTACCAAAGATGTCAGGTTTTATCATTGTTTGAGGCTGTTCGCTTATGGAGGAATGAGAATGTGTTTCTCATTGTTTCTGAGGTGAAATGGAGCTTTCAGCAGGAAACAAAAATGATCAAAACCACAAACACCTGTAAACATCAGTATTCATTGACTCATCGCTAATAAAAACTGTTTGGTAACTATTTTTAAAAGGTGCACACATCAAACTAAATTTTAACAATATCACTGTTACAGTTGATACTGATCATACTGTCATGATGAAAATCCGTTTTTCAGTTTTGATTGCATCTCTTCAGATTGTCTTTTTAGTTAAAAA
Organism: Hypsolebias coamazonicus; assembly: GCA_032273985.1. Lineage (NCBI taxonomy): Eukaryota > Metazoa > Chordata > Actinopteri > Cyprinodontiformes > Rivulidae > Hypsolebias > Hypsolebias coamazonicus. Next base: position 1,760,324 of record JAVCKU010000030.1, read on the forward strand.
AAAAATCTGATGCCTTATTACTGTTTTGCATAATCTTCGTTTGATTTATTTAAGGCTGCAGATTCAAATGCAAAGAGAAACGAAGAAAAGTGCGACTGAGCCCAAACACCCCTGCCCCCACCCCTCCCATTTGAAAACTGACGGGCACATTTCAATCCTGTGAGCGAGAGAATCCTTTTGATAGACTGGCAGGAGATCCTGGCACTCGATCAGGACCCACTATTCAAATATTTTCACATAGAAAGAGAACTGTAACTTCCCACCAAAGCCCACGTCACATCTGATGAGGACACACTCCTGACTGAGAGAACTGGAAACAGCCCCATGATCTGAATCAGTGCCAGTCAGAACCTGTTAGGGAGGACTTAAAATAATAATAATAAAGTGTTTAGGGTGCTTAGCCCTTAGGTTTGTGTGTGGGTGGGTGGTGGGGGGGGGGTGTCTTCCACTAGAAAATCTTGAGCAAAGTAGGTGCCATTTCCTGCATTCAGGTGTATTTTAACAGGTTTTTAAACATCTACATTTACCTACATTAGTAAACACTTGATTCAGTAAGTACGAGCATGGCACACCAAGAAGTAGCGCTAAGCTAGCAGTGCACAATGCAGATGTGCTAACTAAGATGCTACAGATGCAGAGCTCCACTTTACATTACAGTAATAAACATTTTGTACAAAATCAGTTTAGTTTTTTTCTGATTACAACAAACAAAGACAAAGCTTGTGCAACCAGAAGTTACAACATACAAAACACACAAAACAAAGCACAGTTAAGCATAAACCTTTAATGTAACTATTAAGCATACTGTACAATGCAATTAAGACAAAAATGGAGGATTTACTTGCAGATGCCTTCATACAGATGAACATGTGGCACTTCCAGTTTTTCCACTGTTGTATTCAGCTGCTCATGGGGTCTGCCGCAGGGCTGTATCTTCCAAACTTTGTTTAGCTTTGGAAATTAAATAAACTGCATTCCACCCTCTCAACACTCAGAGTGATGTTGTCTAAATTACATGTTCCCCACTGACAATGTTTAACTATTTTCTCTCATGATTTTTCACGAACTCCCTAGGTGGCAAAGTGTTCATAATGCATAACCTTTCCAATGTTGTTGGAGGAAAAGGAGGTGCAGCTCCTGCTGGTAAGGGGTGTTTCACTTCAGGACAAATTGTGATAGCTAATTGTTCAGTTGCTGACAAGCCTGCTGGATTGATTGACAGATGGTGTTGAGGATCTAATTCATGCAAAAAAGAAAAAAAAATCATGGATTTTAATTCAATACAGTTTATTTATATAACACCAAATCACAACAGAAGTCATCTCAGGGCACTGAACAAAAACATTCACAAACATATAAATTCAGTTAATGTTACTGGCCCGTTTAAGAATGTTATCATTTATTCCATGTTTATTCCAAATTTGTTCAATATTTTGGTGAATCTAAGGTTTGAGAACTGTTTACTTACAAGATAATAATGATGGTTTCTTTATTTGTCAGGGGTGCTGAGTTAAAATTTAGGGATGCTTGAGCAATCCCAAAAAAAGGCTTAAAATTGCCACTGGGGCCTGTCAAAACTGGCTTGTAGCATCATAATCCAGAATGGTTACCACCATAAAGGCCTACGTATGTAAACATATACCACCCCTAGCTTTTGAGGAAATTTTACGTTCTAGCTGTTATATTTCTAAAAAGTTTCCTCAAATGTTTGGGGTGGTCAGTGGGGTGTTAAAAATAATCTATGGTGACCAAGGCCATCATTGGCCACCCGTTGGCTCTACCATTATGCCTGTTGGTGGATCAACAACTTCCTGCGGGATCAATAAAGTTCTATCTTAGTTCTGTTCTAATGCACAATGTAACTCCTACTGACTTTAATATATTGCATTAAAATCATTAAAGTTTAACAGTCATTTAAGTTGGTCAGTTCCAGTCTAGGAAAACACTTATCTTGAAAATACAAACATTCACTATTCAAACCCCTCAGTGTCTGGGGACATAAGAAAGATTAATGTTTTTTTTTATGTTTTGCATGTGCATAGGGACTGAAATTACTTTATTTTTTGCATGATGGAGATCTTTACAGTTTCTCACAACATGTAGAATCTTATCAGCAATGCAATACAGATTATTATCCTAAAGGCCTGAAGGGCAGAGTATCAGGGCTGCAGCTTATGTTTGTTAAAAATCACAACCTTCATGAACATTGCTGTTAGTCCTTAACTAGGTGCTGGTTTTATGAGTGGTCAGACACTCATAAAACCAGTGACCCCCACAACCCGAAAAGTAAGAAGCAGGTAAAGATAATGGATGGATGGATGAAGGTACAAAAACAGAAAAACTAAAAGACTAAACTAAGAAAATCCTAAATCTACTTGCAATATATTTTTAAAATTATCGTAGTTTGTGAACTGCCTCTGAAGAGAGAAGCATCAGGTTTAAATTGAGTTTATTTATTCAGACTGACCGCAGATTAGCTGGATTTTTGACTTTCAATGAGGATTTGCAAATTTCTTAACCTGATTAGCATCAGCAAATCTTTTGACAGAAATCTCTTTTGTTCATCTCACCAAATATTTTGCTTGAAAACTGAAGGTCCGATTAAATCAGTTCACTGTTATTTCAGTAGAATATTGTACCTGGTCGAGTAAGAATTATGACCAAAAAAAAATGTGTGAGCTGTAATGATCTGGTTTAAATTTTGAACCCAAGAATGCAGGGAGGACTCAAGACAACTTCAGCTAAAGAGTAAAGGTAAAATATTTAATGAAAAAATAAACAAAAGTGCTGACGTGGCAGCAAAAACTTACATGAAAAATACAAGGTCATGAAGGGAGACAAAATCCAGGACTTGGTGCAGGACATGAACAGGAACCTTCATGAAGAACGTGACCAGATACCAGACAACAGAACACAATGGCTTTAAATACACCAACACAACGAGACAAATCATAAACGGCTGGGAGAACAGGTGAAAAAAACTGGAACTTAATGAGGGAGCAGTAAGACTGACAGACCACATGATGGAGGCAAAAACACTAGAGAGAGAAAAGGAACCAAGAGAAGAATAAAAACACAAAGATGACAGATTGACAGAACAGGAAAGGAAATAAAGACAAGAAAACAGACAAAAATGGCAGACTATGACATGAGCCTAATTTTACTATCAAACAGTTAGCTAATCCCAAATATTCATCATAATAAGAAATTTCCCTATTTGTGACAAAATAAATTATGTACGTCATCTGAATCAGATTGCATTGACTTCTTTGTATCTACTTTTTGCTAAAGACACTGTGGTTGGTATCTGTATGTACCGTAATATGATTCAACCTTAAATTTATTTTGGAGCAGAAGGACTCCTACATTTGTATGCTCTTTGTGGACTTCACGTCTGCCTTCAACACCATGACCCCCCAAACTCCGATTGACAAGCTACTCACACTAGGACTAAGCTCCTCCATTTGCAACTGGGTCCTAGACTTCTTAACACAAACAGCAGTCTGTGAGGCTCCACACCTTCTCCTCCTCTTCTATAACCCTCTGCACTGTCTCCCCTCAGGGCTGTGTGCTGAGCCCTCTCCTATTCACTCTACTCACGTATAACTGTGCACCTACCCATCCAGGCTGTCATATTGTAAAGTTTGCAGATGATACAGTGGTGGTGGAATGCATCACAAACAACGAGTCCAGCTACAGGCAGGAGGTGGAACACGTAGAGTTGGTGCAAGGAGAATAACCTTCACATCAACGTGAAAAAGACAAAGGAGATGGTCATGGACTTCAGAAGGAACAAACACACCGAAGAGAGCCACCTGCATCATGAAGGACCTCACTCATCCAGCACACACACACCTTTTGTCCCGCTCCTCCAGGAAGGAGGTTGAGGAGCATTAAGTGCAGAACCACTAGACTGAGGAACACCATCTACCCTGGAGCTGTTAAACTCATGAATATCTAACTAGAATAATCACTGTGAAAAAAAAATACATCATGTTGCTGCTGATCTGTTTCATGTTGCTGTGTTCATTCGTACTCATCTGCTCACACAAACTCATGTCCGTGCTGCTATTCGGTGTATTTGTTTTTATGAAATTTTATGCTACTATTGCTCAGTGTATTTTTATTAAAGGTTTTCTTCATGCCTTTGATGTTATTATTGTTTTTATTTTACATTTTAATATTTTGTTAGATGTAACTGGGACACTGTTTACAAAATTCCGTTCTGGAATGGCATATAAAGAACCTTGAATCCTTGAATTTTCTCAGTACATGAAAACAAATTATAAGACAAATCACTGTAATGACCTTAATGTATTGGTTGTTTAGATCTTAGCCAGATCAACTTTTTGTCTTTATGGTGATCATTGTATATTTAATTATTGTTGATTATCTGGTTTGTTTTAATACATATATCTCCAAGTTTTCTGAGGCACTAATTAAGTGGTGAAGGCAAGGATGGATAAGGATATTAAAGAGAACTGGGGAAAATAACATCTTGAGTGCAACCTCAGGGAGAGAGAGTTTTGATGAAGGGAACGATCACTCAGAAGCTACATCCAGCATGGGCATCACAACATGTCAACCAATGATCTGAAGCGTTTCTGTCAAACATCAAACTACACTTGACTTGTCAGCAATATGGTGATGCTCACATTTCTTTGGCGGGATGCAATCAGATCAAAAAGAAAGGACGTTAAAAATGTTCCTTTGAACAAAACATATCGACATAAATAGGAAGCAGGCAGATATGAAGGAATTATTTTGTACTTTAAAAAAAGGATACACAATAAATGTATTAGCAAGACACTTTTGAGCACTAAAGGGCTATTGCTACTTAAATCCTTAAAACATTTTGCACATGCTGCCAAGTTATAATAATAATAATAATAAACTTTATTTGTATAGCACCTTCCTACAATGCCTAGCATTGACCAAGGTGCTGAACAGG
>JAVCKU010000030.1:1767129-1788530 GCA_032273985.1 Hypsolebias coamazonicus
CCAACAGCTTACTCCAAAGTGGAACAAACCAGTTATGTTGGTGCTAAGATGGTCTCTTTGACACGCCCCCTCCTCCGGTGCCGGCCCTCTTCCTCGTCGACAGTCATGTCAAACTGGTTCAAAACCAACAAAGTTCATGCTCAATAATCCAGGTGTACATTCCAACAGTTTTCAGGCACGTCATCTGGACAGTTTCTTTTTTTTTTATGTTTTGTTTTTTTTCTTTGGTTTATGTTTATAGCCACTACGAAACCGGTCCAAAAATAATTAATCATACATTTAAAGCAAACTCTTCACAAGTATTTTAAAATCAATGAATAATCTGTAAAAGAACTGTAAAGTTGTGGACTTGTTCAACCATGTTCCTTGAGGTACACTGTGGGGTGCTCCATGAGTACAGGGGGCTCGTTGGTGCAGACTGTACGATCTTTATACAGTCTGTGCGAGAGTTTGGTTCTCATTGCTGGTAGTAAGCCGGACCCCTCCAGGGTGGTAGTTGGATTCCGTCAGGGCTGCCTGTTGTCACCGATTCTGTTCATAACTTTTATGGACAGAATTTCTCTGTGCAGACTCGGGGTGGAGGGAATCCATTTTGGTGGCCTCAGGATTCAATCTCTGCTGTTTGTGGATGATGTGGTCCTGTTGGCGTCCTCATGCCGTGATCTTCAGCTCTCACTGGGGCGGTTCGCAGTGGCTGGGATGAGAATCAGCTCCTCCAAATCTGAGGCCATGGTCCTCAGTCGGAAAAGGGTGGATTGTTCTCTTCAGGTCGAGGGTGAGTTTCTGCCTCAAGTGGAGGAGTTCTAGTATCTCTGGGTTTTGTTCACGAGTGAGGGAAGAATGGAGCGTGAGATTGACACATGGCTTGGTGTTGTGTCTGCAGTGTTGCCTACGACTCAGTGCCGGTCCGTCGTGGTGAAGACGGAGCTGAGCTGTAAGGCAAAGCTCTCTGTTTACTGGTCGGTCTACGTTCCTACCCTCACCATGAACTCTGGGTAGTGACCGAAAGAATGAGATTGCAGATACAGGAGGTTGAAATGAGTTTTCTCCGCAGGGTAGCTGGACTCTCCCTTAGAGTTAGGGTGAGAAGTTCAGTCATCCGGGAGAGACTCTGAGTAGAACTGCTGCTCCTCCACATTGAGAGGAGCCAATTGAGGTGGTTCAGGCATCTGGTAAGGATGCTTCCTGAGGCCTCCCTAGGGAGGTGCTTCAGACATGCCCGACTGGGAGGAGACCCCGGGGAAGACCCAGAACATGCTGGAGAGACTGAAAATAGGTCATCAGTGAGGACTTCTTTGGAAGAGCCGATTGAGATGGATGTTCTGACCATTTTGATGTAGTGGTACTCTCAGATTTATATAAAGTTTACAGTAAATAGATGGGTTGTGTTTTTTTAAAAGCTGAATGCTGCTCTGCTTCATCCCTGATATTTATTATTGACAGTTGATCTCATTCCATCTGTTTTTAATCTCATGTTTAACAGCAGATTGATTCTTACGTCTACCTTAAACATCTTTACAGAGATTCTATCCTTGTCTGATTGTCACTTCATCTACACAAACTACAGTGGGCCTAACGTAGGGCGAGTTTGCAGTCTACAATCATTAAATTATAACTAAATGACATGAAGAGAACATTAGTCAGTTACTTGTTAGTACAGACTGACAAAACTGAGATGTCTGCTGTAATGAAGGAGTCGATCCGGTCTGGCGAAATGAAGAAGGAACTGAGCCAGAAAAGCAAAGCTTTCGGTTTAATGGTCAGTCTATCCAACCCTCACCTGTGATCACAAGGTGTCCCTAAGCACAAGAGTTTGGACGCAAGCATCTGACATGAGCTTCCTTCGTAGGGTGATCGGTCTCAGCCCTAGAGGTAGACTAAGGAGCTCTGTCTGGGGGGGGGAGAGCTCGGAGTGGAGCTGCTGCTCCTCTTCATTGACAGGAGTCAGCTGAGATGGTTCATTTTCCTCACTTTAGAGGTTTACCAGGCATGTTTTGGTGGCAGGAGACCCCAAGGGCAGATCCAGAACTCGCTGGAGGGATTATGTCCTCTCGGCCCTGGAAAACCTTTAGCTCTGTAGACCTTTTAGATTTAAATTTGATCAGAACATTAAATGGCTTTTTACTCTAATACAACAAATATCAGTGTAAGAGTATAGAGTTATACACTGAATTTAAAGCTGTTAATTATTCTTTATAATATTTAAAGTGGTGTGTGTTAATAGCAATGTTTACCGTTTGTTTAGTTTACAGTTGTCCCTCGATACTACAAGGTTCCACTTTCGCAGACTTCGCGGGTTTTCAACGTAAGATTGTACACAACCCCCACCCCCTCCTTTCTCTTTCCGAAGCTGTCTGTCACAGCTGATAAAGAGAAAGGAGGAGGCAGGGGGTGGGGTCTGTCTTTCCCCACGGTATCCCAGAGACACACAGCAGGTGGGCATGCAACAGACAGCCTCAGAAAAAGAAAGGAGGGGGCGGGTGTCTGTCATATTCATGAGCAAGTCGCACGAGTGGCATGGATTGTTTATTATTTAATGTCTAAATAAAGCTTGAATGAAAAATTTAAATAATCAAGCACAACCAAAACCGCTATTTCGCTGTGCTCATTTAGAGCGTTTAGACCAGGGGTCTGCAACCTGCGGCTCTGGAGCCACACGCGGCTCTTTGGTCCCTCTGCTGCGGCCCTTTCAAGCTTTGACCAAAACTGAAATAAAACTGAATTTTATTGTTGTTATAACAAATAAAAGGACTAGTTTTAGCAGTTTTCCTGTAGTTTTAAAAAAAATATAGGTATACTAGAAACATTACAAGGAGTAAAACATTTATTTATGCTTTATGCTTTATTTCTTCAAAGTAGGATATGTAATTTTTCTACAGTTAAAAAAATCACATAAGAATGCATAGTTTATTGTTTTAGTTTTTAGAAACTGGGCAAAAACTGTATTTTTTTCCCCTTCTTTACAAGAATTTCGTCTTTTATTTTGTGTTAGAGTGTAAAAATATCAATAAATATTAAAAATCATGAGATATTTTTAGTTTTATAAAATCACCACTACTGTTCAGAAAAGTGCCCTCCAACAAACTTAAAATGGTCTGTGGGCCACCAGTTGAGAATCCCAGTTGCAGCAGGTATTGTGGCTCCGGACACGTTTAATTTAGTGAATAAAGGGGCAGAAATGGCTCTTTTGATCGTAAAGGTTGCAGACCCCTGGTTTAGACCTATGTACTCCGTGTAGTTAAATTATGGTAGTCAGGCCGACTAACAAAAAAGGCAATGGGTGTTAATGAGTGTAAGCACATCAATTCTTCAATGGAAAATTTAATATAGTAATGAGGACAGCTTGGCGGGCCGCGGGCCCCACTTTGGACATCCCTGGTTTAGAGAGTTTAGAACATTAAGAACATTGCAAGAGTGTGGGAAGGATTTACAAAGCCTTAAAATGTATATAAATACTAAAATAAATACAACATCTCTACACTAGAGTCCATTCCCAATAATCCAGGTATAAAATCCAACAATGTTCAGTCAGGTCATCTGGATGATTTCCTTTTTTTGTGCTGAAAAATCCAGGTGAGTGCAGATGGATCTGCCTGACTGAACATTGTAGGATATAAAGGCTCTACTTTGCAGATTTTCACTTATCGCAGCGGTGTCTGGTAAGAACCCTCGTGATAAGTGAGGGACTACTGTATTTCAAATTAGGAAGAGTACAGTAAGACAAAAACTTTCAATTATGTTGCCCAAATCTATAATTTAAAATCTATATATTTTAGGTTTTCACAGTCAGAATACTCTTTCCTATTACATTCTTTTTCTCCTCATTTTTTTTTGTTTCTTTACTTTCTTTATTTGTTTAGTTGCAAAGTTTTTTATGCAACATTTTTGACACATTTCAAGCATTTTCCCAAAGGTAAAATATCAAGATAAAATATTTATTTTAAAGGTAAAGACTTAAAGTATGTTTTAAGTTCAGGAATCGTTTACTGTAAGTGAACTCTTTTTGCAACCTGTGCTATTTCTTAGTTTATCGTTAGTCCTGCTTGGATTTGCAGCTGTTTAAACGTGAAGGCAAAAAGCTTCAGCCTCTGAGACGGGGAGCAAACATGGAGATTAAAATGGAAAAGCTGGATGGGAGCTGTCCAGACACACCCTGACCTGCTCGTTGTGGGAGCTGGAAAACAATAGTCCTGCTTTGATTTCGTCTCAGAATTCAAATGCGTCCATCTTTATGTTGCAGAGAGTTTTATGTTTCATTCGGAGCCAATCCTTCACCGCGCAGGCCTCGTTTGTTTTACAAAACAGCTGTTTTCTCTCGTCTTTCCTCATTTCTCCGAGGACTTCGTCGGCACGTTCGAGCTGCACTTGACTGACATCTGCAACACTTGCCTCTTTAGCTCGGTCGCACCTCTTTGGGCAGGAAACATGATCGATTTACCTCAGAGTGCACTTCACATCCTCTTCGGACCAGCTTGCAGCAGCTTCGCATGGTTTCATCTTCATTTCATCGGCAGGCAGGAGGTTCTGTTTACGCCTGCTCGTTCACGGCATCGTGTGGAATATAAACACAGTAACACCTCTCCACGGAGTTCAGCGGTACACATGAAAACACACAAACCCTGGAAACAGCCACGTTTCCTTGTCAGAACATATTTGTCTCACATAATGTGTCTGTTTTAGTTGTGAATGGCGCTGAATGTTTTCCCGTCTTAACAGTGGCTCTGTTTGCACGTTACTCCAGTTTAAGACCAACTTTTGCTTCTTCTACAACACTGTTGGAGTTCACCTGTTGTTACTAAAAGCTTTGTGGGTTCTGGTCCACAGGATGCACGGAACAAACTGACGATAAATCAGATCACCTCCCAGAAGGATAATATCTACCTCGGGGCGTGTGGTTTTATTTATTTACCCAAGTCTGTCTCAACAGTCACAATAAGCAAATCATCTGAGGGAAGACACAAAGTATAATATTTAATTTAGCTGTCATTTCTAAATCCACAACTTGTCGTATTTTGACTAAAAACATCAAAGTCTGAGTCACTTTTCTAGTTAAATAACTCGGCTAGCTGTGACAGCTGCTTGTGGTTCGTCTCGTTGTTTTAAGGAACAGTTCATTTTTATTTGTCCTGCTCTCGTCAGTAAGAAGCTTCTTTGTATTACTGACCCCTCCGAGTTCCCATTAAAGTGGATTTGTTGGATTCACTCAAAAGGTTACCTCTAAATGACACTTGGGCAGCTTGCCCAGGATTTTAAAATGCAGGAAGACCTCGACATGACGCTTTCCTCATAACAAGACCTCGGCTGAGGCTCGGCCAGGTTTTCTCGTTACGTTCTAAGGACAAATTGTTTGTAAAGCCGTAGCAGGTTTCACATACTTTTCATATTGTCCGATATTTGTATTTGATGAAGCAACTGCACACCAGTTTGGAGTAAGGCTCTAATAAGGTCAGCTTCCCTGCAGACTCGTAGCTGCGATGCTTTAAAGACGACTCCTGTTCCGTATGCTTACTGACAATATTTAAGAGTTTTCTCTTGCGGTGCAGTGGACGTGGTATTATCCTGAGCCTGTGCTTATCCCCCCCCCCCCGCTCTCCTCCTCGCTGCTTCCTAAATGAGAGAAAGAGGCCATCTATTTTGAGGCCATAATAATTTAGGAGGGGAGGGCTAATGTTTGCCGTGGCCTGAGGGGAGGCAGATTAGATGGACTTGGCACGTTCAGACTGGTGCGGGGCTGAATCCCACCTCGCCCACCCTCCTCTCTGTCTGTCCCTGTACTGAGTCAGTGGGTTAGGCTTGCCAGAGGCCAGTATAATGGTTCCCAGTGTCTGGAGAGATTAAAGGCCAGAGCTGCATTGTTCAAATGCCCCGAGATTAGTTTCCAAGGAGACGGGTTTCAGTTGCCATGAGAACATAGTGCTCGGTTTTAGCCGAGTAGTTTTTGCTTTAATGCTTCGCGTCCGTTTGTCTCCATTAAATTTTTTTTTCTGCGTATGGTTCATTGCAATCAAACTACTTCTGCACAGTTTGTGCAGTTTCAGCCGTTCATTTGGTGAAATGTTCAGCTTAGTCAAGACTTTTGTAACTTTTGATACTTTTCAAAATAAATAACTTTCTTTTCAAATATTTGTCCCGGCTCTACTTTTGTTTTTGCGCTATGTACTGTTCTGCTACTTTTAGCTAGCATTTAGCCACTTTTAGCTTTAGTTAGCCTATTGGGCGCTTAGCTTTTAGCTAAACATTTGCTGCTTTTAAACTACCCCACCCTAGTTAAATTGAATTTTTATTTAAATGAAAGTATTTGTTCAGTGCCCTGAGATAACTTCTGTTGTGACTTGGTGCATTATAAATAAACTGTTTTGAATTTTACCTAGCTCCTTGCTACTCTGTGCTTCTAGCTAGTGTCTTTGATACTTGTATGTAGTCTTTTATTTTATTTTATTTTATTACATTTTTGTGCACGGTAGCTCAGTGGTCAGTAATCCTGAGCCTAAACCAATTGTCAAATCTTTCCTGCGAGTTCACTCGCTGTGGAAACCTCTGAAGAAAGAAGCAGCATAGAAAAACAACCGTTAGCTTTTACTTAGCCTCCTGCTACCTTTAGCTAGCATTTTTTTAAACTTGCATTTAGTTATAGCTTTTGCATTTAGCTAGCCTTTTGTTTTTTGGGCTCTCATTTTTACTACATTTGGTTAATGTTTTGTTACTTTTTGTTACTTCGAAGTTTTTAGCTACTCGAATGTCACTTTTAGCTTTTGGCAATCCTTTTGTTAATTTTAGCCTCAAGCTAACTCTTTGATACTTTTCTGTAGCCTTTAGCATCTTTTTCCTTTTAGCTTGTATTTAGGTACATTTAGCATTTAGATAGCTTTTTTCTTTTTTTCTAGGCTAGGCTTTTGACTAGTTTTAGCTTTTTTTTTTTTTTAGCATTTTGCTTTATTTAAATTTGTTGCTTTTGTTACATTTTGTTTTTCTTTCCTTCTTTTTTGTTGTTGCTACTAGCTAAAAGAAGCAAAATTATTTGTTTCCCGGTGGACTTCTGCATTTTGAATGTTTTGCTACGAATGCATTTTAGTTGGTGTTCCGCTTCTATGAGCTTTTAGCTAGTGTTATGCTTTCAGCTTTAACAACTCAGTTTCAGCTTATTCAGCAAAAACATTCAGCACACAGCATTATTTCTCTCGTCACATTTTTTTTTTTTTTTTGTTTAGTGTGTTCATTTTAATAAAAAGATATTTCGGCTGTAGCTTCCCCCTCACTGTGGTTGAAACCTGAGGACTCATCTCGTTCATCTTGAGTCAATATTTCTTCCAGTGCCATCTGTCAAGGAGAGAAAATCCAGTGTTCAGGGGCTCATATGACATCCTCTGAGTGCTCTAATCATCTTTAACTGACAATGGCAGCTTTTTGATGGATTTGGCTTTTAGGTATTCTGGAAGTACGACTCTAGGGACGCACTAGTCTGTCAGATGAACGGATGGATGGATAGATGGATGATGGTTGAATGGATTACCACGAATTCTTTGCGTTTGCTGTTATGGTCCCTGGAGAATCTGCTGAGATGTGAGCATCACCGTGAAGTCATAAAGATGAAATGCGAGTGCGGTATTTGTTGAACAGGAGTAGTTCGGATGCACGGTGGATCTTCCATGGTTTGCAGAAAACCTTGGAAAGAAGGTAAAGGGTGGCCGAAGATGGAGAGTGTGGCTGTCTTGTGGGATATGAGAACAAATGAGGATGGAGGGCAGGAGAAGAGTCGTCTTCGTGCTTCATGCATGATGACCCCAAACTGAAATGAACAAAACGTTAGATTTTCTGTAAATGGTTGCGTGTGTATTTAAATAAAAACCCTGTGATGGCAGCAGACCTGCTTTCAGTGCAGGCTGCACACACATTTAAAATATGTCTTCTTTAACAGTGTTCACCTGTCTGTTGCAGAGGCATGGCTCAGATGAGGAAGCTGGCATGTGATGGCATCAGGACAAACTCCCGCGGCGAGCCACAGGTCCCGTTGGTGTCAGCCAGACAGGAGATCCTCACCAGCCTGGTGTCGGCTCTCGATTCTGTGGTACGTTCGGCCCTCTGTCATTTAATCCAATAATATACTGTACCCTTTAATGTGTTAATGCTGACTCAGATTTCGCATTTGATCTATTTTTTGTATGTGCAACCTAATAACTTGTGCACACTTTGTGCTATTTTAGCCACTGGGTATTGTGATTTTTGGATTATGTAACTTTTATACTTTTCAAATTCTTTCCCATAACTTAAAAACTTTTTTTTTTAAGTTTGCTTCAGTGTCTTCTTATTGCTACTTTTAGCTTTTAGGTGATGTTCTGCTACTTTTAACTTTTATGTGGCCTTTTGCTACTTTTACCCTTCAGATAGCCCTTTGCTACTTTTCTATTTTAGCTTTAGCTTAGCTTATTTTAACTAGAGTTTTGCTGCATTTGGCTTATAGCTATTGCTTTGCTAGGCAATGGTTTGCTATTTTTAGCTAGAGTTCATCTTCTTTCGGCTTTTACCTAGTGTTTAACTAATTGTAGCTTTTAGCTAGCGTTCTATATTTTAGACACTGCCATGCTTTTTTTTAAATATTTCGCTAGTGTTCTGCTTCTTTTAGCTTTAAAAGCTTAGTTACAGCTTCTTCAGCAAATTTCAGTAAATCATTCAGCATTTCTATAGTTGTTTTTTTTTTTTTTTAGCTTTACAGTTAACGAAGATCTAACAAGATTGAGTCAGGTCATCTGGACGGGTTCTTCTTTGTTGAAACGTTTCATCTTTTATCCAAAAGACTTTGTCTGTCTGAGGAGTTGCATCAAACTCAGTCTTATAAATAGCACCTTCTCATGGCGGATCCACCAGTTTGCTGGGGACAGTCAAAACTTGTTGTTCACATGTAAAAGGATCATTTAGAATCGACCTAACTGATGGTCATTAGTGCCCTGATGGTTGCTTGCTATTCACAGGGGGCTAAGTGATAATAGCAATAACAGCATTGTAAGAGGGGGACAATTGAACATGGAGGCCTCCACCTCTGTTTAGTGATGGACAAGTTCTCTTGACAAAGATGGCCTCCTTTACTCCTCTCTCTTAAACCAACGTTCCTCAAGGATGTGAACATCTCCATCCCTGAAAGAGTGACCGCTGGCCTGGAGACGAGTGTAGACTTCAGTGTCCTGGCCTGATGATGTTGCTCTTCTGTACTGGACCATTTTTTTGGCCAGTGGCTGTTTAGTTTCCCTGATGTAGAACGGATCACTTAGCATCAAGGAACCCATCCAGAGGACCTGACTCAACCTTGTTAGATTTATCTACCTGGATCACTGAGCATGAATTAGTTTACATTTACAAGTTTGACTCCTGGTTGACTCCTGGTTGACTCCAGGGTGATTCCAGGTTGACTCCTAGTTGACTCCTGGTTGACTCCAGCTTGACTTCAGGTTGACTCCAGGATGACTCCTGGTTGACACCAGGTTGACTCCTGGTTTACTCCAGGTTGACTCCTGGTTTACTCCTGGTTGACTCTTGTTAGACATCTGTCAAACATTTGCTAGAATCCAGGTTGACTCCAGGTTGACACTTGGTTGACTGCAGGTTGAATCCAGGTTTACTCTTGTTAGACTTCTGTCAGGCAGTTACTAGACTCTTTGTTGACTCTTGGTTGACTCCAGGTTGGCTCTTGTTAGACATCTGTCAAACATTTGCTAGAATCCTGGTTGACTCCAGGTTGACTCCAGGTTGAATCCAGGTTTACTCTTGTTAGACATCTGTCAGACAATTGCTAGATTCTTTGTTGACTCTTGGTTGACTCTAGGTTGACTCCATGTTGACTCTTGTTAGACATCTTTCAGACATTTGCTAGAATCCTGGTTGACTCTTGTTAGACATCTTTCAGACATTTGCTAGAATCCTGGTTGACTCCTGGTTGACTCTTGTTAGACATCTTTCAGACATTTGCTAGAATCCTGGTTGACTGACTCTTGGTTGACTTGTCTGACTCCAGTTTGACTCTTGGTTTACTCTTGTTAGACATCTTTCAAACATTTGCTAGAATCCTGGTTGACTCCAGGTTGACTCCTGGTTGGCTCCTGGTTGACTCCAGGTTGACTCTTGGTTGACTGCAGGTTGACTCCAGGTTTACTCTTGTTAGACATCTGTCAGACAATTGCCAGACACTTTGTTGACTCCTGGTTGACTCTCGGTTGACTCTTGTTGACTTCAGTTTGACTCTTGTTAGACATTTGTCAAACATTTGCTAGAATCATGGTTGACTCTTGGTTGACTTGTCTGACTCCAGGTTGACTCCAGGTTGACTCTTGGTTTACTCCTGTTAGACATCTGTCAGACAGTTGCTAGACTCTTTGTTGACTCTCGGTTGACTCCAGGTTGACTCTTGTTAGACATCTGTCAGACAATTGCTAGACTCTTTGCTGACTCTCGGTTGACTCCAGGTTGGCTCTTGGTTTACTCTTGTTAGACATCTGTCAAACATTTGCTAGACTCTCGGTTGAACCTCGGTTGACTCCTGGTTGACTCCTGTTCCAGTGCACGGCGATGGCTAAACTCAATGCGGAGGTGGCGTGCGTGACGGTGCACGAAGACAGCGTGATCGCCGTGGGAACCGAGAAGGGCAGAGTGTTCCTTAACTCCAGGAGGGAAATTCAAACGGACTTCTACAAGTTTTGCCGTGAGCTCTGATCTGAATGTTGTTTTTACATACTGTGTGAATGCTGACTCATCGTTCACTCCAGTTTCTGCCATGCACGTTTTGAACGTGACTTGAAAAGTCTCTTTAAATCCTTTAAAAACTTTCTGGTCTTTGAAATATACTTCAGCACACTTGCTCTGTTTGTGTCTCCTTATGCTTCCTTTCTTATTTCCTTAGTCGTGCTTTTGTTTTGCTAATGTGCTCTTTTAGGGATGCACGAGATTGGATTTTTGGCAGATATGTGATATGTTAAAACTTATTTGGCCATAACTGATACCAATACGATACATTTTTTCCCTAGACCTACTTACAGAGACTACATAGCTTTGTCTGCTGTGGGATTCAAGCACTGAATTATTCTGCATGGTCTTTGTCCATTTGGCTTGATACCAAATGCAGATGCCAAAAAGGGGCTGAAAATGATGTAACACTTCAACTTGGATCATATTTACTGTCAAATGTATTCATGACATTTACTCTCTAACACAATGACAACACTCGAACAGTGCAAATTTGTAAATTTTCACAAATCTTAACTCAGCCTGTTCATAAATGACAAATGAAAAGCATGTAGTGCATTAATAGATAAACTTGACTGTTTCTTAAATCAAAAATTAACTTAAAACAGAAGCCTTTTATATCTGAGTTTTTTGTTTTGTTTTGATGGAATGGGCGATGTCCGATATTTAACTTTATCACTAATATCGGCCGATACCGATACCATGCTGATAATATCGTGCATCCCTACATTTTTATATTTTTATCTCTTCATTCTTCCTTTTTTCCTTTTATGTATTCTTATGAATTGTTTTTGTCTCTGCATGCAGGCTTTTTGTTTTTTATGCATCCTATTAGTCTTATATGCTTCCGTTTTGTCTTCTATGCATCTCTTATCACTTTATTTTCCTTACGTGTCCATTTAGTCTTTATTTTTTTGTATGTTTGTATTTTACTGTCTCTGCTTTTTCTTATCCGATCCCCATTTTTTCTTTAAATATTTAATTTCAAATTAAAAGTTCAAGTTTTATTCACCTCACTTTAACCTTTTCCAGTGAAATTCAGCCAAGTCATTGAGCATTCACACTGAACTCTTCTACTTTATTTCTTCATGCATCATTCTGATGAGCTCCACAGCTGCGAGGCGTTTGTCACTTGTGTCTGTTAAATTTTACAGCCTTGTGATCACACAAAGGCACATTCAGCCAAACGCTGAAGTAACTGCAGCGGTTTGCAGTTTTGCTCGATATCTAATTACTTCAACATGAAATAATCAAATCAACAGAACAGTTTCAGGCCGTCGTTTCTTCCATTTATCAGATAAAATTACTCACTACATCACCACATCTCATTTAGCAAAACCTATTTGATGCATTATGTTTGCGAAACTACAGACGAGGCGTTTCTACTCGTTGAACAGCGAGCAGAAACGTGTCTAAAAGCTCGGATTAATGTGGCGCTTCATGTTTATGGAGCTAAATAAAATAATGAAGCTTTTAGAAATTGTCATTACAATCCAACTACCAGCATATGATGCGTTTTATTCTCCATTCAAGTAAAAAAAAATGTCACATTTTAGGGCATGTTTCAGAAACTATCAGTGGGATGATCTGATTCACTTTGTTTAGCAGGATAAATAAACTGCAGGGTGATTTTAATGTCTTAAGTATTTAAATTTAAAAAACAAAACTCTGTAAACATTTGGACCAACTATGCACTTGTCTGTTTTAACGTTACTGAAAGTGGTCACTGGTCCTCTGGCTTCAGGGGCGCCATGTCTGCAGAGTCCGGCCACAGCTAACACCCATACCAAAGAACAGGAAGGTGACTTGAGCAAACTGAGTAAAGATGGAGACCACGGCAAACCCAGAGCCTCATCCGAAGCCCAGTCCAACATCTTTGTCCTGAGGAAGATGGTGGAAGAAGTCTTCACTGTACTGTACAGTAAGAAGCAGGAAAAAAAAAAGCCACCCCAGAGATTTATTTAATTGTATAAGTTTTTTTTAACGTCCCGTTTTGATTCACAGGTGAGGCAGTGGGTAAAAGCAGCCTGCTCCCTGTGCCTTATGAGTGGATCCAGAAAGACCCGGGGTGTGTGGTGGCTCACGGTCTGCCTGAGGGAGTCGCCCTGAAGAAACCCTCGGAGTACGACACCAAGACGCTGATGAAGATTCTGGAGCAGAGTCACCGAATCCACTTCACAGTGAAGAAGTAAGTCTGGGAAGTCTTAACAGCTGTTTGTGGAGAACAGCTTGATGTTTTTAAAAGCTTGTTTCGCATCATGAAAGCGGCTGTTTCACATCAAATAGGTCTTTTCAGTCTCTAATGGTTTGCAGGGATGCATAGTTGTGTGTAGCTGGAAGCATGTCGCTGCCTTGGCATCTTCTTCAGATGCTTATTGGTAACAGACAGGTGGCAGGGCTTTAATTATGGCTGGACGGGGTTTTAAATTCAGCTGGTGGAAAAAATAAATCTCTCGTGTTGAGCAGTCAGGCTTGCAGTGTGCGTTTTGTAATATTTAATGGAATCAAGAGAAGCAGTCGTGTATTTCTGTCAGCAGCGCAGCCTTGAATTTAGTTTTAGTATTTTCAGTGTCTGCAGAAGTATGAAAAAAAACTTTTACTTATTGCATTTTCTACCAGATAAAACTCTGAATTTCTAAAACTCAACAGACATGCAAAATTATTTTTTACATTCTTTTATTTGCAGTAAGATAAAAACTCTGAGCTAACCCCATGTTGGAAAACTGTAAACTTAGCTAAGCTTGAAAAGATCCAGCGAAAGTGCAAATGTTTTTTTTCTTAACCTCGTTCGATTTACAATAATTGGGAGTTTCATTGGTCCACTGTGACCTGTTCAGTAATTTCAGTGGTCTGATTTTATTAAAACCTTTATTTATACAGGTAGTCTCAATGCGTCACAAGGACCCACCCCCCTAAGAGAGATGTGTATTGGGCAGCTATGTGAGCGCCCAAGTGTGACAAAGCACAATGTTTTGGTGGCATGAAGCTTGTTAGCCCGTAAAAAAAAAAATCTAACTTAGCCGCAGCATAGTATAAGCTGTGGGGTTTAAAGCGTGTGAAAAAAGTAGTGGCTTATAGTCCGGAAATTATGGTAGTTTTTGTGTTGATTGATGTTGGAGATGTTTTTAGATGGCTGGAGTCCACTTTGGTCTTGGTCCCACTCGAACTAATCATGAAGTCCCATCAGTTCTGTCTCAGTTAAACTCGTATTTCTCTAAACTAAATTCATTCAAAGAGCTTTCTACTGCCCTAAGAATTGTTCAGCTTTTACACAGAGCCCCACTTCAGAATGGCTCAGGTATGACGTAAATATTTTAAAAAGTTGAGTTTTTTGTGGGGCTGGAGGTATTTGTTGTATAGAAACATCATTCCCATCTTCCTATCTTTGCAGATAATCTTTTATTTTTATAGAAGATTTGGAATAAGGTTTGTATCCATGAATCAAGAAGTCTGATCTGGACTCAAGTCTTTTTAAGCCCAGTTTTAGAGCCATCTTTACAAATGTCTTATTAACTAACAAAGTTACACAGGAATTAGACCGGGCCGGGGACTGGGTATGTAATACTGCAGTATGATCCAGGTTTGAGAAATAGATCCGTGATTTTGGAGGATTATCATCTGTAGTAGAGTTGTAATACCAGGAAAGAGGATTCCACAAACTTGCGGCGGTAAAATGTCAGAAATGGCTCAGGCTGTGGTTGTACAAAATAAAAGATGGAAGTACAGGTTCTGTTCGCTTTCCCAGTGTTGGGAAGACTGGTCACCAGATTCTTACAATCTCATGAATCTTAAATGGATTGATGTAAAAAATAAAACCATTTACATATCAGAATATCTTACTTTCTCTTTAAAGTTGCTTTAAACTCCTGTATGCAGTGATGTCTGCTGTCACGTGCCGAGATCATTGCAAACTGGAGGTTTCCTGTCCTGCCGCTGCGTAATGAAGTTAAAATAATCTTCTGAAAATACACACAGCAGTGCGTTAATGGTGCTGCCTGTAATTAGTTTGCGGTTTGTTCACAAGATGCTCCAGACGAAGCACGAGACGAGAAGCACGGAGCTCAAACGTCCTCACCAAATACGGTTCAACTGTTAGAGACGATGACTCAAGATTTGCATCTACCGTATATGCAGTAATACACAAAAGCCCTTTCAGGTTTCTTCTTCTGGCCTCTTTGCACAGACAAGCAGAGGAGTCGCCTCGAGAAGCCAAGTCGAGCGCAGATGTCAGTAACGGCCCTTCCACCGCCATCGTGTCGCAGAGCAGCCACGCTCCAGGAAAGACATCTGCCCAGGCCGTCGCCTCACCGAGCCCTGCCACCTGCAGCAACTCGGTTCTGTCAAACTTCCTGTACGGCATGCCAATGTCCTCCAAACCCCACCCAGATGGCAAGCTGGACTTCAAACCAACGTCCCTCCTCAACCTGGGCAAAGACCGGCTGGCCAACTGGCCATGTGGGACGGACATGGGCTCCTCTGTGAAGGACAGCGCCAGCAGCGGTGAAATGGGTTTGACAGGGGAACCTGTAGCTCTCTGGGGTATCACAATACTTTCTGCTATTTCAGTCATTTATGTATCAAAACATTCAGCTCATTCAGGAGACTGGTGCCATGACTTTTGGTTTTTGTAACTTTATACTTTTCAAAATATTTAATTTTATCTACAATTATTGTTCCAATAGAAATATGTTGAGATGTTATCAATTACTTTAAAAACGTTGTTCTCTTTGGCTCTTTTTTAAAATTATTTTTACGCTACTTATAGGTTTTAGCTATCATTTACTACTTTGGCTTGCCTTCTACTACATTTAGCAGCCATTTTACTACTTTTAAATTTTAGCTAGCTTTTTTTCTTTAGCTTTAAGCTTCTCTTTTGCTACTACGTGTATTAGCTTTTTAGTTTTATTAGCACACAACTGACTGTTGGCTGCCTTAGCTAGTGTTTTATTTGTAGCTTCTAGCTTTTAAGCTTCCCTTTTGCTACTATTAGCCTTTTAGCATTTGACTGCTTTTAGCTATTGTTTTGTTAATTTTAGCTTCTAGCTAACCTTTTTCTACATTTGTCTTTTAGCTAACATTGTTCAATTTGTTTGTTTTTAGCCAGTGTTTTTCTACTTTAGCATTGTAGCTAGTGGATTAACTTTTCTTTTTCTACATTTAGTTTTTATCTGTTATTTTGCTATTATTCCCTTTTACTAAGTGTTTTTGCTACTTTGGCTTTTAGCCAGTGTATTGGTACTTTTAGATATAATTAACCTTTTGCTGCTTTTAGCTAGCATTTCTTATTTTTAAATTGCCTTCCGGCTTTAAGCTTCCCTTTTGCAACTACAGTATTAGCCTTGCAGTTTTATTAGCGTACAGCTTGCCTTTGGCAGATTTTAGCTAGTATTTTATTACTTTTAGCTTCTAGCTAACCTTTTTCTACTTTTGTCTTTTAGCTGACATTTGTTTTGTTTGTTTTTAGCCAGTGTTTTTCTACTTTAGCATCGCAGCTAGTGTTTTAATTTATTTTTGCTACATTTAATTTTTATCTGTAATTCTGGTACGGTTAATGTAGTTACATTTTGCTACTTTGGCTTTTAGCTAGTATTTAGGTTGTTTTAGCTTGATTGGCCAAAACTAGCTTTTTTCCAACCCCTAGCCATAACAGGCTAAGCTACTTAGTTATTTTAGCTTTTAGCCAGTGTTTTGGTACTTTAAAATTTTATTAGCCTTTTGCTGCTTTTAGCTAGCATTTTGCTACTTTTGGCTTTTAGCTATTATTTAGTTTACTTTAACTTTTAGCCAGTGTTCTGGTACTTTGTCAGCTTTTTGCTGTTTTTAGTCTGTATTCTGCTTCTACTACTTATCTCCATTTCAATTTCATCAGCAAATTTTAGCTTTTATTTCAGTCATTTTTAACAGAAAGAATTTTCACAAAAAATGTATTTTCTGTAGTTGTATCTTTAAAGTTATGATGGATAAAATTTAGGCATTTTTAGATTCATTTTGTCTGTAAATTGCAGAAAAAAACTACATTCAACATCAAATAATAAAAGCTAGAGATCTTATTCCTTATAGATATGAACGCTTGTTTTTATAATTATGAAAATTAAGAAAATGAGTGTTTGAAAGCTGAATCTGTGCACACCAAAAGGACTTTGACCACATGAAGCTGAATCTTTGTTTTGCTTTGCATTTGTAGACGAGCCAACACGACTGCCTGCTGAGCAGGGTCAGAGCCCCCCTGGTGTCCACATCTCTAAGAGGCTCCTCTTCTCCATCGTGCACGAAAAATCAGGTTGGTTTGAATAAATGACCAAGACCAGAAATTAGTTGGTTGTATTCTATAGTAAATGCATCAAAGCACATTTCCACCAAGATAAAATAGGTACGACATGTTTAATACAGTTTGAACTAAATATTGAAACGTTGCACAACTTGCACTACAAACACGCTAATGAGATGTTTGTTCTGGTTAAGGAGTCACTGATGGATTATTTTAGTCTTAAATCTCAACTTGATTGTTTTAGTTGAAATCTCTGATGTTCTTGATTGGATTTACAGACTCGCATGTACAAGTCTAGTTTATGGAAACCAGTATCAAACTGTGCCAACCCCTCGCCATTACGGGCTAAGCTACTTAGCTGTTGAGTAATCCTTTAAGACGATTGCACTGATTTACCGAGTTGGTATTAAGGAAGAGGAGAAGATTAAGTTCAGATACATTCTTGACTCTGAAGTGTAATAAAACTAATTTAAACATTTTGTTTATGACAAACCTGAAAGTAACTTATTTTCTGTACTGTGTGTAACACGTCGACGTGTTCGTTTTGTTTTCTCAAAGAAAAATGGGACTCGTTCATTCGGGAAACCGAAGACATCAACACTCTGAGGGAATGTGTTCAGATCCTGTTCAACAGCAGATACGGTAAGAAAGGCCTCTCTTTCTAGATGTGTCCATCTTCATTACGTAAAGGTCGACGATTCTTGTTTTTGTTGAGATGTTTCACCCTCCATCTGACGGGCTCCATCAGTCTGTGAGAGGACAGCCTCTAGAAACCATCTTACCACCAACAAACTGGTTGGTCCACTGTAGGAGTGTACTGCTTAGTGGGGAAAACAATTTGTTTGGGACTCCTCAGACTTATGGAGGGCGAAACGTCTCTCAACAACAAAAAAAAATAAAGAAAGAAAGAAACTGTCAAGATGACCTGATTGATTATTGTTGGAAAAGGAACAGAAACTCGAGTTTTCCCAATGTCAAAAGCGTTAAACTTTTCTCTGGAATATTCATAGATTCAAAGCTTTAAGCTTATTTTTGGTGATTCCACTGGTGCCGTTTGGCCTCGGCAGGGTGCTCATACCTTCTATGATTTTTATCGACGGGGTGTGTGTGGAGGAGACAGAGACACGTCTGTATGGTGCGCTGTTTGTACCAACAGTTTTCGAACGTGATGTAGACGGAGCGCAACCTCCATAGTCATTGCTTTGTAGTTAGTGCTACTGCATTGCGCGCCACTAGCTTAATGCTATGTCAGTGCCGGCAGTTGTCGGGGTTTCGGTAGTCAGGGCGCTCGGTTCTGTTGACGAGGCAGGGCGCCCTGCTTGTATAATGTTGGGGGAAACATTGCTTCATCTTTGCTCATAAATGGAGCCAAGTTAAAAACTAGTTACTTTAATATACACTGCCTGGCCCAAAAAAAAGTCACCACCAAAAAAAAAAAAAAGTAACACACTAATATTTCGTTTGACCGCCTTTAGCTTTGATTACATCATGCATTCACTGTGGCGTTGTTTCAGTAAGCTTCTGCAATGTCACAAGATCGACTTCCATCCAGTGTTGCATTAATTTCTCACCAAGATCTTACACTGATGTCAGATTCTGACCACTGCACAAAGCCTTCTCCAACACATCCCAAAGATTCTCAATGGAGTGAAGGTCTGGACTCTGTGGCGGCCAATCCATGTGTGAAGATGACGTCTCATGCTCCCAGAACCACTTTCACAATTCGAGCCCGATGAATCCTGGCATTGTCATCTGAGAATATGCCCGTGCCATCAGGGAAGAAAAAAAATCCATTGATGGAATAACCTGGTCCTTCAGTATATTCAGGTAGTCAGCTGACCTCACTCTTTGCGCACAAACTGTTGCTGAACCTGAACCTGACCAACTGCAGCAACCCCACATCATGGCACTGCCCCCACAGGCTTGTACTGTAGGCCACTTATTTTTCCGGCCACATTTCTTCCTCAGAGACGATGGATCCCCACTATCCTTCCAGTTTTTCAAAATGCATTGGACAGTTATTAATCCAATTTTAGTAATTTCTGCAACCTTATATGTTTTCTCTGCTTGATGCCAATGATTTGTCCTGTCTCAAACAGACTGACATCTTTTCCACAACCACGTCATGTGTCTTTCCACATGGTTGTTTAAGAAATGAGAAGCAACTCATTGCACCAGTTGGGGTTAAATAACTTGTTGCCAACGGAAAGATAATTGCCCATGCAGTAATTATCCAACAGGAGGCTTGTACCTACCGGTATTTGCTTAGCGTTAAATCCAGGTGGCAACTTTTTTTTGGCCAGGCAGTGTATGAAAACAGACCATTCATTGATATTGCGCCTTATAATCCAGTGCACCTTATTAGTCTGTAAAATGCTGCAATTGTTTGGTTTCAGAGCCGAGATTTGCCCACACGTATACTTTTACAGATGCAGCTTTCACTGTGATGATCATTTCAACTAAAATAAAGTAGCTCACTGCCCTGAAGAGTCTTAAGGTCTTTTTTTTTTAAGAATTCTGCACCCGTTCGACGGTCACACTTCAACAGACTGTCGGGCTTCATCACAAGAGTTTGTGTTGGCTTTAAGAATGCATCTGGACTCTTTGAATAAAAATGTATCCAGTCAGCCCTCTGTTTTAGTTTGGTTATCTTGTCCTTGTTTTTTCACTTTATTTTTTTTTTCTTTAGGCTAGACTATATAGTTCTGTTTTCAGTAACTTCAGTTTAAAGTTATTTCAGACTTTTAATATCATTCCCATCATAAAATCAAAATAAAACTAAAACTTTTTTTGTTGTTGTTGCAGTTTCAGAAAATGAGTCTCCTACAGACTGGAGGTCGAAGCTCAAACCTGTCTCCAAAGAAACCAAGTAAGAGTTCATTTATTGACTGATGTATGTTTTTTTTTTTTTTTTTTTCTGCGTTCTCTCTCCATTTTGGCTCATGTTCCTGTTGCCATAACAACAGGGGGCGTCTGTACATAGGTGGGCGCTCAGCACATTGACATCATGAAGCATTAATAGTTGGAGATCTTTTTCCTTTGCCTCCTGATGTCTGGTCCATCCATCCATCCAGTCCTCCCACAGGAAGCCTGCACCCGCTGCTCCTCCAAATGGCTCGGTCGTCATTTGCAGTCACAGCCCCCCAGTCTCTCGTTTTCCGCCACATGCATGTCAGCCCCATGTCAGGAGGACTGAGCAGAGTTCTCTGTGGTGCAACATATGCTCATTGTTTCTCCACACTTCATCTTTAGTCATGAATGAAAACTAAACACGGTAGAAAAGCAGAGCACAGGTGGTTAAATACACTCTTTTATTCTTTGTCTGTTTTTTCCTAACCATCCACAGACCTGCGGGTTCTTCACAGTCCTCTCCTAAACCATCAGCTAATGGAGCCACGAAGACCTCTGTGCCTTCGTTCATGTCTTCCACTCCCTCCACTCATGTTTCCAACACCAAGATTCCTGTGACTCTCCCAAAGTCACAAGGTAAGAACAGGCTCAACTGTACGGCCATTTTGCTCAGTTTTGATGGAACTGAACCAAAATTAACTTTCTTCACTTTACATCTTTGTGGATCTCTTTCCTCCCTATAGGACCTCCAAATGTCCAGAAAGATCCAGTCAACAATGGCTCCAAGGCGAAGACCTCTAAGGTATTTTATTTGAGGTATTTCTCAAGCAGAGACGATAAAATGCTGCCTCTGAAAACAGATTCATGATTTTTTTTTTTAGGGATTCAGTTTTGCTTTACAAACAGTTGAGTTTACAACAAAACCTCAAAAATCATCCAAATCTAACTAAAATAAATCAGAACAGAACCATTAAAAGACTAAACTTTGAGTCAAAGTGTCATGAAGAACTGAGTGTATTTTACTATGTTATAAAAATAGTTGAGATATTTATTACAACTTTTGTCACTAAAGGTTTTTGATATTCTTCTCAGTTTTATAGATTTATTTTAGATTATCGGAGTTAAAATCTGTTATTTCATCAGCTTTTCCTCTAACCGCTTTGTTGATGTATTTATGTCACATGTGTAGACAAAACCAGGCTACATCCCCAGGGAGGAAATCATGAAAGAGCTTCAGGAAATTGAAAACGATTTGAACGAGCTGGAGAAGACGGGAATCGAGCTGGAGACGAAGCTGCGCAGGAGCGAGGAAGGTGAAGAAAACAAATCCCAAATATTTATGTTGAGGTTTAAAAAAAAAATTGGCAAATTTAAAAGGAGACGTGTGTGTCTAATTAACGTTTTGTGTGTGTGTGTGTGTGTGTGTGACACAGAGGGCAAAGATGACTCAGTCATGGATGAGCTTATGGTTGAATGGTTCAACTTGATCAGAAACAAGCAGGCGGCCATGCGTCGTGAGTCTGAGCTGGTATACATGTGAGTACACCCCCCCCCC
>JAVCKU010000030.1:2229678-2240219 GCA_032273985.1 Hypsolebias coamazonicus
CCTCAAGTTGCCTTTTTGGACATGCATGCATATATTTGTACAAATTGTACTTGAGAGGAGATTATTACAGCCTCATAAAATCAATCACGATGATGATATTGGAAAGGTGTCAGTATCGGCCGGCATCTAGATTTGGGGATCGGGATTGGATCGTAAGTTAAAAAAAAAAAAAAGAATACAGTATATAATAAATTTTAAAAAGTGGATTAGTGCATCCCTAGTTTAATTTTTAATTATTTTTTTATTTTTTTATTATTCCTACAATTTAATTTAAAATCCTCCCTTTCTTTTGTGGTTTGTAATTAATTAAGTCTACAGTGAGTTATTTAGCCTTTTTTCCAATTATGTGTTTTTTTTTTTTTCTGTCACATAAGGACATGTTCTAGCTATACTTTCCATCTTTCCACAAATTGTTCTTTTTGCAGTAATCTAAATGTTTATTATTTGATTTAATATAATGCATCAGACCACATAGAATGCATAACATGTCTGTGTTAAAGGTCCAGCATGCTGCGTGTAGTTACATTAAGTGGTATTAATTGCAAACTCATGTTCACTGATGAATTTGAGTTTTGCTGATGTCATTGAGCGACATGTCAGTGTAAACTTTACATTAAGGTGTGGTGAGCTATAGGCTAGAATAATATATTTTTAACAATGTTAGTGATTCAGTAGCACAATGCTACTTCAGTAACAGCCTCAGTCCATATCCTACCCTCCCTGAGACGAGACCCTGGTACAGTCTTTAATTAAGATTTGTCCACTCGTGTCAATGAACTGAATGCATTATGTTGAGGTCCTACCGTAGCCATTCAGGTACCCCAAGCTTTCTCTACATAAATGTGTGGGATCTACAGAGGCCCTGAGGTACAAATGAACAACATTTGAAAAAACAGAATTACATTTCAAAAACCAAAATCACATTTGAAAAAACAAAACAAACACAACAAAAACACATTATTAAAATAAAAGTAATTGCATTTGAAAAAAATGAATTATATTTAGCCAAACCAGAAGTGTTTTTTTTGTTTTTTGTTTTTTTTTTTCACTTATAAACATAAACCAGAACAATGTACAGTAGAGTTATTCTTACTATTTGGTGCCTTTTGAGTCCCCATACCATAACGTAGTACTTTGTATGTTTTATTTAAAGGTGGGCTAATATTTATTTTATTAATATCATATTATATGTTTGACTCCCCTCTACCATAAAACACAACCATATATACACAAGATGAATTTAATTAAAATAATTAAATCTAGGGCAGCACGGTGGTGCAACTGGTAGAGCTGCTGCCTCTCAGTGAGCAGGTCCCTGGTTCAAATCCCAGCCCAGTGGCCTTTCTGGGTGGAGTTTGCACGTTCTCTCCGTGCATGTGTGGGTTTCCTCCGGGTACTCCGGTTTCCTCCCACAGACAAAAAACATGCATGTTAGGTTGATTGGTAACTCTAAATTGTCCCTAGGTGTGAGTGAGAGCGTGAATGGTTGTTTGTCTCGTTTGTCTCCATGTGGCCCTGTGTTGGACTTGTGGCCTGTCCAGGGTGTACACCTCCCTTGCACAATGATTACCGGATACGGGTACCGGCAACCCTCGTGACCCAAAATGGAAGAAGCGGGTAAAAGATAATGGCTGGATGGATGGTAACTCTAAATTGTCTCTAGGTGTGAGTGAGAGAGTGAATGGTTGTCTCATTTGTCTGTGTCCCTGTGATGGACTTGTGACCTATCCGGGGTGTCCTCCGCCTCTTACTCAGTGATGGCTGGACATGGACACCAGTGATCCTCGTGACCCGAAAAGGAAGAAGCGGGTATAAGATAAGATAATGGATGGATGGATGATGGCCCAAAAAAACACATTGCTGAGGCAACAAATGACTTCCTAAAATTTGTGGAAAATATGTATTTTTTTCAACTCTTATGTGAAGTGTATTTTCTGAAGTTATTTAATATTTTGCCTCTTTCCATCAAAACAAAACAACTAAAAAAAGATGCTGTTTATTTCTTTGTAAGTGGCCAGAATGAAACATCCATCCATTATCTTTACCAGCTTTTTCCATTTTGGGTCACCGGGGTCGCCGGTGCTCATGTCCAGCAATCACTGTGCGAAGGGTGGGGTACACCCTGGACAGGTCACAAGTCCATCACAGGGACACGTAGAGACAAATGAGACAATCACACTTTGACTCTCACCTATGCAGGATAACTCCCAACCTTCTGTAGTCAGAATCCTCTGCTAAAGAATTTGTTTTTTTTTTAAGTGTTTTGTAAACTTTATTTTCCATTTCCTGACTGGCGTATTCCGCAAGTTACCAAAGAGGAAGCATTCAATATGCTCAGAGGAACCATGACCTTCAGCTGCTCAGAAATCCCCTCACGCTCCCAACATCTCCCAGATCTCCTGCTTATTTACACCAAACTGGGCACATTTCCCCAGGAACCTCACCATGAAAGGAGTCCCAGTTGGCAGAGACAGCTTCGGCACAAGCTCTCCAAAAAAAACAAGACTTAATTGAAACTACAGCTGTGCTGTTCATGACTGACGTCCAACAGCAGGAAGTTTTCTACTTTTGAGTCTTCAGGTGTTTCTGCTTTGTGGGTTACACAATTTCTAAAATGATTTTTTGTTTGTTTGCTTGTTTGTTTTGGTGTGTTTGTCCTGAGAAGGACCGCCGACCTCTCCGAGGTGGAGCTGCAGCTTCAGTATAAGACATTTATTCAGTAAAACATATGGCACGCCGTTATAAATAATGCCTTTTTTTTTTTTTTTTTGAACATCACAGTGTTTTTTTTCATCAGCAACTTTTCTTTTCAGAAGATGAAAGCCATTCATGCTGAGTTTGGAAAGTGTTTCTTTTATGTTTGATCTTTAAGAAGCGTTTCATCATCATGGTTATATTTAAAAATTTAAAACAAAACAAAAAAAGGAGCAGAACAAGATGATTTACTTCTTAACTTCACTGTTTAACGATGCATACATTACTTCAACTTCAATTTATCCTTTAAAAAAAAAAATCTCCCACCTTAATTAATAAAACACCCATGATTTATTTCCATTAATGATTTTTTATTACTAGATTGTTAGCTTGAATGCTAGCTTGTAATCTTCACATGGTCCTCGGAGGAGGAGGAGAGTCCAAGCTTTTCGACGCGGGTGCTGGGCGTCACGGAGTTCAAAGCCACAGCGAGAATCTGTTTGAGACCAGCTGGTGGTGAATCCAGTACAAAGAAAGACGTCCTGCTCTGGTGTATGTGTTGCACACTGGGCCAGCGTGTGAGTGCGCTGATGAAACCGGAAGATAATGTCCATGTTCAGGCATGTAGCATTACAGCTCACTGGGTGTTATGATCCCTGAGGCCGAGGGAAGACCTTCACCTACAGAGCTAGAAGAGAAAAGTTGGGACGTTGTGCGAAAAGTAAATAAAAACAGAATGCAGTGGTTTCCTAATTTCCTTAAACCCAGATTCATTCACTGTGGAGCACATCCAATATCAAAAAGTTTGAATTTATAGAAGCAGCACAACAGTGAGGCATCCCCTCATCTCTAAATAACAGTCTGCAAACGTCTAGGACGGAGCTATTCAACTAAATTGCTCAGGGGCAAAATATCAAGCAGTTTTTTTTCATTACGGAAGTTCATTTTCAGTTTTATTTACAAATTAACTCATTGGTGGGCCGAACTGAGATCACCAGTGGGCCTGATTTGGCCCTCGGGCCGTACGTTGAATAATCCTGGTCTAGGACCTGAGGAGACCAGCGATGGTGTTCTTGAGGGGAATGCTGTTTTATTTTTATCTGATGATTTTTGCTGTGCAACAGTCCAGGATCGGCTGTGCTTTCCCAAATGTGTAAGCTGCCCATGCCAGAGGCACTAATGCACCCCCATATCATCAGAGAGGCAGGCGTTTGAACTGTGTGCTGCAAACAGGCTAGATGGTTCCTCTCCTCTTCAGTTAGTTTGGCTGAAATAAGAGCGCAGACGTTGTCAGAGTGGAGGTTGTGTTAGAAAACACTGAGCCTAAATAAAATTTAGAGTTTTATAAGAATAGAGCATCAAACTTGTGGTACTTTGAAACTCTCTGAGATTAAAACTGTAGTCCCAGATTGCTACATTTCATTTGCAATTTCAGCCCTTTTTTATTCTGACAGCATTAACAGAAACATCTGCAAATTAAAGCAGCTGTACAGAAAACTCAGCCACATCGAGACAGAATTTGTCAGTAAAAGTAAAGGAAAGATGCAAACTGTTGTAAATAAACTAGCAGACTGCACAACAGTAAATTATTCCACCAAAAATGCATTTTCCAAGGAAATAATCAATAATAATGCATCATATCCATATTGTGTTGTGTTACGCAGTATTGTATATCATAGTCACGTAACATTAAACAACTTTTTATCACCTGTTGGGTTAGTCATTTTCCACAAAGTGAACTAAAAATTTGAATTAATTCAATTTTAATCTGTGTGACCTGGACTTTGAACTGGTTCTTGTGAATCTGACTTTGTGCAGCAGTCTCTGTGCTCCCTCTGAAAGAGAATAACTTCCCCTCATGCAGCATTTGAAACTTGGACTTATATATTGGAAATATATGTACTGTATTGTATATATTTTAAAAAAAATACACTGGAATATGAAAACTCAAAAACTGGAGCTGTACATGTTCAATTTGTAGCTGCTGTAGTTATTTCATAGTTAAAAGTCACAGTTTAAGGATAGCTTTAGCAGATGCTTGGATTCATTGTTTCTTTGTGGTTTCTTCTGTGTTTCGTTGGTTTTCTGTAAAGAAGAGCTCATCAGTGACTGGATGAGCTCACATCGCCGCCATGGCCCGAGCTCACAGCGTTTCCGTCTACACCACAGTGCTCCATTTGAGGTTTAGAAACATTGATACAATGAAGAGGGCCACTATCATTTATATTCACATAAATCTGCAGCTGAAAATCAGGCCATCCGGAGCCAAAGAGAGTCCTGATCCTCGGCTGAAAGCTGCCCCAGCACCTCTTTTCTGACATTTGAGCACGAGGCATTCAGACTGAAAGCCCAGAAGGTTTGAATGAAAAACTATTATCATGTTTTTTTTTTACCATCTATTCGTACCCATATATTATGACTTTATCTTTTTTTTTTTTTTTTCCATTTAGATTCACATTTTATTCATCTCAACTACTGGATCTGTATGAAACGGCTCAGATGAGTTCATCATGGCTAACCATTTAGTTACATTTTAATTTTTTATGGCAAATGTCTTGTTAAACTAATATTTAACTTGATTTTTGTCCATTTTTCTGCTCTCAACTTTTTTGCACATTTGTTCTTGAAACTTATTTTTCTTAAAAGAAAGAGGGATTTTGTTTATTTAGTGTAAAACTAGTCTTTATTTAACATAAATGACTTAAGCTGGAGCTTTATTTCATTTTTTTAAGTTTGTGTAGCTTCTCTGTCCTCTCTTGGTCTAAAGTTCAATTGTTTTGTTTTTTTATTCTATTTCTTTTTATTCTTGAAGACATTTTGCGTCTCAGAACAGTTTTAAATGTAGGATTAAGACAGCTCTTTACATGAGAACGATGAGTGACTTCTGAATGGCTTTGCTGTTTGCTAAAGAACTGGAAACTGAGTTGTTTAAGCTAAAAGAAGCTGAACATTAGCCACAAGCTTAAAAAAGTATAATGCGAGGACAAAACAACGTCTCAAAATGCTTATTAAAAGTAGCTAAAGGCTTGCCAAAAGCTAAAAGTAGCATAAAACAACAGAGCTTCTAGCTGAACCATATCCAAAACAAACTGAAGAGATTTTGATGTGTTTCTAAGATTTTATTTGTTTGTAAATAGTTGTTTTTTGTTTTTTTGTTAAAAAAAGAAGCTAAATTTAACAGTCAAAGCATCCACCTGCTGATGAAGCTAGGTGTTTTGATAAACGGATGGCTAAAACAGTGCAAAGTATGCAGAAGCGTGGATGAAAAAGAAAATTAAAATGTTGAATCAGCAATCACACAATTACAAAATAGTGAAAAAAAATGCAATAAATAAGTCATGACATTTATTCATTCATTCATCCTGTAATTTAAACTGCATTATAAATAAATAAATATTATTATTATTATTACAACCTTTATTTATACAAGACAGAGCTGATTATTATATTTAATTATATTATATATTAACAATACAGTATACTTATTATCTAACAACACCACATAAAAGTTTAAATCATCTCATCTGGACTTTGTAGTTTCTTTAAGGGAGAAACGTTTCGTCTTCCATCCAGAAAACTTCATCAGTCTGTGGCCTGCCAACCAGAACTGGTCCAGATGAAATGATTTTACCATTTTTGTGTTATCTACCTACAAACCTTTATCTAACAACACCCTCACTCAGCACAGAGGACAGTTTGGGTCAAAATACAATAATTTTAAAGTGATAGTACAAACGCTTATCATTTCTTATCTGGCAACCCTGCCTGACATAGAAACTGCTCTTTTTTGTTTATTCCTCCCAATAAACAGGAAAAACCCACTAAAGTTTCCAGAGGTCGTTCTCTGGTGCACAAGGCCTTACAAGACTTACAGGGTCAATAAAGAAGTGCTTATTAACCTAATGTGCATGTTTTCAAATCGTGAGGTCCAAACAAAGCACCCAGAGTAACCTCACACGTGCACAGACAGGTTTTAAACCGGACATGTTCTTGCAGAAAGGCAGAGTAAAAGCCATCGTAAAGGTCACATTGGTCTTATTCATGCGGTTGTGATAAAGAGGCTAGCGAAGACGTGTTGCTTTTCAGTTTGGGTCGTTCCAACTCCCGAAATGAAATGACGTCTTGTTGCTCATTGGGGTTAGAGACCTGAGCAACAAGCAGTGATTTGTGAAAGTGTGAAGGACTCACAGCCAGGACGGTGGTCTGCATCTCCTGAAGAGGAAAGTCCGAGCACACAATGGACATGGCAAGCAAAGAGGGATTTTAACACTTGCTCAGCTTTAGATGCTCTTATCACACATTTGGCTCAGCTGGAGAAAGACAGGAAGTGTTCAAAACGCTCTCGTTTCTCCACAAAGACTAAAACCGGTTTCTGCTGTTGATCAGTGACCAGCTTGCGTTGTGGTCTGCTCAGGTGTTAAGGCGGTATTAGTTATAGCTCCACATACGAAACAGAATCTGCAGCCTCGGCGGGGATCTCTCAGGCGGTTTGACACTCTGGCTTGGAATGTGTTGTCCAAAAGCTCTGCTGTTTAGCAGTCTGTCAGCTGACTTGGAGCCTAATAGGAGTTGCCATGGCAGAAGGCGTCTGTGTGGAATGAGTAAGTCTTAGCTGGAGTGGCTCCCGCTGCCGTTCCACTCTCCGTGCGTAGGAGCTGGGAACCCCGGGAGCTCCTGAGAATCTGGGCGTGTGTTTTCGCTGCCTACTGCTGCACGGCTCTTACATTAGCGATGCTCTTTCATTAATCAGCATTAACGCAGTTCCACGGGGAGCTCGGTTCATGCGGCGATCCCACGGGGAGCGCTCCATCCCCTCTCATTTGTGGTTCAGAAGTGAAACGGAGTCTGTGCAAAAGGGCCGTCTGATTAAAAAGCCTCGGTTCTGAGCGGGCTCACTCGAAAGTCGATGATGAATATGTAGCGACTTTTATAAGCTGCTGATGAGTGTAGGCGATGAATACAAATACAACTATTACTCACCTCAACCCAAGGAAGTGGAAATGGTAACGTCCTGCTATGATGCGTAATTATCCTCTTTTTATGATCTGTATTTTTACAAGCCGCAGTGATCAAGTAGCAAATGGGTCACCTCATTTAGCGATCGTCTCTGCGTTACGTCTCCTTTTCAACCCACATCAAAGGAAACAAGCTTGATCAAGACGGTGCCCGTAAACGCTTCACATTTCTCTTTTATCGCTCCTTGACACACCGTATCAGATAATTACCGTGTTTTCTTTAATGTGGAGGATTGGATGAAAGGACAAAATAAGTGGTAGAAGACGGCTTTGAATGAAAATCCCTCCATCTTTGATGCATCTGCTTCACAGGGCCTGTTTGGAGAGAAACAAAAAAAAGTTTTCCTCAAGTTAATTATATGTGCTGTTAGCGTTACTGTTGGTTGGATTTGGACTCAAAAATGCACGCATCAACAACGTAAGACCATGATTACACTGTTTCTCCACACATTTCAGCTTCACCCTTGATGTTTTTCACAGTACGGCCACAAAGTGTCCTAATCCTTTTTGTGACATGAGATAAAGTAGAGGGGCGGGGCTATTCATTCATTCATTCAACCTTTATTTATACAGGCTAGTCTCATTGAGCCACGAGGACTCATTTACAAGAGGGACCTGTTCCAGACCGAACATATAAATTACAGACAACAATAATAACAATAAACTACATGAAAATGCAGCTAAAATATGAATAGTATATAAAACAATCAATCAAGGTGCCTTATAATAAGGTAAAATACTAAAAACAAACCGGAGTACCCAGAGAAAACCCACGCAAGCGCGATAACACGCAAACTCCACACAGAAAGACCCCAGGTCCAACTGGGGATTGAACCCAGGACCTTCTTACTGTGAAGCAACAGTGCTAACCACTGATCCGCCGTGCTGCCATTGTATGGGAACATACAACGATGACAACACACACATTATTATTATTATAATTATCATTATTATTAATAAAAAGAACACGCTGCCTTTGACTCTTTCTGCACAAAAATGTCTTTAAATCAAAATGCAACCTTTTATTTAGATTTTCTTCACGTTTCTCTCAGCAACAAGCCCTGATTGAAAACACACCCTGAAGGTTTTTCTTGGTAATAAACACCACAAACACTGTTTTTCTAACTCTTAACAATGCACCATTTAAACCTGGATGACCAAAACGTAATTGGATACGACTCACTCTTCCTGTTCTAGTCCTAACAACCTACTGTGAATTTTTGAACGGGAGTCCTATTTCAAAGGGTAACATTTTAACCATTACCTCTTGTATGGTTAAGGGCCGAGGGGTAGAGCTGGGAGTAACAGTGACGATGAAACAAGAGGCGGTCGTTGAATGTGCGGGTCATAAAAAGCATGCTACCTGAGCTGCCTCGTTTGTGGATGAAAGCTCTGACAAAGGTTTAGAAGTGAAGCTTGATCCAAGTTTGTCATGAGCACGTATCAAAAGCTAAAGCATGAACTTCTTTTCTCAAAGCATTCTTTTTTTTTGTTGTTGTTGTTGTTTTTAGGATGTCTCAAGGTCTTTGCAGTAGCGAGAACTATAAATGTTTTAGAGAACTTTAAACTAAAATATTGATTCAGAGAAATAAAAATAAAAGAATCAAACTCTCCGCACACCTTTGTTTTAAAGTCAAGTCCCAGAGCTGAGGAGAAAAACGCCGTTGTTTTCACTTTAAATCTGCCACAGCTCTGGAACCAGCTGCCTAACTCCGTGTTTATGGCTCTCCGGGCAGTTCTCGCCGTGTCCTGTGGTGTCTGGCACCGGCACAAAGGCAGTAAAACCTGCAGGTCCTGCGAGCTGCCCGTCCCTAAGTGGATTGGGATTGTTCTGCGGCTTGAAGCAAATGGTCACCTGGGATTCAGGGGACTCAGATGCAAGGTTCTTACCCTGGGACTTTATGGACTTTGTTTGTGTTATTCGATAAATTACGGAGCAGTTTTCCAGGAAACTGCCTGAGCGCATTGTCCCTTTGAGAGAGGCGGTGTGGTTTTTATTCTGCAGCAGTGACTCAGTGGGTAGTTTGTGACCAGGCAGCATCCACAGGAACTTCCAGGACTTTTTATTTGTACTCTGTTTTTGAGAATCATCACATTTAAATTATTATTAGTAGTAGCAGTAGTAGTAAGAAATAGTAAGCAGTAAGTAGTAGTAGTAGTAGTAGTAGTAGTTGTTGTAGTAGTAGTAGAAGTAGTAGTTGTAGTAGTAGTAGAAGTAGTAGTTGTAGTTGTAGTAGTAGTAGAAGTAGTAGTTGTAGTAGTAGTAGAAGTAGTAGTTGTTGTAGTTGTAGTAGTAGTAGTTGTTGTAGTAGTAGTTGTTGTTGTAGTAGCAGTAGTAGTAGTGGTAGTTGTTGTTGTAGTAGTAGTTTTAGTAGTAGTAGTTGTTGTAGTAGTAGTAGTTGTAGTAGTAGTAGTAGTTGTAGTAGTAGTAGAAGTAGTAGTTGTAGTTGTAGTAGTAGTAGTAGTAGTTGTAGTAGTAGTAGTTGTAGTAGTAGTAGTAGTAGTAGTGGTAGTTGTTGTTGTAGTAGTAGTAGTAGTAGTAGTAGTGGTAGTTGTTGTTGTTGTAGTAGTAGTTTTAGTAGTAGTAGTAGTAGTAGTAGTTGTAGTTGTAGGAGTAGCAGTTGTAGTAGTAGTAGTAGTAGTAGTAGTAGTTGTAGTAGTAGTAGTTGTAGTAGTAGTAGTTGTAGTATTAGTAGAAGTAGTTGTAGTAGTAGTAGTTGTAGTATTAGTAGAAGTAGTTGTAGTAGTAGTAGTAGTAGTTGTAGGAGTAGCAGTTGTAGTAGTAGTAGTAGTAGTTGTTGTTGTAGTAGTAGTTTTAGTAGTAGTAGTAGT
>JAVCKU010000030.1:2251790-2263543 GCA_032273985.1 Hypsolebias coamazonicus
AGCAGAAGCTATGAAATGTGCTGAAAATAGACCTTTACAATCTGCTGCTATTTTGTGCTCCAGCGTTTTCCATCGAACATCTAACAAGTCACCGTAGACCTGATATTTTAAGAAGTGGGTCTCGTAGACTTTTTTTATGAAAGATTCTAAACTTTTTTTTTTCTTCCCAGATTACATTACCAGAATATGAATCAGAAACTTTATTAATACCAGGGGGAAACTGACTTTGTTACAGTTGCTCCATGTAAAGGTGTAAAATACAAATAATACCAAATTGAATATGAAAAATATGTGTGTTCTATACATTCAAGTATATGAAGCTGTAGTGCAATTATGAACATGTGGGTATACAGTGTTGCCACTTGGTACTGACAAGTTAAGCAATCTGGTGTGTTAACGGAGTCTCTGGAACTCAAAGGGACGAGTTGTGTAGTTGGATGGCCACAGACAGAAATGGCGCTCTGTGGTGCATTTTGGTGGTCTCAACCTTGCATTAAGCATGCCCCTTTGTCTGGCCAGCACAACATGGATTGACAGAATCCAGAATGTCATGTAACTTGGATAACATCCTCCTGTTGGCCACCACAGTCATTGAGTACAGCTCCACCTCCACAACATCATTGGCCTTGTGGATATGTTTGTTGAGTCTTTTACCATTCACTACCCTTAGTCTGCTGCTCCAGCACACATCAGCAAACAGGAGGGCACTGGCCACCACAGTCTCATAAAACATCTTCATCATAGTCCAGCAGATGTCAAAGGACCTTAACCTCTTCAAAAAATAGAGGTGGCTCTAGCCCTTCTTGTAGATGGCATCAGTATTCTTAGCCCAGCTGGGTATTTATAATCTTCCACAATGTCCACAGTGTCGCCCTGGATGAAAACAGGGGTCACCAGTGTCCTGACCCTCCTTAGATCCACAATCAGTTCCTTTGTCATTGTCACGTTTAGCTGCAGGTGGTTCTGCTCACACCATGCGACAGAGTTACAGACAGTCCTGTCTTCAGCGTCATTGCCATTGCTCACACCATCTATCGCAGAGTCATCAGAAAAACCTCTGGAGATGGCAGGACTCTGTCTGGTCGCTCAAGTCTGGGGTGTAGAGGGGGAAGAGGAAAGGAGAGAGTGGGGGCTTTGCTGACTGCCCTGTCTGACACACACAGTTCTGCAAGCGCACACACTGTGGCCTGGCAGT
Source organism: Hypsolebias coamazonicus (assembly GCA_032273985.1). NCBI lineage: Eukaryota > Metazoa > Chordata > Actinopteri > Cyprinodontiformes > Rivulidae > Hypsolebias > Hypsolebias coamazonicus. Next base: position 2,252,986 of record JAVCKU010000030.1, read on the forward strand.
CAGGGAGTTCACAATCCAGAACACGAGGGGGGCGTCCACCTGTATCGCTGTGAGTTTCTCACCCAGAAGAGCCGGCCTGATGGTGTTGAAAGGACTAGAGAAGAAAAAAACATGACCCTCACAGTGCTCTCCAACTTATCCAGGTGGACATAGACTTGATTCAGCAGGTAAATGATGGCATCCTCAACTCCTAGCCAGGACTGATAGGCAAACTGGAGGAGATCCAAGGGAGTCCTGACCATGGGCTTGAGTTGCTCCAGGAGGAGTCTCTACAGGGTCTTCATGATGTGGGGTGTCTGTGCCACCAGTCTGTAGTCCTTGGCACCACTAGGACAGAGCATATTTGGCACAGGAACAAGGCAGGACATTTTCCACAACACAGGGACCCTCTGAAGCCTCAAGCTCATGGTGGTTCCTCGATGTAGCAGTCCACTGAGCTGGGGGCACAGGCTCTGAGAACCCTGGGGCTTACACCACCAGGACCTGACTCTTTGCCTGAGTTGAGTTTCCTCAGCTGTCTTTCAACCTGGTATGGCGTGAAGTACACTGTTGAGAAAAGCATGATATGAGGGTGAGGGTTGGAGTAATCCGGTTGAGGACCATTGGCTTGTGAGCCAGAGGATGTAGGATTCTCACAGTGAGATGAGGTACTGTTAAGAAGTGAGGGATGGGGATGCAGTGGTGTTTGGAGACAGTTCGTAGAAGGGTTAAGGGGGGCAGGGATTGTTGTATCAAATCTGTTGAAGAATAGATTTAATTAATTGGCCATATCCCCCATGCCCTTAGTTCCTCCTGCACTAGATGGTCTGAAACCAGTGATGGTCTTCATACAACTCCAGACCTCCCTCATGTTGTTCTGCTGGAGTTTCCACTCCAGCTTCCTCCTGTAGTTGTCCTTTGCTTCCTTGATCTTGATCTTCAGTTCCCTCTGTGGTTTTCAGCTTCACCCTGCCATTCCTGAAGGCCCTCTTCATATTATTCAATATGACTTTGGTGTCTTTTGTCACCCAAGGCTTAACAGCACCCAGTCCTTGCTGGTACAGTCCAGTCCACACAGAAGTCGACATAATCTGTGACACACTGTAAGTAACTCTATAAACCTACTGTATAAATGTCACAAAACATGTGGAGTCAAACCCAAAGTTCAGTTGGAACTAGATGAAGGGTTACTCATTTTTAACAAGTATCAACAGAGTCACAACCAGTGAACAACAAATGCAGCAAAAGGAGGAGAAAACTGAAGTGGTCAAAGAGTCCACACGAAAACGAGGCAAATCTAGCTGAAGCAGCAGAACCGTCAAGAAACAAGGTTATTCTTTAAATAAACTAAGATATAAATGAAACACAATAGACTTCAGAAACAAAAAGTAAAAGCCAAACTAACTAAAAGCTCAAAAACTTGTCAATAATTGACCAATCTATGGACTCTGTGCTTTAGGATGCTCCAATTAACCCTTTTGTATTCAGCGTTTCTCCTCTCCTGCCCTCGTAGCCCTGTGGTGCTTTGATCCACCGAACTCCTCCTGTTCATCAGTTCAAACAGACGTCGGATCAAAGAATAAAATCCCCCGTAGCTCAGAGAAATCCCCGAGCCCCGATTGCTAAAATAATACACTTTGTCCAAACACAGCGAACACCATTAACTTCACGAAAACAGAGCTGTGCGTTCTTCAGATGGCTTCTTGCCTTCTCTCAGGCCTTTGCTATTACAAACCACTTAATTTTTCACCACCCACAACATTTTCAGATTGATCATTAATAGTGTCTTTGAATAGCTCTTATTAAAACAGATGTGCGTTAATACATGCAGTTAAATTAATTTATTTTTAATCATTGTTAGAGAATAGATAATGTTCAGAAAAGGTATAGAAACGTTTTCAACTCTGTTTCCCTAAATACAAATGTCTGTATTTTTTATTTTATTTTACTGAATTTAAAACACTTTAATACACCCCAACATATGTTTGTATTTTGGTTAAGATTGTTGCAGTTTATTAGTTTTTTACTCAATATTTAAAAAATTAGGAAATTAGGATTCTTATGAAGACTTGTTAATTTATTTTTTTTTAAAAAATGTTTTGTGTCTTTTATTGCTCTTGTGCTCAGGGTCAGTTCTTGTGCTGCCATGATTAGTGCCTCTGTGCTGTCCTTCAGTCCAGCCCTCTCTTGCCACTGGTAGGATTTCTTGATATCAACCACTTCCTCAATCTACCAGTGGTACACGCCGTGCGTTGGCTTATCTTTCCGTGATGGCTCCTCTTGTTGCGTCTATTCCACAATGGGTTTCTGCTGCTGCCCAAGACTTTAATTCATCAGTTAATCATTGGGGGCTTTCCTCCTGATGTACACACAGACTTTATTAGTGGCTCAGACACTCACTAGTTTTCTGCCTACAGTCTCAGGGTGCTGGAAAATATATATAAATAAACGTGTATAAATAAAACTGCTTCAGTTTTACTTTGCTCTTGACCTTGTTAAACAAGTTGTTAGTTCTTGTCGCATTCAAAAAACATTACTGGCCAAAGTAAGGATGTTAAAAATCTGAGCATACTTGGAGTTGTTTAATTCTGTGCAGATAAAGACGATACGACGAAACAGAAACCTAAAGCAGAGAATCGGCGAGGACTTCACTGGCACCAGCAGAGATCCTGATCAGACTTCCTGAAATATTTTCCTTTCATTCAGAACCCAAATGTCAAGTTTTACCAGGCCTCTTTGAAACAAACTTGAAGCAGGAATGACATTTCCACGCTGCTTTTGCTGCTAAATTTACAATTTGCCTGTCACTGGGATTATAAAACTGCATGCCCTCTGCTTTGCGAACGTGGTTCTCTCCCCCTGCTTCTCCGAGTGGCAGCAGTCGGCATCGCATCGAGCGGCTGTACTCGCGCTCACTCCAGTGGGCCCAACGGATGACAGCTTCAGTGAGTCACAGACAGACGGGGTGGGGGTGTTTGTTTTCAGTGAGTGATGTTGAGACAAATAGGCTGAGATCTCATTGTGATCTTCCTGAGAGGAACCTTTTGTGGGCGGAGGATCGCGCAGAGTTTGATCTCGCTTTCATTAAAAGCCTCTGGCGCTGAATTCAGAGGTGGGTTTGTGCGTTTGTGAAGAGCTGACGGCGAACGCTTCGCTGTCAGCTAAAGGTGAGGCTTGGGTGGGAGGAATCTTCGTCGGGGTGGAGAGGGATTTAATTTCCCACTGTGCCACCGGTGAGACAGTTTAATGTTAGGCTTGTTGAACCCGAGGATTACAAAACCAACATGTAGGATTTTGATAACAGGTCTGCTTTTATCACACATGCATCACTGGCTTCTTTGTGGTGAGAAACCCCCAGATGATGAAAAAGTTATTTTTGCCCTCCTTGGAGGAGCAGAAGTAGACAAAATGTCTTGTTCGCACAGCTTTGAGAAAAATCAGCAGCCTCTGCGTTCTTTTTAAAGTTAGAAACTGAATAAAATTTGCAATCGCATTGCAAAGCCTGAACAATACTTGCCAGGTGCACGACACCATGGGCAGTGGATAAAGGCGGGGGCCTTGGTGCTCTGACCCTAAGATGAACCCCACGACCTAACTTTTGAACAAGCGGAAGATGATGGATGGGTTTGAGTGCCTCCCTTGCAGGTGAGCCCGCAGGAAGACAAACCCATGTTGCGCATTTGGGCTGAGCCAGCCAGGCGCTTGCTGACGACGCTCCCCAGTCCTGGCTCCAGGGTGAGCCTCGGTAACTCATGTCTGCTTAAGAGACATTGAGTTCCTTGTTTTTCTTTGTTCATACAGGTGTGTTGAACCACTCTTTGTCTGACCTGTCACCTTGGACCAATCTCTTGGGAGACCCTAATTGCCCCCGTCAGCAGAGCTCCTAGGATCATTCAGGGGCACAAACTCCTCCACCACGATAAGGTGGCGATACAAGGAATCTGGAAAAGAAAAGCCTTGCCGGCAGGATTGATTATTGTTTTATCGTGAAGATGCTCTCTTCAATTTAAAGCCAATCACTGACTAGTTCACAATTCATGACAACTTCTTCAGAGTGAGCTGTTTGAAAGTCCTAAAGCTTAATGGTTGAATGGAAACACAAAGGAAAACTAAAAGGTTAGATCAGCCTTTCGTCTGTACAAAAACAATCATTTCAGCTGATGAAGATTCATCTGTTCCATCAACAAAAACAGAAAGTCAGAACTCTGAAAAAACGCCGCTGTTTTTGACTATTTATGGCCTAAGGGGGTGTGTTTTATGTTAGCAAAATATCTCCAATAGATACATTTTATAGAATCTCTCAAAGTAATTATTGGCAATGCATCCACAGCTAACCAATTAAGAATGGTCATCACAAGTGATCAACCTTAGCAAACACTGAAATGGTTGTACCTCAATATAATATTGAGCTAAAATTTGGTCTGGTAGTAGCTGAGAGTCATTAATAACACGCACTTAATCAATGACAGATTATGGGTGATCACAATTAATGATTCTGACAAGGTTTGACAACAACACAGCTTTAACTTTTGGTGTTTGTCAGCATAAGATGATCTTAGTTTTAAACTTCCATGAAAGGCAGCGGGCGATAAACATTCCTTCAAGAAATGCAATACTTTTAATTTAAAACATTTTAAAAGGAAAAGTCACTGACTTTGACTTTATATAGCTGAAAGTGTTTAGTCCTGGAAACAAAAAGAAGTTAAATTATTTAAAATAAAATAAAAAAAGAAGAGGTTTGTTGGCAGTGCAGGCCACCAATCCCAGTAATATTTTCAGGGTTAGTCCTAAAAATAACTAAAACGTACAATTTTGGAAAAATCATTTAGAAACCTGCGGATTTTGTTTCAAGATATCAATTTTCAATATATGATTTTCCAACTGTCTCAGAATATAAAAATAATACCTTGAATAGAAATGACAATAGAGCATTTCTGTGGACTGGCAGTTAATGTCGATTTGTTTAGACTTTGAGCACTTTTGACCTTTATGTATTAATTTGTAAACATCTTAACGAGTATGGAGGCTTTAAATTTTCATAGTGAAACAGATGATTGTGTACATCACCTTGAGCAAGACGCTTCCATTCATCTTTGTAGAAAGGAAATGACTAAACTAATTACACAAGTATGTTACAAAAATGTTCATGTGAAAAGTTTTAAGTTGAATCAGTGAAATATTTTTTATTAATGAATTTCAAAGCAAAGTCTGGTTCAGAAGTGTCTCCTGAGAATAAATACTATTGGGGCAGAAAGCACTCAAAGGATGTACATCTACAAGGAATGCTACGTTTATTGTTCTAGAAAATGTCTGTCTCCATCTCCATCTTGTACCGCTCATCTGTAGCTGGGTCAAAGAAGCAACAGGTTCAGGAGAGAAACCCAGACTTCCCTCTCCCAAGCGACACTTTCCATCCTGGGTGACCCCAAAGTGTTCCCAGACCAGAGATGATACACAATCGCTCCAGCAAGTTCTGGGTCTGCCCCAGAATCTCCTCCAAGTGGTATATGCCTGGAAAACTTCCAAATCAATGGGTCCATAAGACATCTTAATCAGATCTAACCCCCTCAACTGACTCCTTTCGATGCAGCAGCTGTTCTCTGAGCTTCTCCTGGATGACGGATCTCCTCACCTTATCTCTAAAGTTGATTCTGGCCACCCTATGAAGGAAGCTCATTTTGGCTGCTGGTATCAAGAATCTGGTTCTTTCAGTCATGATCCAAACCTCATGACCACAGGTGAATGTTGAAGTGCAGACAGACCAGTAAACCCAGAGCTAAGTTTTATTTGCAAAGAATAGAAAATGATGGCAGCCAGGATTTTTAAATGTGCAAAAGACACAGAAAAGGACAAGTCTTCAGGGAGGGCCGAGACACCATCAAATGATACAAGACTGAGGAATGAACAGAAAGACAGAATATAAAGGAACACTAATAATGGGGACTGACTAGCACCTGGAGAAAACAACAAGGATCAGGTGAGAGTGGGCGGGGCAGGGAACTAATTGAGAACTGAATTGATGACAGGCAAAGCACAAGTAACAGAACTCAAACAACACAGAACACAGAAATATAGAACATAATCTAAGAAATGAACTCAAGGAATTAAAAAAAAATTAAATGACATCTTTACCATTGTAATGATACCATCTTTACCGATACTGACTGAAGCAACACCCTCATTACTAAGGACGAGGATCCGATAGACTTCCCCCAACATTTCTGATTGAGAACCATGGCCTTAGACTTAGAGGAGCTAACATCTGTCTTCAAATTTAAAAATAAAGTAGCATCACCCCCGTCTTGTACGCTACAGATTTAAACTTCTTGTGTGATCTGTTTGCAGTCAGAGTCTATGTTGGGGTGCACTCTCAGTTACTACAGCTCCAAATTGTAGCTTAATATCTGTGTAAGTGACTAAGTTATATTACATTATGCATTATATTACTTTTTGTTTAAGGTCAATTAGCTTTGGTAGCCATCTTGAATCAGGCCATCACCATGACCATCTTCTTTCAGCTGTTCCCTCTCCAGGGGTCGCCACAGCAAGTCATCCTCCTCCATCTCACTCTGTCCTCTGTCCTCCAACTATGTCCTCTGTCCTCTTTAACTCTCTATATATCTTCCCATTTGTCTTTCAGTGTTCCCAACACAGATCCTTGAGGAACACCGTCCTGCATGTTTTAATTGTATTCTTGCTCCAACACACCTGATTCAGTGATTAATTACTTCTGCGTGATCTGCAGAAGCCTGTTAATTTCAGTCAGACGTGTCAAAGCAGGGGGACAACTACAACATGCAGGACGGTGAAAGTGATGATGTCTTTTGGATGAAAGACGAAACATTTCAACAAAAAAAAGAAACCGTCCAGAGGACCTGAATTAACTTTGTTGGGGTTTTTTAACCTGGATTATTGAGCATGAACTTTGATGCAGGATGGTGCTCCTCAAGTACCAGGGTTGGGAACCATTATTTTAGGTCATCATCATGATGAGGTCTTGAAAATTTCCCTCATAAAGCTTTAAAAATGCTTAAATTGTATTTGTTTGTTTAAAAAAAAACGTTGTGTGGAAAAAATAAATCTCAATGTCCATGTGCACATCAGATTTTGATGTTATGTTTTAGAAAGATTAGGAATTTTGAAAGCAATGTCCCTCTAAAATTCTTTCTGGTTAAGGTTATAAAAATAAAACTTACGAATTCTGGTTTGGATTATTTTGATTTGACTTTGCAGAGCCTCATCGTTCTTACCATGAATGCTAACGGTGCCTCTTTATACTTTGTTTACATAAAGAAGGATCAGTACTTAACCTTTACAGTAAGGAAAAGGTTAATTTTCAAACAGCAGCTTGAAGCGTTCGTGTTCTGAAGCCCGTGACCTTTAAGATGCTCCCAACAATGTCAGCTGCCGTGTGCCTGAGAGGAATCCTGAGCTCCAAATCAAACCAACTGACTTGTTTCTGCGACTGTAGGCTGAATGAAGTGCCTTAAAAGCATCTCGTCCTCACTGAGGGTTTTGACGTCTCTAGAGCTTTGCTGCGTGCAGAACAAATCTGACTCGAGCTGAAACCAAAACCCGAACTCGTGTTTAGATTCCGAGCTTTTTGCCCGTGCAAGTTTCTTTATGCATGTTGGTTCAAACAAAAACCCTCTAGTCCTAAAGCTCTATTTTTTTTCATCAGTAAGAGATAATAAGACACTGCATTTAAAAGCACACAAGCCTGAAGAAGACGGGGTGTAATTATATAAAACATTAAAAAATGCAGCAGGTTTAATCTTCCTCCCTTTAAATTAGGAACACATTTAGACTTCATCATCTGAAACGTATCTAATAATCTCTGAGGTTTTTCCACTGCATTGCATCACGTATTGAAGACTTAACAAATACATTTTTCTTTATAATTGGTTCAAGGACAATTTGGATGTAACTTTTTCAGTAGAGAACAAGGTTGACAGCCCTCTAAATGGCATGCTTAATAATTAAAATAGCACCAGTCGACTAATTCAGGAGCAGAACTGAATGCATTGTGAGTATTTCTGAGCTTTCATTGTGGCTCTGCGTCTTTGTTGTTATCACCTGCCAGGGATGTGTTGGGGAACGTGGAGGTGATGCAGTTGGATTTCGAGATGGAGAACTTCACCAGCCTGTCGGTGACCAGAAGGATCAACTGGAACATCGACTACAAGGGGCAGAACCCGGTGCCTGATTCAGAAAAGGTTGTGACGGAGCTGACGGTGGTGCAGCGGGACATTCAGGCCATCATCCCTCTGGCAATGGTAAGCAGGAAGATAATGAGATTCATATGGATACAATCACTGTTGAATTTAAAGTATTTTCAATACGTAGGCTTGTTATTAATAAGAGAAATCAAGAGACAGTTGGAGATGAAAGGCACTTTTAAAAAGATAAATCACGTCTATCAATTCATGTCAATAGACACAAATTAGGAGCTGATATTTTTTTAAAGCTTTTTTGGGAACACCTAACAATAAGACAAAAAAGTAAATTAATGTAAATGTTTAATAACCCACTTATCAATTTAGCTGTAAACACTTCATAAACCTTTAAAAAGCTCAAAATGTTTCTTTTCCTTTTGCAAAGTGGTGAGCTTTATACTCTCACGTTGGACTTGTACTTAGATTACTCTGTTTTCAAGAGTAAGACAAAATCTCTGTTATATTTTTTCCATCACATTTAATAAACAAGTGGTAAAAGTAGCATATCAACCAGCAAAATAATAAATTTACCAGAATAAATACATTCATTTGATGTTATTGAGTCTCCGTCAATGTATGGTGTCTCTGCTCTTTCATAACTGTTTATTAATATTTATAAAGTCTTTATACCCATTTAGTACCTTAATGAGTAGCATTTATAAATATTAGATTAGGTTTCAAGTTTTTATCACTACACACGTCACAAGTACAAGGCAGTAAAATGCAATTAGCCTCCGAGCAGAAGCTCAAAAGCAATAAATAAGACACATGTAAACAGATTTTAACAATAAATGTCATCCTTAAGAGTGCTGAATCATTTCACTTAGCTTTAAGAAACTGGTTGGAGTTTTTAAACCTATGATAATCTGTCTGAAAAACAGTTACTGATTTGTATTTGATGTAATAAGCTTTAAAAAGGAAAAGTCTAAAGATGTTTGTTTGTTTGGTTAAAAACCACCAACAGTCCTGAATTTATGAGTCTGTTAATCCAGTTATTGTGAAGAAATCACTACATAAAGATCTGATCTAAAGGCTTCAGCAGCTTGAGGGTTTACAAGAGAAACACTTACAGCCTTTTCCTATTTTAATAAAAGAGTGTTTAACCATTGTTCAAGTCTGTGGAGATTCCAGCTGTTTCTCACTTCTCATATTTGATCTCACTGTGTCTAAACCCAACTACCTGAGGGGACGTAGATGACAGTATTATATAGATTCAGCAGAACTACTGAGCAAATTACAGCCTCCCTTACTGTGTTACCTGTAATTTCTGCCAGAGATTACAGCCGTCCAGTACACAGGCACTCTACAGTAGGTCTGCACTGAAATTAGTCAAGCACTGAGGTGTGTTTGACATGTCCAACCAACGCTGTGTTTATCTGTTGTTGTTTTGTGAGAACTCACAGAAAGGGATTAGTCAGGATCTGCGCAGCCCTAAAACTTGGAAAAGAAAGAAATGACCTACTTTCATATCGAGCTTCTTCTATTCAGATATATTTTTGTAGAATAAAAGCATATGCGACATTGATATTTATTAAAAATTGAAAAACATGTCAAAGTACAAAACCCTGAGGGATCTTATGACTAAGCTTTTAACATTTACATGAATAAAGTTGACTCTGTTAGATTAGTTTAACTTTATTTAGACCAGCGATGGCAAAAAAGACCAATTTAAGGAATTAAACTATCAACTGTTTACATTTAAAGGCAGTTTTTGAGGGCAAGGTGTTTGCAACAATAAACCTTAGTTGTTTAGTAACGTTCTGCAGCAAATCTGATTCTTTTTATACTTAATAAGAATACGTAAGCTTTATTCTCATTGTGCATATAACAAAATGTAGTGTAGAAGCTCTACTGAGCACCAGGAATAAACAATATATATATTTTTTTCCTACCACAGACTACACAGTTGAGTCAGCACTACACCGTCCAATCCAGCGAACATATGAATTATGCACTGGTAGAGCAAATAAGTGAGTCTGGATGTTTTTAGAGAAGTATTAATTGTAATCCTGGGTGACTATATCTACATTATAATCACAGATAGCTTAATGAGTCCATAGCAACAGTATTACACATTAATTAGGCACAAACTGATTCATTATCTTAAAATTAAATAACGTACAAAAGAAGAAAAGGGAAGTAGTGTCAGATCTTGTGGTAGGGTTACAGCTCGAGGGTAGAAAGAGTTTCTCAGTTTGTCCAAAGAGCATGGCTCTGTAGCTCTTATCCAGTGTTGTGGGAACAAACAGGTGATGAGCAGGGTGTGATGGATTCTAGCTTTTTTTGTTTAGTTTAGTTTATTTGTTCATTTTACGTTCAGTATAAAATATAACATTTACATACAGTAAGAAAGAAAAGAAATA
>JAVCKU010000030.1:2343393-2356543 GCA_032273985.1 Hypsolebias coamazonicus
GGTTTGGACTTGTCCAGAGGAGGGACAGGTAGAAAGATGTTAGAAATGTAGCTGCCTGCAAAAAGACAAAGAGGAGATGTATGGATGCAGTTAGAGAGGACATGGTTGGAGTGAGGACAGAGTGCGATGGAGGAGGAGGACTCGCTGTGGAGACCCCTGAAGAGGGAAAAGCTGAAAGAAGAAGAAGAAACACCATCTTGCAAACAAACTTCTACCAGCATCTGTAGTTTGAATGCTCTGGCCTCGGTGGACGTCACTGCAGATCTGACACCGAGGAGGAGACTCTGCTTCACATTTATTGTTTTTCTTTCCAGTTCTTTGTTTGACGGACACACTTGTAAAATTAATCGTATCCGTCTGGAGTTCCTGCAGTGAAAGATGTTGTGTCCATCTGGCTCGCAGAAATATGAGGTCTGATCTAATTAACACAATAATTCACCTGCTTGGTTTTTGACCCAAAACATGCATGTTAGGTTAATTAATATCTCTAGTTATTATTAATATTATTGAGCATGCAGGACATAACATCTCTGAATTGTCTCCAGGTGAGAGTTGGAGCATGAACGGCTGCCTCTCGTTTGATGGACCTGTCCAGGGCGTGCCCCGCCTCTCAACCAGTGACACCAGCGACCTGGAAAGGAAGAAGTGGGTTTTCTTGAGACTGGCAGACGACGTGAACCGGCTCATCATTTAAACCTGATGACGGTCAGTTTTAGTTTGTAATTATCCAAGCCTCTAAAATACCACACTGTTTAACCACCATTGATTCTTTTATATTTTATTATTATTTAAATATTTTTGTACATTTTAAATGTATTATTGTATTGTATTGTTATTATCTATTGTATTTGTGTGCATGTAAGCTTTTATGATTTTTAGCTTGTGAGCCCATTTGGGTGTTCATGACCTCTCCTGCACATTTTGTTTTTTATCTTTTCCTTTATGTGTGTTGTTAAATTTTTGTGTGCAAACAATAAAATAACAAATAAACAAAATCCTGAAAGTAATGCATAAAAACTTCCTCAGTAAATGTAGATAAGACAACGTTTTATTGCGAACAAAGCCACCAAAAGCTCTGCACTGAGGGGATCCAGCTCTCTGCAGGCTGGTGGATCGAAGGTAAATCAATAATTATCTAAAAGTTTAAACCAATTTTCTAAAGAAAAAGATTCAAACATCACAGAAACAGAAAGATCCTTCTGCCTCAGATTTTCCACTCATCAGGGGACAAATATCACCTGCAGAAGAGATTTATTAAAATGTATTTAAAAAATATTTTAAAATAAAGATGTTGACTTTGATGGCAAATCAGATAGTTTCTTTATATCCGGTAACCCTGAGTTTAAGAGCAGGTAGCCATTAAAAACTGATGAGGACAAACCCATCGGGGCATCTGAAGGGAAGAAGTCCGTCATTAAACTGGATGTTAAAGAGAAAAAGTTAAAATCTCACCAATTTTCACTGTTTCCTGTGAAATGTATCCACAGCATATCCTGGTATAATTAATTATATACATAAAAAACTGAATTATATATATTTTTATTATTTTTCTGGCCATTGCAAATAATTTTCCTCCAGCAGCACCATCAGCTTGACCAGACTCTAAATGCAGTATATTTTATGGAAGAACTTTATCAAGCTCTAAAAACCAGCATGGTTCTGGTCCGTCTTCCGTCTTAAAGGAAAATTGTCATTTGGCATTTTGCATCTGAAGAGCTGCTTCACACGTCTTATTTAAAACCATGATCTATTAGACATCCTCAACTTGTTCATGACGCGTCTCGTCTGAAGCTCCCTGCTGCAGAGAAAGCTTTCAACAGTCGACTCAAATGCCAGAGGGATGTTTGTAAAAACGAGTTTAAAAAAGTAAAAGTTGCCTTTTTTTGTTGCACATGGAGCCATTATTTGAATTATTCTCCAGGGCTGATGTGCTGACATCATGCAGGTGTTTGTGTGTTTGCATCACAGAGACGTCTGAAGTTTATTTCTTTCAAATGGAGTTTATGAACTCGTGCTCGGTGGTGAGCAGATGTCGTCGCCTCTTCATCTCCTCTCTGCTGCACCTAAATTAATTTTCTGACTTTGTCTTGTCAAACACCGAGAGCGTTTTGGAAAGTTCAAACTTCCAGCTCTCAGTGTGTGTTAGCAAAATATTTAATGAAATATTACAATAAATAATATTAAATATTACAATAAATCTATGAATTTTACAGATATTGTGCTGGGATTTGGTGTGGTAGTAGCTGACAATCATCCACAGCCTTAACCCCAAGTGCTACATTTCACAAGATATTTTCTTAAAATATTAATATTCATGTTTGGAATCCATTCAATCTGCTGTCTCTTTTTTTTTACTGCTGTCTGAAAAATGCAGAAATTGGTGTGACAAGAAAAAAGCTGGCCGTTATTGTTACCTTCCTTAAACAGTGGAGCAGTGCCAGAAAAATACTGTTTGTACTGTAACTAAAAATCTTAAGTAAATAGCAAAAACAGGCCGCAATCCCAAAATAAAACGTCATTTTCCTCTTCATCCTGTCTGGGTCACATAAATAACGTGGTGTCTTTTCACTCTCTCGTTCATATATTTAATGCAATTAGAGTGGATTTGTATTAGCATATTAATTATCATTGTAGGGTCCTAAATTGAGCCCTGGAAGAATCAAAATTTTCCATTCCTTCCAGAGGATATCATATCAAATAAATCCAATTTGACTTATTATTCATAAGCAATTCCAAAGTGTTTAAACAGGTTAAACAACTCACCTGTCTGTGAAAAGGAGATTAGGATAATTAGAAACATTAAAATAAAAGTTACCTCCTGGTGTAAAATAATATATACATTTTTAAAGAACCCTAACAGAACAGTTTGACTCCCCTCACCATGCTCATGGAGGTTTATGCGTTTTGTTTAAATCTGGTGGGGATGACTTGGTGACTATTTTACTGCTGCTGGCTCGTTTTAAGATTTATGCTCAAGAATCAAACGTTCATGCAGACTTTTGCCAGACAAACACTCTCATTTTATGGCTTTGGTGCATTCTGTTTCATAGATTTATTTTATCTTAGCACAGTTTCCTGCAGGATTTATCGTTGCAGTAACTGGTAGGCCTATGTGTCGACAGAAATACATGATGAAAACTGTGCATGGAAATATAGTTTTTCTTAAAGTATATGTTTATTTAAAATGCATTACAATATATAAACACATTTTTTAAATAACACTTAAATTCCTAAATTGTTCTTAAACGATGATAAAAGACGTTAAACGCTTGAAGGAAGAATGTACTTCATTACCCAAAATGCCTTTCGTGAGAACTTGGCGCTACTACGGCAAGTACAAGAAAAAAAAAGTTGCGTTTTGAGCGCTGCTTCGTGTGCAGCTTTAAACTGTATCGCAGCATTTCGAAGAGGTGCTTTCATCTGCTATTAAGATATTTCACTCTCTAAACCTTTTGAAAGAAACTTCAACAAGTCGTTTATTCCGTCTCATAAACGACCAGCTACGGGCAGAAAAGTTTGCTAAAGTTAGCCGCAAAGCTAAAAACAAGCTCTCGCTAGCTGGAGCTGGTTTGTCTCCTTTTAGGATGCTGCCTGCTTTTTTTGTTTTTGTTTGAAAGTTTATTAAATGAGCAGTTAGAGAGGTAAGAATGGTGCTTCTACGAGAGGGAATGTGTCCTGGACTGGATGAAGATTTGTTGCGGAGTTTGCGTGCTGCTGATATTCGAACAGGTTTGTGTGATTTAATGTTGTTAATTTGTAAATAAACTTAACAGTAACTCTTTTTACTTGTTGTTTCAGTGGAGGACCTGGTCTCATCTGACACTGAGGAACTGGCACAGAAATGCTCCGTGTCTTATAAGGTATTTAGTCCTGATTGATAATTATTCAATGTAAAGTTCCTAGTTTGAGATACATCTTAATTAGCCAGTTTATTAAGTTGTCTTGTAAATACATACAGATGCAGATAAATGTGATGGAACTCTTCCACAAAATTATTAGTAATTAGAAAACTGGAAAAGCTCAAGTTTTTTTTTTCTTCATTAATCCCACAAACTCTGTTAGTCAACAAATTCACATTTTTTTTCCAACACATGGCTGTTTTGTGTGTTTCTGTCAACAGTGAGAGTCCAGGTCTTATAATGCAACTGGTGCAACCAGCTAGTGTCGTACCTTGAAGTTGAGCTTGAATTGTTTTTTTTTTTTTTTTAAACACTTCTCCTCTTCTGGCCTTTTAAGTGATCCATCTGATCAACCCGGGGTTGCATTTCCTTTTGCGTCCACACCCTGGGAGGTTGGCTACAGTCCCATGAACCTTCTAGTTAACACTGTCAACTGTATTATATGTTTTTATAATACAGTACAGCGTTTTTTTTTTTTCTGTACACAAGCTACTGTAACATCAACATTTCTTCATTTTGAGATGAAAAAAGTGGGAGTGTGAAATGAAGCATCATTTCAATGAGCTATAAGGGTACAGACAAACATATCTGTACAGCAAACAGTTTGTAATGTTTTTTTGTGAGTACTGTATTTTTTGGCCAATAAGTCGTGGTTTCTTGCATAATTTGCATGCCCTGCAACTTATACACAGAAGTGATGTATTTATGTTTTTCCCCATATTTATAAACCAATTTTTGGCTGAGATATGACTTATTTCATTCATTCTGACTGAAAATATTGAACACTACCATTTTCAGTTGCTAGATGGCACTCAAATAGTATTGCATGCCGTTGTGTTATGTAATAAATAAAAGTGGCTATTAACGACACACGTGGCTTGCCATACATAGCCTGCCACCTTCGTCCAGCTTGCTTGGAGCAACCGTCATATCAGATTCATTTTGCTGCGCCGCCCCGGCGAAATGCAGCTAATTTGACCATTGAAGTGCATTTTTTAAGTAACAGTTCAACTGAGACACACCTTTGCTATAATGTCGAGCAAACAAATAATTGTTTTTAGGTGCTTGTTAAATTTGGAAGAAACGTACAGCGTTCCTCCTTCCTGATTTCCTCACTCAGATCGTGCTCTCGGAGCACTGAGGCAGCACATAATTTGAAATGCAGCAGATTTGACCATTAAAGTGCATTTATTAAGTAAAAATTAAACTGAGACCTTTACTATAATTTAGAGCAAACAAATAATTGTTTTTAGGTGGTTATCTTGTTAAATTTCGAAGAAATGCACAACACGTCACGCTCTGCGTGTTACAGTTTCTGCATATCGCTTTTGAAAATGCAGCTGATTTGATTTGACCGTCAAAGTGCATTTTTTAAGGAAACATTAGACTGAGACACACCTTTGCTATAATTTTGACCAAACAAATTGTTGTTTTTAAGTGTTAATCTTGTTAAATTCTTGTTAAAGTCCTCCCGTGCACATTCCCGCGGCTGCCATTTGGCAGTCAGTTGATTGTTGGCACAATACCAGCCCACATTTCCGGGTTGTCAGTGGTGACGTGTAATAGATGCGAAAAATTTATGGATTTTTCCACTTTATTAACCACATTTGGACTGATGCGACTTATAGGGCGGTGCGATGTCTATGGCAGAAAATACGGTAATTGCATTATCCTGAAATAAGTCATTTCAGGATAATTTATAAACCAAAGTGTTCATGTAGCAAGACATGATATGAAAACAAACACCTGCAATTTACAATTTTACTAGTTTGCATAGATACTTTGAGTAGGAGTATTTTAATCTTAAACACTTTCTCTCATGTGTTTCTAAACGTCATCAGGTCTGGTTTGTCTCAGGTGGGATATTATAAAGCATACTACAGTAATAGACTAAATAAACCTCCCAGGGTTTTTGTTTAAATATAAGTTTAGTTTTGTTTGCACTTGTTAACAGTCAAAGTTGCACATTCATACATTTTTGTAAAAAAAATAAAAATAAAAGATATTTTTTTCTAGTTATAGCTAAATTGTAAGTTATAATTTAGTTTAATTGAAATAAATGTGCTCAGATGGCAGCAAAATAATTTTTTTAAGGTTTCAGGGTTGTCCGACTCACGTCCTTCCTTCTTGTCTGTTTCGAGTGGAACGTTTTAAAGTTCTTAACCCACCTGTCAGTGACCACGTGCGCTATAAGTCCTGGATTTAGTTTCAAGGTTAAATCCTGCAGCGTGTCTGACAGCGGTTTTTGATTTTAAGCCACACGAGGAGGAGAGAGTAGTGGTTTTGAAGCAGCTGATACTGGATTTTCTGTAAAATGTTGCAGTCCAAGGTGATAATACCACTAATCTAAAGAAAACATCCTCAGATCCAGCATTTTACTCAATACATCGAGGCAGGAAAGAGAGGCTCGAGGCCCAGCTTTATTTATGACAAATCTGCTCAAAGCAACACTATTTTAAAGCTTAAAGTGCAAAAATATGTTTTATCATATGTGTTTTTTGCTAACGAGTTAATTTAGCTTCATCACTATTTTCATGCTGTAAATGTGACAGAAAATTAACAGAAGTCAGAGCGTTAGTTAAAATAATTATAACCGAAAAGGCAAAGGTGGGCAAAAATGTTTTTAACCTTCTGTGCTTGTTTCTGTTAGCAAAATATCTCATGAACTGGGTGGATTTTAATAAAATTCTCGGAACATTATCATTAGATGTTCAATTACAATTGATTAACTTTTGAAGTTATTCCAATTTAAGATGGCTGTCACAGCTAATCAACATTAACCAACTCAAAATTGGCCATAGCTCAGTTAGTTTCTCAGATATTGAGCTAAAATGATGTATGGTAGTAGTTGAGAGTCATTCACAACATGTGTGCTGAGCGTGATGTCTCAGGGAGATGTATGAGATATTTTATTTTCAACTTCTGACCATAATGCCTGCAATGCGGTCATTTCTGAGCCTGAGGTGATCTTGGTCTTAAAGGTAGCTGGTGATATGCATTTCTTCAAGGAAGGACTTTAATTTTTCTGAATCATCTATTGAAATTAATTTAATTTCCTTTATTTATACGGGTTAGTCTCATTGAGACACAGTTGTCTCATCGACTTTCAGCTACTACCACTAATTTTTCCATTAATTTACTGTAATTAATGTTATTGTTAAGCACTTTGGTAACAGCTGCTGTTTTAAATCTGCTTTATAAATAAAATTGACTTGACTTACAGCTCAATGTCTAAAATTAACTCGAGTTAGAGCCAGTTTTGTGTTTGCTAAGGTCAATTCACTGTGGCAGCCATCTTGAATTTAATGGACTTAAGGGCAACTGGTTGTTAAAGTACATTCAGTGATTACTTGATTGATTCATTAAGATTCATCCAGTGGTTCATGAGTTATGTTGCCAACATGGTTGACTCCAACAGTTGATCCAAAGGATTTCATCAGCCATTGCACAATAAGAAGCACTTGGAGTCTGTTGAGAATGACTTTTAGTTACTACCACGCCAACATTTGTAAAATTGTTTGATTATGCTCATTTATGTGTTCTGTCGATTGCCTGTCATGGCCATCTTGAATTGGATCAATAAACAACAAAATATTGTGTAAATCCTTTTTTTTTTTTTTTCCTCTTTTTGATCAAGATTGGCTTTAAATCAAGCCCAAGCTCTGATTAGTCCTTTTTGTGAATTAAACTGAGATTTTTAGAGAGAAACTTGTCACATTAATTTTAAAACTCTGTTTTAACATCTAAGCAGAAATGGTTCGAGTTGAGCATCCAGCTGATGTTGCACTGACTGGGATGCATTTTATAGACTAGTGGAAGGGTGACTTCAAACGCATCACCCCTTGGGATCGTTGTGTTTTTCAAACATTTCCTTTTTTCATTCCCTCCGTCGCTGCCTGCAGAAGGTTCAGCCTGAATGTCTGCCCTGTGTATTCAGCCCGCAGGCATCCATCTCCTGAGCTGATAACCACAGTCCCTGCGGTCCATCAGGCTCCTGCTGCAGATTTCAGCCTTTGTTGTGCACACAAATTGCAGCAGCTCCGAGGTCAGCGCTGGGTTGTCTGGACAGACGCATTAATCTGACGACAGCTGCCTGAAGTTTAATTAAAACCTGGAGAAGTAAAAATTTTCTCTTCAAAAAACACCACACCAACTCACCTATCTTATAAGAAACCTCTCGAACAGGAGCGCTAATTGAGACCCTAAAGATTTACCGTCTTTCCCAAATATCAGCTGTTGGATTTATTTCTAATGGGAAATCCTGTCTGCCCACAGAGATGTGCTGATGAAGAACAAGCTGTAAGAGCTGTTCCAGGAATCAACTGGTTTACTGAGCATTTTTCTCATGTTTATATTGTTTGTAAGGTTCAGTGAGAGACTAGTTTAAAGCTGTCAACAAGATGATTTGGAAGTTTTTACAATATTTACAATAGTAGTTTTCAAAGACTTGTATTGGTTTTTTATTTAGAGCTGCTGATCAATATATATATTATTGATACATGATGTAATTTTATTAAGACAGTACAAGATAAGATGTTAACAAACACAATGATTGAAAGTAGCATTGGTTTTAAAGGGTGCATGTTTCCCACAAATAAAACTAGACGTCATCTGATCGATTAGATCTCAGATTGTGTTAGAGATGACTCAGAGACTTGAACATAAAATAATTACCCCGATGTCTGTAAGTATGACATGTTCAGATGGACGGCCCAGAGCCGAGGAACCGTTCAGGCAGATAGAGCAGGGGCGTTCTGGGACCCCTCGGAGACAGGTGGCGCAGAGGCGTCCTCCTGGACCTTCTCGGAACTGCTTGAGTGAGAGGCTTCCACCTGGACCCCTCAGAGGCACTGGAGGGAGAGCCCATGATGATTCTGGAGCATGGGACAATGAAGACTCCAGAGCGCTGGATCCTGAAGACTTTGGAGCGCTGGATCCTAAAGACTCTGGGATGCTGGATCCTGAAGACTCCGGAGCGCTGGATCCTGAAGACTCCAGAGCATTGGATCCTGAAGACTCTGGAGCATGGGACAATGAAGACTCCAGAGCGCTGGATCCTGAAGACTCAGCACACTGGAGCCTGAAGACTCCAGAGCACTGGATCCTGAAGACTCTGGAGTGCTGGATCCTGAAGACTCCAGAGCGCTGGACCCTGAAGACTCTAGAGCACTTGATCTTGCAGACTCTGGAGCATGGAACAATGAAGACTCCAGAGCATTGAATCCTGAAGACTCCAGAATGCTGGATCCTGAAGACTCCAGAGCGCTCGATCCTGAAGACTCCAGAGGGCTGGATCCTGAAGACTCCAGAGGGCTGGATCCTGACGACTCCTGATGCAGAGTGTTCTGCAGGCATCTGCATCAGTGTCAGCTGAGATGGGTTTTTTTTTTCTGCCTAAACAATGAAAAGTCAAAAAGAGTGTGATTTGACGTGCAGCTTTTTATTTGGGACCTGGAGTTCATTTTCCGTGCAGTGTCAAGTAAGAATGGAGAGACCAGCCTTTGTTGAAGCACAAATATTTTATAACCAACTGTGTGGAAATTAGACTTGTTTTTTAGGGGGTAAACAAAAAACCTGCTGTGGCAGAAGTACAGCAGGACACTTGATGTGGTCCACTAACCAGCAATTTATCCTGAGGGAAGGTGGGGTGTGGCTCAGCCTGTTGACTTGGTGATAGTTAGGGATTTGCATCTATTAAACTTAGACAAACAAAGCCTAATTTACTCTGCATTTTGCTGCTTTGTGCATCAGCTCAAGTTATAAAAGAGGTTATTTTAAACAGGCAACCATTGTGACAATTTGTTTTGTGCACTGAGTATATATTTATATTAAATATACCTCCATCTTGTTGAAGCTCCAAAATTCACAGTTGAAACCCATGCCTTTGTGTAAAAAGTTTTTCTCTGCAAAAGAAGCTGAGAACTTGTTTACTGATTTTTTTATTATAGGTTTTGTGTGAAAAATGCCAAAGAGCTCAACGTGCACTGAGCATCCGCCATTTTGAGAAACAAAGAGAGACAGCCCATGTCAGTCAAGGGGCCTCCCTCCCATTTTTCTTAAAGAGACACGCTGCTTGCTCCCTCACTATCCATCCTTTGTTTGGTCTGCTATCCGGTGGGCAAAAAAGATACTACATGCAAAACAAATTAACCAACATTTCTTCTTATAATTACTAAATATCAAATTTCAAACTATCGTTTATCGCAATAATTTCTGAGACAATTAATCGCCCAGCAAAATGTGTAATCGTGACAGGCCTAGTCCTACCTAAATGTTGTTCCACCTTCATCTGGAGCAGTTTGGAAATTACTTGAACAAGAAAAACCTGCAAACAGTGCACAACTTATTCATCGGTCCAAAGTATTGGATAAAAACTTATTTTTCCTAATAAATAAAGTAAAATATTCCGTCATTACTTAATTAAAGCTTCTAATCATGTAGTTTTTCATGAAAAATAACAACATAACGTGAATTTTCAACTTTTCAGGCACAAAAATTAATATTAATCAGATCAATGTCGATGAATGTTCGGGAGCTTGATCCTCGATCACGCTCAGACTGGCTATGGTTTAGTAAAAATTAAAATCAAGTTTAAATTTAAGGATTAATGTTTAAAGCTAAACCAATAGGAAGGAAATCCCTGTGTACAACATGACAACCCAATATTTTTACTTATTCACCCTTGATTATTTTATTTTACACATTTTATTGTATCTAATCCAGTAACTGAGCTACAGGAGTAGATGTGTCACTGCTGCAGTGGTTTGAGCCTCGTTTGCTCTGATTTTTGTATTTCAGGCTCTGTTTGCCATCCGCCGGGTGCTGCTGGCCCAGCACACAGCGTTCCCCGTGTCAGGAGCTGATCTGTATGAGGAACTACTGAGCTCCACGGCCATCCTCTCCACGGGAAATCCCAGGTAAAAGTCAATTCTGCTCACGCAGCAGTGCATGCAGCTTTGTCTTTGGGGGCCTGGGGGATTTAGCAGAGGGCTCAGTGGAGCTGAAACGACTTGCGGGAAGGGTCGGCTCTGACGCCCATATTCTTTGGGACACGTTCCTGAGGTTTTCTGTGATGCTGTTACTGTGTCCTCCTGATCAGTCCTGTCAAGGCAGGGCCTTTGGCTGCTTTCATAAAGCTAACAACAGTTTGTCTGCAGTAAAACTCAAAGTTAGTTAACTTTTTTTTTGGCTCTTGAGCTTCACGCTCTGCAGAAGTAATTTGTGCAGCTTTGATGAGACGTTTTATAATGTTTTCACTCAGCTCAGTTTTATGAACCGTCTCAGGTAAACCCCAATAAGATTCACCTGGAGGTCACTTTACCTTCAGCTGGAAACCCTGGAAAACCACTGGCAGGAGAAACTGCACGTGTTGTGATTTCATTACAGATCTTGTCAGGTTCCTGCGTTGCACTTGCACTGTGAATTGAAACACATGGCATCTTATCCTGCAGCACAGAAAACACGCTTTTCAGCAGCGCCAGGTCGCTGCGGGGTCAGTGTTAGCGCAATAGCTCATGAACTACTGGACGGATTTCAGTAAAACTCAAAGCAGCTGCAACTTCTATGGCTTATTACTGTAATATCTGGACTGAGTGCGCCCGAATATAAGCTGGCGGCCATCTTGAACCGGGTTGACTCCAAAAGATACCACAATGCTGCGGATAATTTATTTATTTATTTATTGATGGGCTAACGAACTTCATGCCTCCAAAACATTTACCCTCATCACATGCAGGCGCTCGCATAGCTGCCCAGTTCACGTCTCTTTTGGGGCTGGGTCCTCGTGCCTCACTGAGATATGAAATTACCAAACAGGTCACAGTGGGGGTGGGGTGGGGGGTGTCTTTATTTTCCCTCTTCCTGGGGCTGCACCGATGTGACTTATCTGTTTAAATAAATGTTGAACGATTGAATTTGCGATAATATTGCAATATGATAAAAAGAGATTTTCTAATCACAAATGCTGCGAGTTGACCGGTCACGTGATCTGGCCATGTGACAGGAGAAGTCACCACTGAGCTTTAACCGGTTGCACAGTGGCGTCAGGCTCGACAGAAACTGATTCATGTGAAAGTTTGGTACCAAAGAGGGGCAGCACGTCTGTTGTTTGGAATTATTTTGGCTATAAAAAAAGGAGACTGCGCAACAACACGTATTGTGCAGAACCTACCTTACTGTTGTTGCTACCTCTCAAGGTAACACCACAAATATTTATCAACACTTTAAAAACACCACAAAGCCATTTATGATAGTTGCATAGCTAGAGTACCAACGACCAGTGTTTCAACTTAAAGTTAGCCAAGTACCAGCCGACAGCGATCACTGAGTGAACTGTTTGAAGGTACTGTATATGTATTACTCCGTATAAACATAATTCAAAACAGTACGTGAAATTAACTGAGTTCATAACAAAAGACATGATGTCCATTAATATAGCGACCAAGCCTGGGTTTACAGCTTTGGTAAACACAGTGGACAAGTGGTACAGAACTCCCTCGTACACATTTAAGCCAAGTTGCTATCCCAGAGCCATACAGAAAATGCAGAAACAGAGTTGCAATGGTGGAGGTTTTTTTGCAACTGAAGCAGATTTATGGCTTATGCAGGTTGAAAAATCCATGAGAAGAAGACATTGAAAAATAATTGCATACTAAATTGCAATACTGAGGGTAAAAAAAAAAAAATTGCAATTAGAATATTTTCCAAAATCATTCAGCCCTATAGGCTACTGTATTTTTATTTTATTTTTGTCACAAGCCGAGTTTTCCACAAGCTCCAGGATCTCTCGGCGGTCAGGTACTCGAGCATCGCCGCCAGGTCGACGGGAATTCATCCACGACGCCTCCTTTTCAACTCATTTGGGATTTGGGGCTGTGGTTGAGGTACTTGAGTTTTTGAGATGTTAATCAGCTGCTCCTGGTTGTTAAAAACACCTTGTTGCCATGGTTACGCATCATAACATCATTTGGGGGGAGTGGTGGCACAGTGGTTAGACGGTGGGCTTGTGATCGGAAGATTGCCGGTTCAAACCCCAGTACCGACAACATCAAAACATGTGGGTGGAAAAAGGTGAAACACCCACACCTGCCTCCACCCTCATTCGCCCCACCCTGGGCCCCTGAGCAAAGCCCTTACCCCCCACCATCTGCTCTCTAAAAACAGGTCTCTCTTGAAAATGAGTTCTCGTGGCTCAATGAGACTACCTGGATAAATAACGGGTAAATGAAAAAAATGAAAAAAAAAAAAACAAA
>JAVCKU010000030.1:2507212-2522633 GCA_032273985.1 Hypsolebias coamazonicus
AGCAGTGAAGGCTACCTGTGGGACAGATCTGGTTGGCAGGCCGTAGACTGATGAAGTCCTCTGGATGGAGGGTGAAACGTTTCTCACTTAAGGAAACCGGTCCAGATGATAAAATTTAACCTTTTTCGTTGTCGAGCTTACAAACCTGTAACATAGTGGGCCAATATGTGCAAGTAGTCTGATCCGGTTAGGAATCGAGATACTCCAGTTATGACAGTGTGCTGAAACTGGTTTCTGCATCACAAACTGGCCAACAGAAAGCAAAGAAAGGATCACTTTTAATTATCTCATAAGAAATCCGATGTAGAAAATAAAACAGTGAATCCATCCAGGGGGAGGCCTCCATGTTCAGCTGTCCTCCTCTTACATTATTGCATCACTCAGCCCTCTGTGAATAGCAAGCGGCCATCGGGGCACTAACACAGATGGTCCTCCTTTTACATGTGAACAGCTAGTTCTGTCTGTCACCAGCAAACTGGTTGATCCAAGATTGATGCTATTTATAAGACTGAGTTTGTTGCAGCTCCTCAGACTGAAGAAGTCTTTTGGATAAAAGACGAAACGTTTCAAGAAGAATCCGTCCAGAGGACCTGACTCAACCTGTTTAGATTTCAGAGATTTATTTTGTCACACAGACCATTCAAAACACTTTGTTTTATTTTAATATGAGCATTTTGAGGTTAAAATAATATTGGGTAGAAATGAATTAATAATACAAATGAAATTAATTAAGACAGAAGCTTAGAATGTACCCAACGTGAGGTCTGTAATTAAAGTAGCGCTGTAAGCTTGTTGTTGTTTCCTACACTCTCAGTCCAAAGTTTGTATTGACTTCATCCCTCGTGCTTCTAATAATCACCTCTGAGGTGATTCTTCAGTCTGCGTTTGGTCAACAGCCCTGAGTGTTCTCTGCTCTTCAGGGATTAAAGTCCACTCGTCCAAGGAGAACGGTGTTTGCACAGATTACACTTTTGTGTTGTTGAGGAGGGACCAGCAAAACCAGGTCAGAGTCCTGATGGCACCCCGGTTGTTTTCTAGATTTCACTCGGGTCACGAGGAGGAGATTACAGCTCCTCCATTTTACACGCCTCCCTCTGAAACTTTATGAAACAAAACAGCAGCAGAAACTCTTCCCCTGTCATCACTACTCCAAATCATTTAACAGATTTTCTGTGGCCAGGGGCGCCCCTAGACATTTTCAAACGGGTGGCCAAGTGAAAATCTTAAGGTGGCACGCCAAAACTAAAATCCACAACAAAATTTCAAGTTTTATTATACTGTATTGTTATATGCTAATGTAATATGTTAATATGAACAAACAATTTGCAATTTGATACAAGTTTCATATACACACACACAATATTTTGTTCTAAAATTAGGACATTTACCTCATTTTATTTTTGATTAACATTAATTTTTCATTCTTACTCCGGGAGACTAACCCTTAAGATTACGTTTTATTTGCTAATTAAAATGTATATTTATATTAAAATATCTACTGTTTGTTTGACGTTATACAAACCCCTAATAGCTAAAGGAAATTAAACGCCAAACAACAGCATGAGTCGAGAGGATAAGAGCGACTGTAGAGATGAGACGTTGGTGAACGATCGAGATCGTTTCAACGAACGATAAGAACCGAGGTGCAGACAGTAAAGGGTCGTCCCTAGATAGTTTTCATCCTCGTAATGTCTTCATGGTTTCCTCATCAAATGCAGGGACAAACGCTCCTCTCTTTCGCTGAGACAAAGGAAAACAAGCAACAGGGAGGAGTGCAGCAGCTCAGGAGGAGTGGGGGTTTCCCACTTGACAAAACACGTGGTACGACCCCGATGACGTACGTCATCACGTATGTTACTGTTGTTCAAAGTTGATCTGGTCCCCTGCAAAGAGCCACATATCCCATATTTAACTGCCTGGCCAGGTCAGTAGGAGGGGCCAACAAATTTATAGGGGTGGCCATTGCCACCGCAGGACCCCAGGTGGCGCTCCTGTCTGTGGCATTTTCATCTCCTGTCTATGTGCAGAGTTTGGGGTGATTTTTTTATGCTAGTCAAAGAGACTTAAAAAAAAAACCCTCCATTTCTGGTGTATCCATTTATTCTTCTTCTTTCAGCTGCACCTTTCTTCAGGGGCCTCCAGGTGTGGGTTTTCACCATTCCCACCCACATTTTGGATGGTGTTGGTCTGTGGAGTTGAACCAGCGACCTCCCAATCACAGGCCCACCTTCTCTAACCTCTGCACCACCACTTCCCATGTGGACCAGAAATCCAGAGCTTTTTCAAAAACAAAGACATAGCAGCTTAGTTCAAGTTCAAGTAAACATGGGGTACATGAGATTAAGACGTAACAAAAGTACCGGTATGTACAGAGTCCCAGTTACACCCAAAAATAGCAAAATACATGTATAAAGTATAAAAAGAAGCATTAACTAACGATCTAAGATATACCTAAAAAAAAAAAGCCAAATATTACGCTAAAAGATCTAAGATATACACTAAACGCTAATAATGTAAAAGAATGTGGCATAACAACAGCGGCCCGAACATGAGCCTGTGGTGAGCAGAAGAATGAAGTAATTAAATTAGTTTTTTTATATTTATTTTTGTCCTGGAAACCACAACAACAATGGAGCTGTTTTCACTGGTTTCTCTGTATTGTGGGGAGTTCAGTTCCTGCTTCCACCAACTCAATACTCACGTTCTTGCTGCTCATGGGATGCAGGTCTGCTCATCAACCGCAGCAGACTCTGAAGACCTGATGAGCTGCTTTTAAACGGGGGACCTGCCACATCTCTCTGCCTGAGCGTTGAATCGTCTTGGTGCTTTTCAGCCTCTACCTACTGAATATGGTCATTATTGACCTCGGTATTTTTTTCTAGTGACTACTAAAACAGTTCCTTCGTGGTTTTTTTAAGTTACCTTTTGAGAACGTTTCCAGAGTCCACCATCACCTGTGTCCTCCTACTCCTTCACTCCTCACCTCCTACAATAAGTATTTGGACATTACTGCTCTCTGCATGCATCTCTGGTCTCACCTGTCACGCTCCATCATCGTGTACGCTTACCTCCTGGAGTCTCTGGATGCATACCAGACGTGGACTCCTCCAACCTCTCCCAAACCTGTGAAGAAACGACAAACAGTAAGAGCCATCACCTTCTGCCTAACCACCTGTAGAGAGTAATTAGCGAGAGCCAGACACTCTCCTTATCCCTGGCCTTGCAGATCCTTCTGGCTCCATTCCCTGCAGACACGCCTCCATGAAAACATTTCCCTTTTACGTCCTGAGCCTGAGCCTCTTCCTGGAGGAACAAACTGGTTAAAGCTCAAGACAAACTTGGCAAAAATGACATTTATTTGTCTCACTTTATGTCTTGTCCGCTCAAAACGTTTAATTACCTTTTACCAATAAACTGTTTTATCATTTCTAATATTATCCTTTCTAAAAATGTCTTCATCTGCACAGAAGTACCCAAAAACACTCCCGTAACCATGCCAGGCCTGTATATGGAACTACCACGATACACCAAACACAAGTCGTTGAGTAATTATATAAAAATAATTTGTTGCATGCAAAACGTAAACATTAAAAAGAGTACGAGGATCCCCTCTAATTGTAGTCGAGGGGAGATGACCTCATCATTTTTTTTAATCTTTGCATCAACACAAGTGCTGTTTCAAGTTTTTTTTTTTTAACTGCAATGTTTTCAAAAAATCTCGTTTTGGAGCTCTTCAAATATTGTTTTTGATTTTAAAAACAACTTTTGCCTATTCACAAAACCATTGTCATGTGGACGGCCTCTTGTTTTGAAACGGTCATCTGCAAATTTTAACGGGTGTTCTGAAAATGGTTCAACAAAGTAAATAAATGTGTCAAAGAAATGGGGCATTAGTGAGTCTTTCACCAAGCTAACATGGACGTCCTCGCCCCCTAGTGGCCTGGCATTAGTACTACAGCATTTTAGCTAGAATAAATTGAACAAAACATTTTTTACAAATGGAGAAAGTACAGTAAATATTATCTGGCACAGGGCTTCAAACTACTGCAAGCAGAATTATAGATAAATATTTGTCATTTGCCATATTTATAATAAATCAAGGCAAGAGTTCTTTACGTTGTATATTTTTATTTTTCACTAGTTATTTGACATTATTTCATCGTTCAGAGGGGAGGAACAGAACAAAGATTGTGCACAGTTCAGAAACTAAACTGACTAGTTTTATAAATGTTAATTAAATGTTTTGTGTTTGCTCTTCAGTTCAATAAAAAAATGAATATTTCCAGTGTGTAGCGTTTTTTTTTTTTACATGGCCCAAAACGGTAATACTGTAATAAGATTCACTAATGAAAACAGCGTCTTTATGAGGCTAAAGTTTAGCTCATTTTGTTGATGATTAAACACGTTGAATGCTGAAGCATTTCAAATGATTACAGTCTAAATATAAGCAGCAAGTAGCCCGGCTTCCTGAAAATGCAGCTTTACATGTTTTAGGTGAACGTACGTCAGTTTTGATTTTAATTCACCCGCAACATCTTCAGCATGCAAGTCTGAAATAAAAACACATCCAGCAGAGATAAATGACTCGTTTCAAGCTTTCCGTCGGGTTCAGTGAAGTCTTTTGTCAGTTTAAAGCTGAAGAAGTGACAGATCACTTTTAAAGCTTTTAGAAACGTTTCAAGAACTTCTTTTATGGAGCCAAACCGGTTCTTGATTCTCCTAACCAGAGGAACAACGTTGGACCCAGCTTTGTTTTGAAGTAATTCTCTTTTTTGTCATGATTTTACTTTTTTTTTTTTTTTTTACCCAGAGAAGCACAAACACTTGAACTCATAATATAAATATGACTACATTGCATGGTGCATGCTCAATAATCCAGGTATGAAAATCTAAAAAAAAGCTAAGTCTGGAATGTCTTGAATGTCCAAAGGACCAGACTTAGCTTTTTTAGACTATATTGTATAATTGTTATGTTTAAAAACCGCACATTTTCAGTTATTTCTTTCATTTTGTGTTTCGTCCTCTAAGGTTACAACCATCCACAGATAATTAACCTTTTTCAAACATGTCAGCAGTAATTTTGTGTACAAGCTTTGCTTTTAAACACAGAGGAATGTTCCCTGAACGCACCATGAGAGATTTTCTGAACCGGCGTCTGATTGCAGTTGTTCTCTGTTCTACTGGATGATCTTTTGTTTTGGAGGATAAAATAGCAGATGCCTTCCAAGGAGCTTGTAAAGCCATCTCACTTCTAAAATACGTCTGACCACTGGGCCCAGCAGAACCGCTCAGAAGTGACGCTTGAAAGACTCGACTCTCAGCTCATATGATGCAACTTCAGCTGCCAAATAAAAGGATTTTCGTTTTTCTCCGTTCTGTTCTGAGGTGGATTTGTCTTCGGGCGTCAGGATACGGTATCAAATAAATGGTCAAAACGTCTGACCCACTTTTACTGAATTCTCACAGATTTTACATAAAAGCTCTTAATGCTACACACTAAATCGTTATAAAATGTGACCTAATAAACCCATTTCTAAGGATTATGCCTGTATTTAAAACCTTTAATATTGTTTACATTATTCTATATTTCCTTTATTTCACACAACATGATTTACTTAGATTTATGAAATGTTAACTGTTAAGAAAAACCATTAAAGGGATTTTCCACTCAATTTGATGTGGGGTTCAAAGAAAAGAATAAAGAATATCTTACCTGTTGCAGACTGAACAGACTCTATTTGGAAAAATATAGAACTGACACACCAAGGAAGATGTTTATGGTGTTTACAAAAGTAAACAAAAGGTTGAAAGTGGACGAGGTAAATCATGAGCAGTTGTCACTAGAGAGTGAGGAAAAACTAGTCAGAATGATCAGAGTTTAATTTATCCAGGGGTTGTATGCCATAGGATTGACGGTGCGTTCAGGCGCTGGATGGTGGTCAGAGCTGACCTGAAGTGACAAGTTAATGAGGTCACTGAGAGCAGGACAGATGTTGGCATCAGGAAGTACCAACAGCAGAACAGTCTGCCCACAGCTCCACCTAGAGGAAAAATGAAAGAAAGGAAAAGGACAAAAACAGGAACCAGTTCTGACACCAGCGATCGATTTCAACCTGTTTCAGATCATTTCTGCCAAAATAATGGTGACCACAATGAAAAGCTAAATGTAGCACAAAACTAGCTAAAAGTTAGAAAATACTAGATAAAACTAAATACAGCAAAATGCTAGCTAAAACTAAAATTAGCGCAAAACTAGCTAAAAGTATCAAGGCGCTATAGATAAAAGCTAAATGTCACAAAAGGCTACCTAAAAACCAAAATGAGCACAAAACTAGCTAAATTTGGCAAAATATTAGATAAAAGCTAAATGTAGCAAAAGGCTAACTAAAAACTACAATTGGCATGAAACTAGCTAAAAGTCACAAAACACTAGAATAAATCTAAAAGTTACAAAAGGCTAGCTAAACTCTACATAAAGCACACTTGCTAAAAGTAGCAAAACACTAGTTCAAAGCTAAATGTAACAAAAGGCTAGCTAAAGGCTTAACGTAACACAAGGCCAACTAAAGGCTAGCTGAAAGTAGCAGATTATTTTTGATGCTTAGTTTAAATAATGTTTGCATGGACACTATAAAATGTTGAGACTTGGTTTAGGACATGAAAGAACTAATGACTTGACAAAAATCCATAGCTGTTCATGTAAACATTATTATTTAACCTATTCATGATTTCAGCAGAAATATTGGAAAAGTCTTGTCAGGACTCTGACTGCACAGGAAGTGCTTCAGCTTGACCACAAAACTACGTAAATGACCGAGTTCTGTAAAAACGAAAGCGAAGTAAAGTTTTCAAAACGGTTTGCATGAAACATCGGAGGTGTTTTAAGACGGCAGCGATTCGCTTCGGTCTTTATTCATCCAGACACTCAACCTGACCAGCCGAACATTAGCTGCTTGTCGGTGGAATAGTTCTGTGTTTTTCCCCAGGTCAGATTTATTGACGCTGCAGTCTCAATTATCTCTCTGCTGTGTCGGCACGGCTCCTGTTGTTGTTTGTTTAATTCATAGTTTGTTGTTGCAGCTGACTGCTCCTGCAGTTCGAGCCGAGGCTGAAGTTCTGTGGAAAAAAAAAGAAGTGAAAAACGACAAATGTACTCGTCTCGAGTGGAGCTTTAAGAAGTTTAAATGAAACGTGACACTAAAGACTGACTGAAGGGAGATTATTGGGTTCAGGATTTTAAACGTGGACCTCCGTCAACAGAACAACAGCATGATGCTACCTCCACCATGCTTGACAGTTGGTTCAGTGCTCCTACCGCACTGCAGAGATTCTGTTTTTCTTCCACTAACCTCAGTTCTTGCAGCTCCTGAGTGGATGGGCGGAGCTTACCTCTCACACCTGTTCCTGATCCAGTGGACCTGCGTCTCAGTAGATCTCCGCTGGAACATTTGAGACCTTCAAGTAACAAGTCTACGGCCCTCTGTGGTCCTGATCCTGATAAGAACCTGTGCTCCTTGTGTTTTCTCCAGTCCTGAGTTACCTGTGGAAGTCCAGTTACCTTCCAGTGAGACCTACAGCCTGGAAACACTTTGTCTTCTAACTGGTCAGTTCTTGAGTTTCTGTCCTGCCACTCTCCTCTGAACCTCGTGTCCTCCAGCACCAAACTACCATCGACTCATGAAGCTCACCTCAACTCTTGTCTTTGACACGTGAACGTAATTTAAAGACGAGCGTCTCTCATGGTCAGCCCATCTTACTGGTTTCACTGTGGACAGAGACACTGGTTTCACTGTGGACAGAGACACTGGTTTCACTGTGGACAAAAACACTGGTCTCACTGTGGACAGAGACACTGGTCTCACTGTGGACAGAGACACTGGTCTCACAGTGGACAGAGACACTGGTCTCACAGTGGACAGGGGCTGTGGTCTCATTTTGGTCATAGTGTAGATAAGAGACACCAGTGTCTCTAATCTACATTGGGGTTTTCCCTGAACATCTGAACCAATGTCCTTCCATCTGAGGGGGACAGATGTGGACAGATGAGTGTCTAGAGAACCTACGAGTCAATCACGATCACTGACAGGAAGTCAACAGGCCGTGTTCTTGTCCAGTTCAAGGACACGCTGGACTCTTCAGCTGCACTCGTTAACAGCTGACTCTTTGTAAACAGGTTGTTTGAAGCAGGTGCAGCCACATTTGTTTCGGCTAATGTTGATTAGCTGTGGCAGCCATTTTGAATCAGACAGGCCCCAAAGGTTAATCTGTTGTAGATGTTCATCCAGTGAGTTTCATTAAAACAGAGGTGACTCCAAGAGTTAGAGGTCAAGTTCACAGTATTTTAAGAGTCCCCTGCAGAGAGGCTGGACCCCCCCCCCCCCTCCCCCAGCATCTGTTTGAGTCGTTGCTTCATGGAGGTTTTCTGCTGGCCTGGATGCAGCTCCTCTCTTCTAACTGTCTCTGCTGTGGATCCGTCCAAACCGACTGATCTCAGCACAAACATCTTGCAGTTTCTTCTCTTCCTGTGTGGTCGCCCTCAGACAGGAAGCACAATCCTAAACGTGTTTTACCGTCTGCTTCTTTTTCCCCACAGCCTGGCGCGTCTCGTTGGTGTCTTTTCAGTTTTTCCTGCGTCTCCAGGAGAAGTGCATGAATATCAACACCACCGGTGAGGAAAGAAGCCTGACGTGATGTTTGTCCATCTTCCAGACGACTCCTGGCGTCGATGTGTCAGAACAGGCTCTGCACCGGCACCGCAGGCCTTCAAACTCCAGATGTTTCCAAGTTCAGCTCCCAGGTGAAATAAACTGAAGACCATAAAGTTTGCACTTCTGTCTGTGTTAGCAAAAAAATCTCACAAATCACTTTAATAAAACTCACATAAAGTCATCTCTAGATGTACGTTTACAGCTGATTAATGGAATTCAAGATGGCCGCCACAGTTAATTGACTTTAGCCAACACAGCAATAACTCAGAGAACGTTTGTCATGGTAGTAGCTGAGAGTCGTCTCTAGAAGTCATTCAAGTGTATTTAAATTTGTTAACTACAGGTTTTTTTTTTCTCTTCCCTCATCTGGTCAAGCCTATTTTTCTGTGTTCAATTTGTAAACAACAACAAAAACAAACGATGTGGGATCACCAGACTCTGAGGTACGTTTGAAGTCTTTGTGCTGTTAGTTTTGTTTTATCGTGACCTGAACATGTGAGGAGGACTGCGTTTGGAGATGAAGATCGGTCATATGTTATTATGTATCCCCACTAAGTCTGTGTCCATTCAGGGGTGACTCCAAAGGGGGGCAGAGGGGGGCAATGGATACATGTAAAATATTCCTCTTAATATAAAAACAAATGTTGTTTTTCAGCAGTTAAGAGTTCACATAAACTTTAAATCAATCTAGCCCCAGGATAACCAGACTCATAACTTTCAGGAGATTATATGTTTTTTTTGTTTGTTTTGTTTTAGATATATAAATGTAGAAGAGGATGAGCTTCAGTAAGCTAATGATCTGAAACTTAAATGGTCAGAAAAAGAAAATAGTTTGTGTTAATGATAGAGTAAAAAAAAAAATCATAGTTCAGGATTCTGCTTATTTGTTCTTTCATAACAATTAACACTCAATTGTTGTTCACAAAGTTACACATCACTGTGTGTTTTTTAATACTGCATAATTAGAAGGTTGGCTTTAAAGTTGAGGCTTATTTTTAGTACATGTTTTGTTTAGTGCATCCTTTCAAATTAAAGATGTACGTTTGACTTTTTAGAGAAAAGGGCAAAAAGCTTAATGTGAAGATAACTTATAGTTTTTTCATGTACATGTAAAAATAAAAAATACCTTAACTGTACCGTTGTGAAACTCCAGGTGTTATGTTATTATGTGATGTGCAAAGACAAATAAACTCACTGCAGTAAGTTTGTGCCATTCATCTGCAGCCTCACAGCAGGAGGCGAGCAAACATTCAGATCAAACACAAGATGGCTTTTATTCTGAAAATACATGAAGACGTGTAGCTGAAGACAGAACTACAATCTGATTTAAAAAGAAGGCTTGATTCACTAAATAAACATAAACCTCTCTGTGTAAGGATGATCTATTGCCGGCAATTATTAAATACCTTATTTTTTTATATCTATAATGCACTATTTGGGTCTTTACTGTATGAAAATATTTTAACGTCTTGATAAATGACTTGAATGTTTGCACAAACGAGGAAGTATAACCTGTGGAAAAATATCTCTGCTTGAGCTTTAAACTAAAATAAGAAGTGTTACTAGGACGTGAACTAGATGATAACTTTGCCAAAAACAGTGCTGCATTTAAACTGCAAAAACAAAACAAAAAACCGTGCTGCCTTTTCCGTCACGTCCTAAACGTTAGCTCGTTTTTTTTGGGGGGGGGGACTACATTTCCCAGTGTGCCGCGCTCCAGAAGCCCCGCCCTCTTCGTTTGAATGGCAAGTTGTTTGTTTCACTCGGACCAGCTGCTAACTATTCCAGTCGGAGAGCAAACACGGGCAGCAGCGGTCTCCCGTTCAGGAGCTGCCGGAGGAAGAGCACGAAACCACTTCCGCTTTCACATTTCGCCTTCAACATAAAGGCTCGAGGCCCAACAGTGCAGCTGATCATTCCCTAAATTTTATGTTTCACGGTTTTTAGGTTGACTTTCAAATTTAAGTTACTGGAGTTTGAGTTAAATGGCGTTGAGAAAGTGTCACTGTGGATTAAAAAGTCTGTTCCTAGTTTGATCGTTTTGATACAAGAAAACTGATAAAATAAAAAGTCACTTTATTTTTGTGTTCAAACAAATGAACCTAATGATTCAAATTATTACTCTGTCATCGAGAGATACTTTAGTATTTATTTCTATGTTCTGTTGCTACATCTTTAAGATAATCATCTCAGATTGGGTTAGTTCATTGATTTATCTGTATTAACTCGCATTACATTTTGGAATTATTGCAATTTTTTTTTTTTTTTGCATTATTATTTAATACATTTGTGTATCATTTTGATCCATTTTTATGTTTGTAACTGTTACTTTTGTGATCGTTTCACGTAGTTTAAAAAATACGTTTATTTTGTATTGTACCTTTTAGTTTGGACAGAATGGTCATGATTTGGCTTTTTAGGTTTATTTTGTTCGGAGCCAGTTATTTTCCTGTTCGTGCAAACGATTAGCTTTTTTTTAATACATCACATGTTTGGAAAAAAATGACTAGGTTCACATCCTACACATGTAACAACCAAAACTTTGATTCAATAGCACAGGAACTGAACTGTTGCTAGGCAACCAGAAAGCACTTTGAAAGTTAGCGACAGCTACGGCTAGTTAGCTACCTTGCTAACAGAGTTGCAGCAATATTTATAGTAACATTCTAACATGGTTAATAAAGTGAAGATTCAGAAAATACTTCAGAAAATCAATACAATACTTCAGAAAATAATTCAGAAAATTGTCCATTTAGTGGAAAATACCAATATTTAGTCAAGAATAGAGTTGTACCTTTGGTGTATGCTAATTAATGTTTGCTAGCAGTGTATGCTAATTAGTGTATGCTAATTAGTGTATATTTAAGTTGCAGACCTCTTCTAACGTACTCTCTTAATAAAATAAAGAGGAACAAGTTAAGTCTAATAAGTCTAAAATAAACCTGTATGGTGTTTTTTTGTATTTTACCAGCTTTAAAAGTATGCTGGCTACGTGTTTATGATGCTTTAGGTTTTATTCTGAAAACCCACGAGCGGAAGCGAACGGGGTTCGGTCGTGCCGTTGACGGCAGGTCCGGGTTTTACCTCCTTTGCTTTCTTTATTCCTCCCTGCCTCCCCGTTTCTTTCTCTGTTTAATGCGCCCCGGCCTGCCGTATGTGTGTATTTATTTATTTATGCATTGTTTTTGAAAGTATTTAGCTATTTTCTTTCTTTTGGTTATATTTTAGTCGTTCCTCAAATGAGAAGACGTAAAAGATGGAGCTCCACATTTTAGAGCATAGCTTGAAAGTGGCGAGTATAGAAAAGGAGGGGATCCAGATTTGCACGCACGGACTGATAAAACTCGCCTTCTTGGCCTCCAAAACAAGGTATGGAAGTTGTCGGACGTGATGTGAGAACAAAAGTGTTTTGAAAGTGTTTCCTGCTGCTGTTAGCGCCGGGCTGCAGCTGTTTATTGTTCCTGCTCGTCCAGAGCCCGGTCCCGTTGTTGTTTGGATCCGTCCAGCCGGTGTTTGTCCTCCGCAGCCTGTTTTCTGCTGGTACCGACATATTTCTGAGCGGAACTCGGAGAAACTGGAGCGAACAGCTGAGGACTTTCAGTGCGAGTCTGAGATCAGGCTGTTTGCTGTCAGCCAGCAGGAGGAAACTTTGTTCACCCTGCAGCTCCTTCAGCTGCTGCAGCTGCTGACAGCAGGCCTTCAGCTGCTGCAGCTGCTGCCTCAGGTTCAGACCTGAACAGACATTTAATAATCCTCCAGAGAGCTGGACCACTCCAGCACAACTGATAAAGTTCAGACAAGCTGAACAGAAGCTTAAAAAAGCAAAACAATAGCTAAAAACTAAAATCAACTGCATGTTGCTGGAAGCTTCAATAAACAAAATGTAGCTACAAGCTAAATTCAGCAAAACTGTCACTAAAAGTGACAGCAGAGCTGTTGCTAAAAACTAAAGTTGGTAACACTGCTGCTAAATGCTAAAATGAATAAAACTGTCGCTAAAGACTAAGTTCAGCAAAACTGTTGCTAAAAGCTAAATCCATAAAAACCATCGCAATAAGCTAATTTCAGTAAAACTGTCACTAAAAGCTAAATTAAGCAAAACTGTTGCTAAAAGCTACAGTTAGCAGAGCTCTTGCTAAAAACTAAAGTTGGTAACACTGCTGCTAAATGTTAAATCCATAAAAACCATCGCAATAAGCTAATTTCAACAAAACTGTCGCTAAAAGCTAAATTCAGCAAAACTGTCGCTAAAAGTTAAATCCGGCAAAAAAATGTTTCTAAAAGCTGCAGTTAGCAGAGTTGTTGCTAATAACTAAAATTGGTAACACTGCTGCTAAATGTTAAATTGAATAAAACTTGCTAAAAGCTAAGTTCAGCAAAACGTGCTAAAAGCTAAATCCATACAAAACTGTTGCAATAAGATAATTTCAACAAAACTGTCACTAAAAGCTAAATTCAGCAAAACTGTTGCTAAAAGCTAAATTCAGCAAAAATGTCACTGAAAGCTAAATTCAGCAAAACTGTCACTAAAAGCTAAATTCAGCTAAACTGTTGCTAAAAGCTAAATCCAGCAAAACTGTCAATAAGCTAATTTCAATAAAACTGTCACTAATAGCCAAATTCAGCAAAACTAGCAGAGCTGTTGCTAAAAACTAAAGTTGGTAACACTGCTGCTAAATTCTAAATTGACTAAAACTGTCGCTAAAAGCTCATTTCAGTAAAACTCACTAAAAGCTAAATCCAGCAAAACTGTTGCTAAAAGCTACAGTTAGCATAGTTGTTACTAATAAAAAAAAAATTGGTAACACTGCTGCTAAAAACTAAAATCTGCAAAACTATCACTAAAAGCTAAATTCAGCAAAACTGTTGCTAAATGTTAGTTAGCAGAGCTGTTGTTCAAAACTAAAATCTGGAAAACTGTCGCTAAAAGCTAAATTCAGCAAAACTGCTGATAAAGCTACAGTTAGAGTTGATGCTAAAAACTAAAATAAGCAAAACTGCTTCTAAAACAAGCAAAAGTGTTACTAGAAACTAAATTGCAAAAACCTTGCTAAAAGCTAAAATTAGCAAAACTATTTAAAGTTAAATTCAGTAAAGCTGTTGCTGAAAGGTAAAATAAGCAAAACCAGAGCTAAAAGCAAAAATGACCAACATTGTAGCTAAAAGTTCAATTCAGCAAACTGTTGCTAAACTCTAAAGATACTTAAACTGTGCCGTGATGCACAATGTTGTAAAACTGTATCTAAATGTTTACATTAGAGAAACCATAGCTAAAAGCTGAAAATACAACTACTGTATAGTTATAAGCTAAAACTGGTAAGACAGAAGCTAAAAACAAAAAAGGAGCATAAAGACAATAATGGGGAATGTATGCTATGAGATTTCAAAACAACATTCTTGAAGGAATGAAAATAGCTAAATTGTAGCTTAAAGCTAAAAAGTAGCTTAAGGAAACAAAAGAGGTCAGAACAAAGTGATTGAAGAAACTGAAGCGATCAAAATGTGTTTCTGTGACCGTTTCAGAAAATAAAGTTATATAATTCAAAAAGTTACACAAACTAAAAGTCATCCTGATGAAGTGGAATGTTTTGACGACATGAATGATTGAAACGGCACAAAATCAGCCGAAGTTTTAACAATAAAATTGTTCAGAAGGAACTTTAAACAGGAAAACAACAGAGCAAACGCTGACTCGGCGTTATTGGTTCACACCGGTTGTTTTTCAGCAGGAAAAGTTCGGCTGTGAGCTGATCGACCCCTCCTCAGTGTGGCAGATTAAACACAATCCTGATCAGCTGATGTAAATAATCCCAGATAAAAACTCGGCCCCTCCAGGTCAGATCAGACTAAAGTCGACGACTACGTGCTTTTATTGTGGAGTTTATCTTTTACAATTTGGTCTCAACTCTTATAAAGAAATGTTTTTGTTTTTACAAGCAGCAGCTAAAGATCTTTGGTGTTTTTGCTGTAAACAAAAGGACAAACGCTAAAGATTAAGATTAAAGATTAAATCTCGGCTGATTGAATCAATCAAACTGGTTGATCCTGTTAACTGAGCCGATAACTCGATCAGTCTCGCCTCCTCTCAGCTGGGTTCTGCCCCGACTTGCAAACACGAGACCTGAAACAAAACACGTTCCATCAAATTTATTCTTCATTTAACGTCGTCGCATCACTTCTAATCTGTGAAATTAGCTGAAGTTACAGATGATCAGAGGTTTAGTGCCGGTTTGGAAACAGCTCGCCCTTCACTTATCGCCGAGCGGACAAAACTGTTTAAATCTATGGCATCAAAGGTGGTGTCTGTTAGCAAAATATCTCCTGAACCACTAGAGATTTAAATGAAACGGGTGAACGTCTACTCGATTCAAGATGGCCGCCGCAGAGAAGCACAAAAAGGACTACAACTCTGGTGTTTTTACAAATAACCAGCTAAACCTTGGTGTGGTAGTAGCCGAGAGTCATCCCCTGCTCGAAGTTCAAGTTGTCAGAAATAAATGTCCCATCTCTGTCAGCAAAATATCTCACAAACCACTTGATGGATTTTAATGAAGTTTTCAAGAAGCCAGATTTAAGAGGTTTGGTGTGGTAGTCACTGATGGTCTTCCCTAGAACTCACTCTGAGCAGAGCACTAACAGGAAGGAGCTCTTTGTCCAACCCTGCTGCTGCCCTTGGGTCAAAATGACCCTCGAGCCGTCAGACTTCGTGTCGT
>JAVCKU010000030.1:2556307-2567117 GCA_032273985.1 Hypsolebias coamazonicus
TATAATTTCCTGTTTAATTCCAGTCCAAAAACACACTCTTCACAAAAACTAAAAACATTCAAATCCCTCAGATATGGGGGACACTGGCGTACCGCTTGTTTTCTTTTAAATAGACCATTTTTTCTCTGCTGGCTCCCCTAGTACCAGGAAATCCCTTTATATAAAGTCTGGCTTCATTGTGAAGCTTGAGGATTCCCTATTTTGAATGTAGGGCTGGAACTCCCGATTACATCATTCCAGCACTTCCAGCCTCAGGCTCAGGCCTGTCATGGCCGTCGTCTCCATGATCTTCCACCTGCCGGCACGGACCGAACTCCATGGTACTGCTAACAGTACCATGACCAGTTCCGCGGGGAACTTTGGATGTTCTCTGTCTGCCAGACCCAGTTCTGGAGGGCAGTTGCTGCTGTCATTATTATCGTCAAGCTGCTAACGGGAATAGCTAAGCAGTCCTCCTAACACTGCTAACAAGACCGCACCTCTAACAGAACCTCACTGCTAACAGTACCATGGTGCTAAAAGAACCTCACTGTTAACAGAACCACACTGCTAACAGTACCATGCTGCTAAAAGAACCTCACTGCTAACAGTACCAAGGTGCTAAGAGGACCACGCTGCTAATAGAACCTCACTGTTAACAGAACCACACTGCTAACAGTACCATGATGCTAACAGGACCATGCTGCTAAAAGAAACTCACTGCTAACAGTACCATGATGCTAACAGTACCATGCTGCTAAAAGAACCTCACTGCTCACAGAAACGTACACTAACAGTACCATGCTGCTTAAATAACCTCACTGCTAACAGTATCATGATGCTAACAGGACCATGCTGCTACAAGAACCTTGCTGCTAACAGAAACATAAACTAACTGTACCAGGATGCTAAAAGAACGTCACTGCTAACAGTACCATGATGCTAAAAGAACCTCACTGCTAACAGTACCATGATGCTAACAGGACCATGCTGCTAAAAGAACCTCACTGCTAACAGAAACATACACTAACAGTACCATGATGCTAACAGTACCAAGCTGCTAACAGGCCCATGCTGCTAAACGAACCTCACTGCTAACAGAAACATACACCAACAGTACCATGATGCTAACAGGACCACGCTGCTAAAAGAACCTCACTGCTAACAGTACCAT
This sequence comes from Hypsolebias coamazonicus, assembly GCA_032273985.1. NCBI lineage: Eukaryota > Metazoa > Chordata > Actinopteri > Cyprinodontiformes > Rivulidae > Hypsolebias > Hypsolebias coamazonicus. Next base: position 2,557,461 of record JAVCKU010000030.1, read on the forward strand.
GATGCGAACAGGGCCACACTGCTAAAAGAACCTCACTGCTAACAGTACCATGATGCTAACAGTACCATGATGCTAACAGGACCATGCTGCTAAAGGAACCTCACTGCTAACAGAACCAAACTGTGGATGTATTTCTTTTTCACTTTTGGTGCCTTTTTTTTGTATTTTTGTTGCTTGCTTTGGTATTTCTTGTTGTTGTTTCTTTCTTGGCGAGTCGAGATGGTTCTTCGTCCTCAGCATGTCATTGCATTGTTGACCTTGTGTTGGTTTGCGTATGACAAATAAACCTAGCCTAACCAATCATTCTACACCAATAAAATAAAAGTATCCAAAGCCATGCCCTAGTAAGCAAAACGAGCCTATTGTCTGGTGATAAATCATTAAATTTCAACAAACTACAGATCATTCTGAAGGTTTTGAGGATGAGGATTTTTGAAATAGTAAAACAATGTTGAAAAATATTTTGTTGAGATGCATTTTTCCAGCACGGGTCACATCTATCAGAAAATAAGGCAACAGGTGATCTTACACGTCCGCAGAGCCTCTTCAGCTTTGAAGGAGGAAGTGTTAAACTCAATGTGATCGTTTTCGTCTGGGACATCCTGACTGGATCCTTCCTGCAGGAGTTGATCCGCCAGATGACCGTCCAAGAAAGCTTCCAGTTCTGCCTCATCCACCTCCTCCTCCTCCTCCTCTTCTTCCTCTGGCCTGTCCGCTACAGCCAGCTCCTCTTCCTCATCTTCTGATTTCAAACCATCAAAAGGGTTGAGAGGAGGCTGGACGCTCGGAGAAGACGGGGCGTCTTTATCTGGGAACGCAAAGAGATTTTAAGTTACAAGTTAAATTTTCTTATTAAAAGCTTAGAAATCCTTGAGGAGTAGAAGTTGCCGCCATCTTGACTTGAACTGAGCAGTTCTTTAAAAACTACCAGAGATACCTGAAGAACTGACGCTTTCCCTCGATGTCTCGCCAAGCTCGACGCTTTCTTTGGGCGCCTCGTCGTTTATGATCCCGACATCGCTCCGTTCGGCTCTGAAACACATCGGCGCTGTAAACAAAAACAAACAAACAACATCGGTGAAGATGCCGAGATAAACGGACTCACCCAGGCTGAGCTGGAGGCGTAACGTCGTCGCAAGGTTTGGCCTTCATGGCGTCGGCACATTGCGTGATCAGACACTGCCACCTGGAACAACAGAGGCGAGGTGGGGAACATGAAGACGTTTGACAAAAAACTTCAGAACCAGTCGGGTTTTAAACAAAACACTCACGTTCTCCGGTCGGACACCGACTGAGCCATCAGCTCGTACATCTGAACCCCGTTTTCCGACATGGACAGAACAAAGAAGGCCTTTTTGTCTGAAAAGGACAACGTTTCCTTTAGGGGAAATACTGCATTACATTTACACATAAATTCATTATTACACACAGAAATTAAATGATATTTTCATATTTTAAATTGAGAGCAGGACCCAGAGACACAATCACACCTGTCAGTGGTTGTTCGTACTACAGCTGGTTTGTTACTGACTCACTCGGTTTAATAATCCGAGTCCTCATGCTCACAGACTCATGAGTCTGAGATCTCAGTAAACCCGGGTCCTACATGTCCTCAAGCAGACTGCAGGTACGCGAGCTAGCAGCCTCACCCAAAAAGCAGCAGACCCTGGAAACGCTGCAGACTCAGATGAGTCTAGTCAAGGATTCGAGTTAAAAACTCAGCAGAACAAGCGGTACGCCAACGTCCCCCGTCGCTGACGGATATGAACAGTGAATTCTGCGCGGGCTAGGCCACCGGGACAGCGCTCCCGATGGCCAGTCCGCCCCTCAACGCTCTGGTTGGTTGTCTTCTATCAATCAGTCTATCGTGTATCATGTATAATCTTACATTGAAAACCCGTGAAAGGATGCAGCCCCACACCAAAATGGAAGGCGGCACATCGCTTGTTAAGTTCTAATGCTCACAACATGGACAGACATTTATGGCGGCAGCCATTTTTAAATTTAGCGTAGCAAACCTATTTTCAAAAGGAAACTTTCTTATGCTTAGATGCAGCCACACACCAAAATGGAAGTCAGTATGTCACTTGTTTTTCAAGCTAGCATGCTGACAACAGGGATGGACGGTATTTCCAACTCCCCCTTTTGCTCCATGACTGGGAGGCAAAAAGAGCAGACTTGTGCTGAAAGTATATACTGATGGTCTGACGTGCACACATGATGCACATTTTTCATACTTGTGTGTATAGTTACCTACTCTTTACATAACTCTACATAGCTCTCATCCTAACAGAGGTGTTCATGACTGAACCAAACTGTTGGACTTGTTGAGATCTGTTGAACCATTCCACCAGCACCTCTAGTAAAAACTGTCTGATTTACCAAACAGACAAGATTTGCAGGGAAAGAAATGGAGATTAAAATATTAAGCTAGATCCACCCAGTCTTACCAATTGCTACGGGTCGAACCAGAACAGTGTTGAGTTTGATGACGGGGCTGAAGATGTGTTTAGTGTCAGCAGCACTCGCCGGGTTCTTGCCGTGAAACTTGAGGACCAGACGCTCGTCCTGCTTCTGCAGTAAAACCATGATGTCCTCCAGGAGGACCGTGTAAAGTTCTGAAAAAAAAAAAAGACATAAACTGGATGTTCTGTTTCGATGTATTTCAAAACCTAAATGTTTTTTATTATGGTTATTCCGATTATATTACGAGTTTACTGTTTGTACCAATCGTCTTGTCCTTGTTGACTCTCCAGGAGAGAGGTCCCTCGTGTACCATTTTCCTCTTGGTTAGATCCAGATTCTGCATTAAAAAACAGCTTTAATTGAAAAACAATAAATAAGATTAGGAGAACCCACTGTGTTTTGTGTCTGAGTTAATTAATGTGGAGTATGGTGCTATAAAAGTTAGTCTATAAGACCCACAGAAAGCCTTCAAGACCAACAATAAAATCCTAAAATCCAATCCATACTGATGAAGTTGGGTATTTGTGTTATTTGATTAAGCTTTCTTTCTACTATTAATCAACGACTGGCAGCATTTTGGACCAGTTTAATTTAAAAAAATTAAAAATTTCTCAGGTGTTTTCACAAAAATGTGACTACAGGACACTAAAATGTTCAAAAAAAAAAAAAAAAAACATTCAGGGTCAGATTGTCCAAATAAAATTGTTTTCTTTGAGACTACTGAAGTTTAAAATAATCTGTGCTTTAATGTAATCTAAGCAACAAAACGAAAGCTCAAATTAATCTTCATTATTGTGGGCAGAATCATTAAGTTTTCACCCGACTCATTTTGTTCTTTTTAAATGCATCCCAAAAACAAAGTGTACAATGGAAAATACAACAGTTCCCAGGACGGAGCCCTGAGGAACTCCAACAAGAGCAGCACAGTTTTGTTAAAAATGAACAACAACAATGTATACTCACTTAATAACTAGAACCTCAGCTAACATCTCAACTCTTTATTCGATATAGGTGGAGGTTTCTTACCCTCAGCTCCAGGATCACAGGATTTTCACTTTGTTTGAGAGACGAGACGTCCAGCCTTCGCTGATACTCCTCTAGTCTCTGTTGAGACACACCAGAACCCATCAAACCCAAGTAGGTCAAATTAGGTTATGTCTAGTCTGTGTTAGGCTACAAAAGTTTAGGTTTAGGGTATGTTAAGCTAAGTTAGGTAAGGTTTAGTTCAAGTTAGCCTAAGTTAAGTCATGTTTACACTGGGTTAGTCTAAGTTAGGCTAGGTTTACTGTAGGTTGTATTGAGTAAGGTTAAGTAATGTTAGAAACTGACAGGATTTAAGTTAGAATTATATTAATTTAAGTTAAATAAATTTGGTTAGGTTGAGACTGAGTTTAGTCTAAGTTGTGTTAGTTTTAGTATAGATTGGTCTAACTCAGGTAAGGTTTAGTATAAGTTAGGATTAATAGTATATTAGTAATACTTAAAGTTAAAAAGGCAGAGCAAATTTAGGATTAAACTGGTTTACATTAGGGCTATGTTAGTTTAAATGCTATTAAGTAAGTTTGGTTATAATTAGACTGAGCTTAGGTTAAGTTAGGCTTAGTATAGGTTGTCCTAACTTAGACTAGGTTTAGACTAGGTTAGGTTTACTTAATCTAGTCTACGTAAGGCTAAAATAGGCCAGGTAAATTTAGGATTAAACTGGTTTAGGTTAGCTCCATGTTTGTTTAAATGCTATGTAGTTTTGTTAGAACTAGACTGAGCTTAGGTTAAGTTAGGTTAGATTTAGTACAGATTTGTCTAACTCAGGTACAGGTTTGGTTTATTACGTAACCTACGTAAGGTTATAATAGGCCAGGTAAATTTAGGATTAAAATGGTTTAGGTAAGGTCTGTGCTAGTTTAAGTGATATGAAGAAATTTAGTTAAGATTAGACCAAGTTTAGGTTAAGTTAGGTTAAGATTAGGCTTGTTTAGATGATGTCAGGTTTGTTTCAGGTTAGGTTAGGCTACATTAATGTATACTGTGTTTAAGCGTGTTCTCATTAAAGTGAAGCGTAGTTAATATGTTTAGACTAGGTTTATGTTAGATCTAGGCAAAATGTTGGGTTGGATTTAGGCTTTACTCTGGTTTAGTTGAGTTTAGCAGTTTTTAGGTTAGGCTTGGTTAGATACATTTTAAATTACTGTGATTGTAGCCAAAAATACATTTTTGCAACAACAGGTGTACATTTTAGCACCTATTTACAAAACAATAATAATATAACTCAAAGTAGTGAAAAGAAAACAGAAGTATTTCCAGAAAAAGTAAAAACTTTTATAAAAACCATCAGTTCTTCAGAACATCAGTGAGGAAAAGTCAACATAAAACCAGCCGAACAAAAAGCTTCGGCTTCTTTTGGGTTAAGACGAGCCGACCTGTTTGTTTTCAGCTTCTTTCACAGCTTGGTTGACGTGGTTAAGGATCTTTTTACAGCACTCTCCGGCTCTCTCCACCTTCTCTCTCTCTTCACCATTTTCTGTTCAAAAACAGCATCGTCAGCAGAGGAACGGAGAACCATCGTCTTTTACTCTGAGAATACACGAACGTGCTCATACCCGTGTATTTGGCGATATTGTCCAGGAGCAGCGGGTACTTTGTCACCCGTTGCATTTCTACAGGAATGATGTCTTTGAGCTGCAGCCGGCGACACAAACGGTTTGTCCTCGTTTCCTGAGAAACGGCGATGAAGAGGAGGGAGAAGTGGAATGTGGAAGATCGATTATCAAAATCTCTGTTAAAACGAGTTCAGATTTAAGCGTCTGACGGCGGCGGTTTTGGCGCTGACCTGCATGAACAGGTTGAACCTCTGGTCTTTCTTCTGCCTGGTTTTGATGAGCTCCAACGCCGATGGCTGGTTGCTGCAGAACGTTCCCACCGCTCTCTTTATCTTCTCCTCTTCCTCCCCGCTGAACTGAAACACATCCAGAGAAAGTTCAAGAGTCTGAGAAGCCTGAATGTTTGCACCAAATTAGCCTGGACCAAAATTTCAATCTGTAAAGCTCACGTCCTCTAATCTGGCCAGATTAAAAGAAACGGTCCTTACCCACGACAAGAGATCATCTCCGATCTGAACGATCACAGACGTCTCGCTCCTCCTCCGGATCGCAGCCATTTGTTCTGTTATGGAAACTAAAACAGCGAGGGGGAGGCGTCACCAAAAACAAAATGGTTCCTCGCTACATCTTCTGTCCATCTACACCGTTAGTAAGACAAAGTGAAGCAAACACTCAACGAGTTCCTCTCTGTGGGCGTCTTCGTGGTTGTGTTGTCAGGCATTTTTAAAACGAGCAGAGCTGCAGAAAGGTTTTGATACAACTTATAAGACTCTGTGGTTCTTCTCTGATTTATTAGTGAGCTTAAAACAGAATAAAATCAGGAAGGTGCTAATGCTGAGTTAAAAGATCGTTTAGTTTAGAACAGGGTGATTTCTGTCAACATTTTAGCCACTTTTGACATAATGATGTCTAAATTCAGAGGTGCTGTTTGGATCCTGAGCTTCTTGAAGTTATTTTTTGTGTACAGTATTTGTTCTTTATTGAGTTCATTTGGTGATTGATTATTTCACGTTTTCATTTCACTGCTCGTTATGTTGAGTTCAGCTCCTCTGTGCCGTCAGTCAGCCCAAGGTTCGAACCTCATCACTGCTTCACTTCGCGCTTCATTTGATCTATTTTGAAGCATTTCATTGGCTCACAGCTTTTAAGTCAAGCTTTTTAAATGAACCAACTTTCATCTTTTATAATCTGTTGTTGGACCGCGGTAGCTTGGTGGTCAGGCTGCGAGTTCGAGCCCAGGTGGCATCAGGAAGAACATCCGAAGTAAAGCAAATCCTGAACGTATGGGCGAGTATTTCTGTGTATTAAGACTTTTTAAAAGAAAAGTCTCACTCTTATTAACGAAGAACTTACCGTAGTTGTACTTCTGCTTCCATGTCTAATGTGGTCTAACAACCATCCAATCATTCCTTTTATTATGTAACATGATGTAACCATTAAAGTAGTATAATGAACAAAAAAGTCAGCAGAATGAAAAGACCACAGCCTTTTCTGAAACTTTACTGCTGACATGCTTGAAGTGCTTCAGTCGGCCACCACAGGTCCCTGTTCTGGATCAGACTGAAGCCTCAAGGTTTTGAAGGGGAACCTCCAGTTTCAGCTGCTCATCACGACTGTTCCCAGTTGTCTCCTCTCTATTCACCAGCTCCTGTTCATACAGTAACAGTTTCCATTCCACCTTCACTCAAGCATCGTGTGTACTTCATGCCGTGTCTGGTTCTCCTCTGTGGCTCCTTGAGTTATATGCTGGTGAAGACTCTCAGTCATCCAGGACATGATCAATTCAAAAAACATTCAATACAGACACAACTGGACTTTATTTGTAACAGAAGACGTTTCTCTCTTCATCCGAGGAGCTTTCTCAATTTAAAGAGCAGAGTGTGGGGTTCAGGTTATAAAGGCTGAGATAAGATACACACATACCTATGTAGATTGACAAATCACACCTCACACCTTAAACAGTAGGGGCTTCTTAAGGTCTTTGTTAGTCTAATTCACAGATGAGTCCCCTCTGTTCACATCAGGTGTGAAAACTGGCTAGGAATCAGTCCTTAAGCTGTATTATACATTTTTTGAATTTATCATTCCCTGGATGACCGAGATTCTTCACCAGCAATATCTATACAACAGCACTGCAAAAGACGCAGTCTCTTAATTTAAAAGTGTCTACAAGTGTCCATGGTTATAAGAAGGGGGGCAATTAGGTTTGTGCATGTGCATAGAATATTATCAATTAGATTTGTAAGAGAACTTTAAGTGCACAAGGTTTATAAACCTTTTCAAAATAATGCACATTTATGCATTAAGCTCAGGTTAAGGAAGAAGCACACATAGTTTTATGCATCCAGTTCCTGCATTCTTATATGAAAAAGATGAGGAATCAAAAATAAGAAAATAGAAAAAAAAAAAAACAGTTGTGCCAAATTTATCTTTTGCTGTTAAAATTGCAACTACTTGCAGGAATGTAATGAGTTTTTGTTGTTCTGCCTTATTAGGATTCTGTGCTGTAGTTTGTTCCATGTACTGTAGTGTATGTGCTTTCAAAATCAACCGTGCTCAGTGCATGAAGGCAACTTAATGAGGAAAATTAAACCAGCTGCATCTTAAAGGTTAAGCTTACAAAGAGGATGTTAATATGTACACTTTGTCCAGCCTTATACACAAATTACATGATAAAAGTCACTGGAAATATGCATGCTGGCTCTGAGCTGCATGAATAATACAAGTGACCCACACTTTCATAAACTTTATAGCTTATTTTTTTATTTACACATACACAGCTCCAACAGCTTACACTCTGCACACATCCTAATGTTTGACTGTAAAATCCTCTGAGAAGTTTCCTCTTTGATAAACATGCACATACATAAAGTTTACTAGTTCACACAGTTATGCAAATCGTATACAAACAGTTTTCCTGTGAGGTGAAGTTCAGGTTGAGTCGGGCTAGAGTTGAATGGTGAAACAGCTGGGGACAGAAGTTAAGGGCTTAAAGTGGTTTTAGTGGCTGTTATGTGTGAGTGCTAAACAAGATGGTGTTAGGCTGACAAAAAAGGGTTTGTTTACATATCTCCTGAATTTTTTTACTGTCAGAGAGGAGAAGTGAACATAACAGCTTTTGCATTAATGGTGAGAAAATTAGGCATTGTAGCCTTTTGTTTGTCTCTGTTCTGGTGTGTAGGAAGTGATGATGGAGAGATCATTGTGTGGAACAGCAGCACAGAGAAGGCGCTAAAAACAACTGCAGCGACAAGGTGAACGCAAAGTTAAGCAAAGCGTGAAGTCTCACTGACAAATGCAAATTTATTTTGTGTTCTGCAATTATCTAGTAAAAATTTGCTTTCCACCTTTAGGAACTGAACAGAGTAAACTTATTTTTATTTATTTTATTTTTATTATTATTTTTTTTAATTATAATTTTTTTGCACTGATCTGTTTCTTGTCAACCTTTTTAGAGTTTTTAAAAACAGTTTGCTCATCATGGGCCTCTCCTTGACCCCTAAATTCAACAGAGCTCCGCTGTCATCAACAGACTTTTTCATACCTGAATGCACTTCAGCTAAAGGTGAGGCATAAAAAAACAAGTAAACTGTTTTTCCTTAGTGTTTTAGTCTTGTTTTTAATTCTCTCTTTTTTTAGGCTGACTCACCATTAATCTCAGCACATGACTTTGCCAGTGTCAGTGTGCAATTACACAGTCAGAAGTGCTTTAAAATGTTTGAGAAAGTGTTTGTGATTCTGATATTTGTGTGATTGGTTTATAGAAAAAGACTGTTCTATAACTAAATGAAAGGCTTTTGAATTCACATTTACCGGTACTTTAATATGGTTTCAGACTTAAGGGGATAGTTTAAATCACATGCTAATTTTTAAGACTGGAGTTGCTTATATGCAGCAGCAATCCACTTTAGCCATTAATGCCTCAATGTGATGAGGATTAAACTTCACTGATCCCCCAAACTGAAGACAAAGGAGCTCAAAGGAGTATCTACAACAGGTAACATTTACTAGTCACAAAATTTTCATGAACCACATTTTAAAGGACATGAACGGTGCCTTTACCTATTTGTGAATTTGCTTCAGGTGGGGCAGATTTGGTGTCATGTGGTGGTTGCTGTCCAGTTCTGAAATCACTGTAATGCCATTTTAATTGGTGATATGTGACTTATCTGTGCTGCTGATTATCTTTGCTGCTGATCTCTAGCCTTTAAGCTGCTGCATTCATACCCACCTGCTCACTACAGACTCCTGTTCAGGCTGCTGTTTAATGTATTGCATTATTTTACATTATTAGTGTATTAGCAGCGTATAGCTTAGTTTACTTTGTATATCTTAGATCCTTGTAAACGGTTTCTTTTTATACTTTATATGTTTTGCTGGTTTTGGATGTAACTTGCACCCTTACACACTTTCAGTCCACTTCATGTACCACATGTGATGCAAATGACAATAAAGAAACTTGAATAATTAAAAACTGTAGGTTTTGTTTTCCAACCAAACAAGCAGAATTGATTTACTATTATTATTATTATTATTATTATTATTATTATTATTATTATTATTATTATTATTATTATTATTATTATTAATAATA
>JAVCKU010000030.1:2831074-2842183 GCA_032273985.1 Hypsolebias coamazonicus
ATGAAATTTGATTCAAGTCATCTTAAAGTCATATTGTTATCGAGAAGGTGAGGAGATAAGATTGTAGCATGGACCCTTCACACTTAAAACTGCACCTTTTATTCAGGGTTTGGGTTTTAGGACAGTTTGCTCACATATGAATATGAGGTTGTACTCCTGTTATTTTCATGTCTGTCACAGTGGTGGTGCTTGAAGACAGTATGACCTGACATCTAAGAACCACTGCTCTAGAGGAGATATAACTTGTTACAAAATCTCAAATTCTTGGCGGCCCTTACCCCTACCTGTCACCTTTCTATGTGCTTCCGTGAAGTTGCCCTCTCATCACCTGAGTAATATGCCTTTTTATCCCCATCCATCAATTTATTTTTTTGATGCAGATTGCCCCGCTGCCCAATCAGAATCTACTCTTGGTACCAGCTACCCACACAATGTTCCTGTGCATGTTGCTCATGGTCTCAATCTTAATATGTGAGGCAAAAATGAGGTTTAAGGCACTGGCTCAATTGTGTACTAATTTTGAGCTGTATGCAATGTATGGCAAATTACCATAACTTATGGTAAAACAAATTGTGACATCATTACTACATGGTTCTATGTCACATTTTGTTGCCCCCCATCATGGGAAAAAAGAGGGGAATTGGAAGTACCCTCTATCTGTCCTGTGAACTTAATCACTTGAACAATAAGTGAGGTACTAACTTTGATTTTGGTGTGTGAGTGCATCTAGGCATAAGAAAGGACCTTATTAAAAATAGGGTTGCCACGTCAAAGGCCAAGACAGCCACCACCACATGTATGTAAACAGGCCACCTCGATCATTAAAAAAAAAATGCTTTCTAGCTTTTACATTGCTTAAGTAACAGTGTTCCCCTATCATTATCAAAGGTGGGCACCCCGCCTTGTCGATGGAACCAAGTGCCATGTCTACCAAAATCCCCACCCCCAAAAGTTCAGCTACTTCCAAGTGGGAAGCAGAGTTTGTAGCCACAGAATAAGTTGCTTCAACATAGCATTATTATGTAACGTTCTTCTCTGCCCGGTCAACAGCCACCAGCGTTAGTGATGTAGCATTCTTCTATCAATACCCCGCCCCCATATAAGGGAAACACAATATAGTTTCCTCAGATGAGTAGGGTGACCAAAGATTAATATGTGGCGGCCAAGGGCACCATTGACCAACTCCTGGCTCTGCCAGTGCTCATCCGGATCTGTTATTATGCACCACCTTGGACAAGACCTTGGGCAGCTATGGCTGAGTGGTTAGTGCAGTCGTCCTGCAATGCGAGAGTTATGGGTTTGATTCTACCAGCAATCACATGCTGAAGTGTCCCTGGGTAAGACACTGATCCCCTCATTGCCTCTGATGTGTGTCCCATCATGGTATGAGCGTGAAAGAACTGATTATTCTTTGTATAGCTCTAGTAGAGTGCTGTATGAATGGACACAGATTGTGTTGTAAAGAGCTTTGAGTATCTTGATAGGACAGAAAGTCTCTATACAAGTACAGTCCATTTACCATTTACAAGAATAAAACAAAAAACTACCTCTGTTCTTCTACACAGTGTAATTTCTACCAATTTGAATATCTTGTTCCATAAACATTGTTTACTTACATTCCCTGTTCAGTTCCAGTCCAGAAAAACACGTCGTAAACTACAAACATTCACTTTTCAAATCCCTCAGCGATGAAGGACAATATGTCCATGGTTGTGTTTCACATAATACCCTTTGTTCTCCTGTTGCAATAGAGAATGTTTCTAATTACTCTGGGTCTACATCTGTATATTTTACTGACGAGGACAGCCATATTGGGAGCGATTTGTTTCCACAAGCCTCACTTCTTTTCACATTTCTTGCTACGTTTTAGAACTCCACCCTCTCCTTGTTATGCTCTCGTCTCAAGTATTTGAGTCCTTGATGTCAGTAACGACCAAAACAGGAACCAAATATTTCAGAGATCTCACTGCAGCCATAAAAATCTTCCAAGTCACCCCATGAACTCAGTCCAGCTTCTTGTACGATTCACTTTTTGTTTTCCTGCTCTTAAAAAAAAAAAGGAAGAAAAAAATTGCGGGGGTGGGGTGGGTGCTGAAACAAGCCTGGAATGTCAACCAGGCAGTCAGTGAGGCCGGGGTAGGCAAAGTGCAGAAGGGCCACGGGACTTTGAAGTCTGCCTTGACAGTTGTGGACCCCGGACGCTCCCTGGCACAGCGCAGAGAAACCTGATCACGTTTCATTATTTTGATGGGAAAATCAGACAAACGTTTCACTTGAGGTTTATTTTCGGGCTGCTAACCTCTCGTCAAAGCTCAGGGAAGCTTTTTAACAGAACACACACACTCACACGTTTGTCTTTCTATCCTTACACGGACTTCCATTCATTTCTATAGCCTAACCCTGACCCTTACCCCAAACCTAACCATCACCAGTACATACCTAACCCTAAACCTAACCATTACCAATACATACCTAACCCTAAACCTAACCATTACCAGTACATACCTAACCCTAAACCTAACCTAGCCCTTAATAACATTACATACCTAACCTTAAACCTAACCATTACCAGTACACACCTAACCCTAAACCTAGCCCACCAATGGCACTGCTCCTTATGAGGTCCGGGCTTTGGTCCCCATAAGGAGCAGTTGGTCCTCACAATATAGTACACAGTACAAGTTGGAAAAAATGGGCCTTGCAAGGTGAGAGAGAGAATGTGTGAGAGATAAAGCGAGAGAGAGAGAGAGAGAGAGAGAGAGAGAGAGAGAGAGAGAGAGGGAGAGCGAGAGAGAGAGCAAGAGGGAGAGAGCCATATATATTCATCAACTTTACTGACAATCAGCCACAAACATCAAAAGTGGATAGATTTAAACCAGATGGTCCAAAGCCAAATGTGTACCGATTACCGGAATTAAAGATGAAGAGAATTGAAACCTGATAAGATTCAAGTAGATAAAACATGCACAACCAAACTAACTGTGTGTTTACGGAGCAGCACATTGAGACACTTACTTCAATCAATATATTGATGTTGTGTAAAAGGCTTTAAAAGACTCAGACTAGAGACTGCAGGACAGCAAATCTGGTTTCTTTAGCTCATTTCAGCACAAATATAAAACACTGCTTAATATGGCTTAGAAAACTAATCTGTCAACTGAGCGGCACATAACATTATTCCTATTTGCTATTCATAAAGGGTAAAATTAAAATGTATCTTTAGTTGAGTGGTTTAAAGTCAACAAGTATTGGTTTTCCATATTAAATAAAAATTATGGTGTCTCGGTAGAATAAAGGAATGGTCTGATTTTCTCTAGTTGTGTGAGGGCTACCGATAACAATGATTAACAAATACCGAGTAAAAATGTTTACATTTTTATGCACAATGGGTTTATTTTTATTCCATGAAGGCTGAATAAAGGTTAACTTTTTAGAACAGAAAATACATGCATGACATTTTTATGAACTAAATAAACAATGGAGAAAAAGCTGTACCATCATGGTGTAATGGTAACATCGCTGCAGTTTTCTGCATCAGTCGGGTGTGAAGTTTACAGACTGAATTTGACTTGTGCTTTGCTGTTGCATCACTTTCTGGTGTTGTCTTTTTTTTTCAATAATGATATAAAACCATAATTATTTTCTCTATTAATTTATTCTTAATGAATCCAAACTTTTGAAATTAGTCTGCTGTAAATATGCATGGATGGAACTAACATTTTTATACTGAAAATGAGTTGGAATGCATGATTTAATCTGATATAACATACTGTATATACAACTACAACTGGTTCCTTTTAATACATAAATATCAAAGCTAGAGAGACTTCAAGAGAAGCCCCCTTTCGGTTCCTAAACTCAGTCCAAATATGTCTAATAAAGACTAAAAATACATAAACACATTGGGCTGCTGTATACGTTGCATCTATGATGAATCACTACTGATGCGTCAACGTTTCTTACGCGTCACCGCTGACAACCCGGAAACGTGGGCTGGTGTTGTGCCACAAATCGATTGGCTGCCAAATGGCAGCAGCGGGTGCGTGCACGGGAGGACTTTAACAATAATTTAACAAGATTAACAATTAAAATCAATTATTTGTTTGCTCGACATTATAGTAAAGGTGTGTCTCAGTTGAACTTTTACTTAATAAATGCACTTCAATGTTCAAATCAGCTTCATTTCTCAGGTGCGGCGCAGCAAAATGAAGCTGATTTGACAGTTGCTCCAGGCAAGCTGGACAAAGGTGGCAGACTATGGCAAGCCGATTGTGTCATTAATAGCCACTTTTACCTATTAAATGACACAACGGCATGCCATACTAATAGAGTGCCATCTAGTGGCTGAAAATGGTAGTGTTCAATATTTTCGGTCAAAATGAATGAAAACGGTCATATCTCAGCCACAAATTGGTTTATAAATATGGGGGGGAAATCCATAAACACATCCCTTCTGCGTATAAGTCGCAGGGAATGCAAATTATGCAAAAAAAACAAAAAAAAAGACTTATAGATTAAAAAATATGGTAATTTATTTTAATAAATTAATTACTGTTACTAGATGAGATGATAAGCAGCACTCTTCATTTTAAAGCCTGTTTAGTTGAATATGCAGGATGGAGTGAGAAAGCAACAACCAGCTGTCCGTACCTAAAACAGGTCCCAGCCAGTAAATAAAGCAGTACTCCAGGTATGAGTGGCCGCTGCAGGGGAACTGGACGGAGAAGGCCAGGGCCGGGTTAAAAACTGCTCCTGATACACCTCCACCTGCACAGGAAGAACAGGAATGAGCTGAGCAGTTGTATGGATGGAGCCTCACTTACTGTCAATGAGTAAACTTTAATCCCACAATGTCGTGCGTCAAGGTTTGACTTAGTGATACTATCAATACCACATCTTTTCTCATAAGTTTATCTCAGTGTAAACTGAGGCTCCCTGCGACGCAGAAAGAAGCAGGTAATAAACAGAAGAAAAAGGACAACAATAAATATTGTAATTTGGGCTTTGATACTGATGTGGAGATTATCACATTTTCTTCAAATGAAAAGTAAATTATTGCAACCATATCACGTCTTCCATGATTTCTTTGTTGAGTCAAGCCTTCACAGCTGATTTCCTGTTTATAGCTGCTGCAATCAAATTATTTCTGCAAACTGATCATTTTCACCGTTCATATCTCAACACGTTCAGTTGATCAAGAAGCAAGATACTACGACTTGGATTTTGAAATGTACATTTTCTGAATATTTACATTTATTTTGAATAAAATTCTCACAAAATGGCTACAGTTTAGCTAATATTAGCATTTGTTTAGGCAAATTTTGCTACTGATCTGCCACTTTGGCTCCATTTTGCCACTTAGCTGCTGTTCTACTTACTGTTGGTACTGTTTATTTTTGTCTGTAGCTACAGTTTTGATCATTGCAGCCACTGTTCTGCACTTTCAGCTTTTGGCAATTACTGTGCTTCAGCAAAAAACAAAGTACTTTGAAATAAATATAGCAGAAGAATACGTAAATAAAGCTAAATTACAGCTTTTTTTTTTTTTTTTTGGTTTTTCTAAGTTTAACTTAATTTACTGATTTCAACTTTAGGTTGTTTTGCTATTTTGGCAACAATTTAGCTAATCTTAGCTACCATTCAGCTACTTATTCATTTAGAGCTTTTTTGTTTGTTGTTTTCTTTAGTCATTAGCTACAGTTTAGCTAAAATTTGTATTTGTTGTACTTTAAGCTACAATTTTGATAATTTTAGTTACAATTATAATTTTATCTCGCCAATCTTGGTAATTTTAGCTACAGGTTTGATCATTTTAACTATAGTTTTATAATTTTAGCTATAGTTTTGATCATTTTAGCATACGTTATGATCATTTTTAACTAGTTATGATCTTTTTAGCTACAGTTTTGCTCATTATAGCTAGTTTTGAGCATTTTAGCTACTGTTTTGATAATTTTAGCTACAGTTTTGCTCATTTAAGCTATAGTTTAGATGATTTTAGTTAAAGTTGTTATAATTTTAAATAGATATGCTCTTTTCAGCTAGTTTTGCTCATTTTAGCTAGTTTTGATAATTTTAGCTTCTGTTATGATCATTTAAGCTATAGTTTAAATGATTTTAGCTAAAGATATGATAATTTTAACTTATATTTTCAACAGTTCTGCTCATTATAGCTAGTTTTGAGCATTTTAGCTACTGTTTTTATCATTATAGCTAGTTTTGATCACTTTAGCCAAACCTTTGAACATTTTAGCTACTTGTTTTGATACTTTTAGCTATTTTGAAATTTTAGCTAGTTTTGATACTTTTAGCTATTTTGAAATTTTAGCTACAGTTTTGAACATTTTAGCTACTGATTTTATCATAACTAGTTTTGATCACTAGCTAAACTTTTGAACATTTTAGCTACTTGTTTTGATACTTTTAGCTATTTTGAAATTTTAGCTACAGCTTTGAACATTTTAGCTACCGTTTTGATCATTTTAGCTACTGTTTGGCTAACTTTAAATTGGTTTCTGCTCTTTTTAGTTTGCTTTCAGAAAAGTCTTCCGGTTCCAAGTCCTGGTCCCAGTTAGCCACCAGTCAACACACCTGTGCAAACCAGTCAACACACCTGTGTAAACCACCGCGGTGATGACGGCAGCGATGAAGGGAACCCTGAGCGTGTCCTGCAGCTTGTGCGCGTGCATGACCGCAGCTTGGACCGTGAAGGCGCAGGCCAGCTCCACGGCCGCAGCCTCCAGGACTGTCCCGCCGAGAGGGTCAAAACATCGGAAGCCGAACCTCTGGTGCCGGAGGTGCATGTCCGACAAACCCAGCGACCACGCGGCGGCCGCGAAGACGCGCGCGGCGGCCGCGGCTCCGAACTGGCACGCCATGAGAAGCAGCGCCGCCCTGACGCCGCGCGCCCCGCGGCAAACGCTCTCCAGAGCCGCGCTGGGGTTGCACGTCGCCTCGCGGAAAGTGACCAGGTGCACGACCGTGACGGTGAAGGTGAGAGCTGCGCTGGCACGCGGCTCCAGCCCGCCCGTCAGCGCCAGAAGCTTGAGCTCGTGCGTGCAGCAGCAGAGCTGGAACGTGGACACAGTTTCCAGCAAGTAGATCCGATAAACTTGGCCTAGAAGAGGCGCACCCGCGCGGCGCGTGGCCTCGCACAGCAGCACGGCGGCGGCCAGCACCGACAGGGACACCCACAGGTCAGTCATGTCCCAGTTTGAACTCCCCCGACTCCCAGTGACGGCTGGATGTCGAGGCACAAACTGTTCTTGTTGATTAAAGCACTTTTCCACAGTGGCTCCAAAGTCCAGTTGATCCGCGGCTGCGTCAAACCGCGCGCTTCCAAACCGGAACTAAAGCGGCTCAGCCTTCAAAATAAAAGCGTTAATTTTTTTTATTTTTTTTTTTTTAGTTTACTGCTGAAAACTCAAATTGGAAATGGTTAATAAATGCATGTATCGAAATTGTTCCCAAAGCGTTTTTCTTCAACCAGTTACGTTTTTGTTTTATTAATTTATTATCATTAAGGTTAACCAGACGGTTGAGGTTAACTATTTTCAAATTTGTTACACAAAGACAAACGTTGCGCTTTAATTTTTGGAAAGACCCCTAGTTTTAAAATTAAATCAATCCCTTACCTGAAATATAAAACAAATGCACTAATAATTACAAAAGTAACTGTGAATCATTAAGTTTGTCTTATCGGATGAAGGAAAACTCAATTATAACAACAATAAAATCTTTCCAAATATTGCTATTCTGTTGTAACTTAATGACTTTAAAAATATAAACTGAAAAATTGAATACTTGCAGTTTAAGTATTTGTTTTAAGCTGCTTCGCTATAAATATTGGTAAATGCTTTTACTTTTAAGGTTTAGGCAGGAAATTGGATAGATGCAGTAAAATATTTCACACTTGATGGTACTTTGTGGCAGAGGGAAAAGCTGAGAGGCTCAGCTGAGGGTCAAATTTCTGCTCGTGAAGATTTCTCTCAAATGTGAAAATTGTCAATCAGCAAGTTGCATGCTGATGTAACCTAAAGGAAATACAGTAAACCGTCATCTTAAAGTAATAAAAACTAGTTTTACTATACACATCGCAACAGATTTTTGGACACACAAATAATTCCTAAAAATTAAATGAAAACTTTGATAAATTATCTACATATGTCACAACATTTAATTCCTCTAATAATAGCACTTGGTGTTCAAGTTAATGTTTCTTAAAATTTCAAATATAATGTCCACTTGTAACAAACTTGTCATAAACTTATCAGCTTGCACGTGGCTTCTGGTGTTTATCAGGACTGTCTGAGCTCAGACTGTTGAGCGACGCTCAGTTTTAGCTCAATATCTCCAGAACTGAGTAAAAGCTACTTTTAACTGTGGCTGCCATTTTGAATCAAATAGAATAGGTCCAAGTCAACTTTATTGTCGTTTTCATCACATGCGGTACATGAAGTGGAATGAAATTATGTACACAGGGTCCCAGTTACTCCCAAAAATAGCAAAATATAAAGTATGAAATAATGAACTAAGATATACGTCAAACAAACGGTACACTAAAATATCTAAGATGTACGCTAAACATAATAATGTAAAACAATATGGCGTAACAACGGCAGCCCGAACATGAGTCTGTGGTGAACACATGGGTATGAATGAATACAGCAGCATGGATGATCAGCAGCACGGATGATCAGCAGCAGTTAAAGTCACTTATCACCAATTAAAGTGGCATTACAGTGATGATTATTTTCTCTTATAGTGATTATCCTGAGATTTGAGTCTTAACAGCTTCAGGGTAGAAAGTTCGATTTGTCAAAATTATTGTTCATACTTTCATTAAAATTGATCCAGTGGTTTAGGAGCCAATAATATTTCTACCAAACTGCATATAAGCACAGATTTTTTTTCTTTTTTCCCAAAATTCATTTATTCAATCTTTATTTATAGAGGTTAGTCTCAAAACCAACTTGGAAGTAGTGCATTTATATTATTTATGTTTTTTTTATTTTTTTATTTTATCTATCACATGGTTCATACTCAGAAAATCCGAGGATCATCTGCCCGACATCCTGGAATTTGTTCAGCAGATGTTTTAAGAAAATTGGGCGGGGGTGGTTGTGGGAATTGCGGTTTGGGGAGTATTTTTATTTTCTTTAGTCATAAATCTAATTTGTTGATGAGACGAAACAAACTTTACTGCAACTTCATGGTTATTTTCTGTAAAGGCCTAAACATGGCTTCAAAAACAAAAAGGTTTATTTATAGAAGTGTGCCACTTATTTTTATTTACTTATTTTTTAACAAACAAGTCTAAGTCTTTTAAATCGTCTCAGGTGAAAATTTAATCAAAGTTTCTTTTTAAAATATATCTTATCTGTTTATGCTGCGTTATCAACAGCCGATGTCCCCACGGACCCACCGGATGTTGTTTGCGTCACCATGGCAACAACGGGCGGTGCAATAACGGTTTAGTTTAGCACTTCCGTTTGCCTTTCAGAATAAAGCTGCGTTTTTTTCTTCGGATAAATGTCCGTTTGTAACGTTAGTTTGACGCACAGCAGACGTTATAAGTTAGTTAAAACGCTTCTGTTTGTCTTTATCCAAGTTTCCCCGAAAGTTCAACGTTGCAACTTGCTGAAATCCAGCATTTTAGTCCTGCCACTTCCGGTGTGTGCTTGTGGTTCGCGTAACTTCCGGTCTCTTGATACGGATCTCAACAGTCAAACGGCTCCGAGCTGTGCCAGAACCAGAGCCTGACAGCTGAAGTGTAAATCAACTCAAATAAAACAAAAGTGGTTTTAGTGTTGATATGTTACTGTTTTGTTCCTTAAATACAGAATTCACTCGACTTCCTGTCGCTGTTTGAGCCCTTTTATTTTTATTTACCCTATGGGCCACAAAGTTTCACTGAACCAAATTATAATTACTGTACCTAAAAAGTTCAATTATTTAAAAGCAGGATTTATCAGCTCCAAGACGGAGCATAGACTATTCCGTGTTTAACTGGGACATGAATATCTCATGAACCACCGGACAGACTTTAATGAAACTTTCTCAGAACAATCGTATGTCGACAAGTAACTTTTGGAGTTTACCCCGTTCAAAATGGCCGCCACAGCTAACTGAAAAAGAAAACCAAGTCTTAAACATCATTTTACAGCTAATGCTCTAATTTATTGTGGTACAGCTGCTGAACTCAGAGGACAAAGGGCTTTTTTAAAATCTGTTTGCCATAAACTGTCTGTTAGCAAAATATCTGATGGATATTAGTGAAATGTTCAGGCAGTAATCACTGGATGTACATCTACAGCTGATAAATTTTTGGAACCCAATTAATGATGGCTGCCACATCTACTGGTAATAACTTTAGCCAGCACACAATTCTATAATTTTTACAGATATTGAGCTCAAATTTGGTGTGGTGATAGCCAACAGTCATCCACAGCACACACTATGAGCACAAACAGTTTGTAAAATGTCTCAAATTTGTGCACAATGTAATGAGCCCGAACAGTAGCTAAAAGTAACATGATAAAACAAAATGCTGAAAGAGTTTCAGTGCCGAATCAGCATTTACACAATTGATTTGTGTGGTTTTGTTCAAACTCAACAGGTGTTTGTGTTCCAGATGTGGTGGTTGCGTCAGGGCGTGTCTGAGCGGTGGCGTCCACGTTCTGCCAGCTGCTGGACAGTCTTCGGACCACGCTGCTGTGGCGTTACGATCGTCAGCCGTTCCTGTGGAGATGACGTTCAGCCGGAGAACCACTGCTGCAGCAGGTCAGACAGCTGCAAACATCTGCTTCACATGTGGCCCTTCAGGGGTGGGCGGGGCCACTACACTTTAACATGAAATCAGTTGTTCCATCCATCATCTTTACCCACTTCATCCTTTTTGGGTTGCGGGGGTCACTGGCGCCCATATCCAGCCACCAGTGTGTGAGAGGCGAGGGACACCGTGGACATGTCTCCTGTCTACAGGAGCTACATTTTAGCTTCTAGCTGCAGAGTTTTGAACTAATTTCTGTTCTTTCTGCAGTGTTTTAGCAAACAGTCACATTCCATCATTTCAGAAAATTAAATTTCTTTAGTTTTGAGATTTTTCCC
>JAVCKU010000030.1:2859147-2869186 GCA_032273985.1 Hypsolebias coamazonicus
GAGAAACTACATTAGCTCATAATGTTCACACATAAAAGAAAAGCTGGTTCTGGTCCGTGCCAGAAGTCACGCCCATAATTCATGTAAAGCAGCATGGGGGCGAGGAACAAGGCAGATATCAATCCTTTAAAATGAAGCTAAACATGAATGAATGCAACTCTGAATTCAGAGGACAGTAAATAAAATCTAAAGCCCTCAGACCTCTCAACAGATGTTTATGAAACTATTTTTGATTATGCAGGGGAGGGATAAAACGCCGTCATCGTACCTGCTGCTGGACACAGCTGTGATCTCTGGGAACGACAGCTCCAGAAGAACCTGCTCCTGTTCGTCCACAAAGTAAACTCCAGTCCAGTTTACCGCCACGATGACGTCATTCTTAGGAAGACTGGGCCCTGTGAGCAGAGGCCTTCATTAAAAATCAGCACTGAAATGTCCAGCGTTGTTCATCGCGGAGTGGAAGTTACCGACCGGAGAACTTGAAGGCCTCGTAGAAACGTGAGAAGAGTAAAGGCCACTTGAGCCGAGCAAAATCCACCACATCCTCCTTCACCTTCTGTGTGTTCGGCCTCCGTTTGTTGTGTAATCCCTGCACGGTGAGGTCAGCTTTGTTACTGTCTAATAACAAGTGCTGGTTTTGGGCTGTGGCACATGTGGTACCTTTTTATGGGTGCTGATGATGAGCTGAGCCCACTTCTCTGTGGTTTTAGTGGAGGTGATTTCTCTGTCGGGGATGTAGGACGGGATGAGGCTGAGCAGGCGATCCTGGAGGATCTCAGAGCCGTAATCCACAAAGTACTGCTGAGAGGCCAGCTCTGCCAGATCTTCCTCCTGAAAGACACAGTTCAATGTCGAAGCATTTATTCGACTTCTCTGTCAGTTTAAAAACTGAATAAAATAAAATATCTGACATTTTGTTTGATTTAAATCCAAAACAAATATTTCCAGTTCCTGACAATCCTTTTGATCAGGGCGGTTTGTCCATGGGTACATTTGGGCGACGCCTCACCAACGAGGGGGAAATATATACATTTATTTAATTGACTTTTATGATTTTGAAGATAACGCAGCTTTTCAACACATCTGTAACGATGCTGTCCATCCTGCTCAGACTGTTCTGTCTCTGTTGCCTCCATGATTTACTTTTTTAAACTTGGTGCATTTATTCCTGATGTAACCACCTGGTTTGGACTTTAATGAAGGGTAAGTGTTTTATTTTGTTTTGTTGCTGTGACGCCACTAGACGGTGCTGTTGGCTGAAAATAAAACGCTCCGGCAGTAAAAGAGAAAATAAAAAAAGTTCCAGAACAATGAACACATGTAAAGGTGAAGGAATGAATAAAGAGTAGAGCTGGAGTTTTCCTCCAAAGATGACTGCAAGAGGTGCTGGAGAGGAGATTGTGTCTAGTTTTCATCTTTTGATGTCTCCGGTTGGTTTTTAAGTCGACCTCAGACTCAGGTGGACTGTTGAAGGCTGAGCTGCCTCTGGACCCATGAGCCAGGAACCAGTTGGATGCCATAACTTCACCTGTGGTGAACAAGAACATCAACTACGCCAACTGAAAAAATTTACTCCCGGGGTCGTTGAACACTTTTTTTTTCCAGAGCTCTGAACTTTTTGTTTTAAACTTTGTTTTTTTTTAAGTCTTTTATAGCCCTTGGGTATTGTAGTTTTTTGATTGAACACGAGTGACATTTAAGGGGATTCAAATACATGTACACTAAAATCAAGAAACTGATTACAAGGACTGACAAATAAAAAAAAGACAAAACTGAAATCCGAGTACCGACAACATCAAAATGTGGGTGGGATAGGTGAAGCACCCACACCTGCCTCCACCCTCATTTGCCCCACTCTAGGCCCTTGAGCAAGGCCTTAACCCCCACCATCTGCTCCCCCGGGCGCCCTAGATGGCAGCTCTGCTCTACACAGAAGGCTGTGGTAGCTCAGTGGTCTTCGTGTCAGGAAGGACATCTGGCGTAAAAATAATTGCCAGGTCTTCATGCGACTTAGTTCGCTGTGGCGACCCCTGAAGAAGGGAGCAGCCGAAAGAAGAAGAAGAAGAAGGTGTTATGTTAAATTGTTCAGTAAATGCCAGCTTTGTTCATTTTTTTTTTCATCACAGAGTTTCTGAGGTCATTTCATCTGTACTCCTCCTTTAGAACCTAGAATTGTGTGTGCGCGTTTACCCGTAGATATCTATTGATGATTAGAAAACTAATGATGTTCTTGTAAAAATACAACTCGCATTAGCTCAACACTAAAAACACTTAAACTTGTAGAAAAGCAGCAGGTAGAGGTAATAAAACGTCCTCGTTAGGACGTTGGGGGCTCACCTTCTCGCAGCGATACTCTCCAAACTTCACCCCTCTGACGATTTGCTGGTAAATGAGGTTTGTGGCAACGTAGTCGTCGACGGGGTCGTGCCAGGGGCTGAAGATCTCCTTCCTGAAGAACAGTCTCCAGGGAGCGTTCCTCTCCTGCGCGCCCTGCTCCTTCGCGTACTGCTCACACTGCGAGACGGCGTCCATGACGTGATCGCTGCCACTTCCAAGAGACGACACCTGACAGGAAAAACGACCCCGTCATGCGAGTCGAGTGTTTGTTGTACGGAGATCACACGGTACAAATAAACGTACGAGTCGGCAGTTTTAGTTCAGATCGTACCTTATCAAACAGAGCGATGTACAGCGAGAAGCCGAAGCGATCCCTCAGGTTGATCTTGTCTGCCAGAGCGTTGCACAGCTCGAAGGCTGTGGTGGCAGAGTCTGCGAGGAGCGTCTTCGTGGTGCCGTCCATGAAGGTCACCGGCAGCATGATGGGCTTCTTCGACTTTGTGGCCTGAAGGGAACAAACAGAGTTCAAAGTTTTCATCAACGAACACGTGCTGCACAGGCAAAAACGTTTATCATCAGTTTCTTCTGCTCTTTAAAGAGCGTTCCAGGTTTGAAGGGAGCAGACCGCAGCTCACAGTCCAGTACCTGCAGCTCCAACCAGGACGGCGGCTGCGTTCGCGTTCGGTTGACAAAAGTCCTCCTCAGTCGTTCTTCACAGTACGGAGCGTAACCAGGAGGACCGTTCTTCAGGAAGGTCCGTAAATACTGACAGAAAGAAGAGGGGAAGACACGATCAGAGACAGAACTTTCACCAAATCATCACAGAAGACGTTGACGTGTCAGAGATATATTTTGTGTGAAACAGCAGAAAGAATCTGAGTATTTTATTTGAAAACAATGTGAAAGCAGAACAGACAGGTATCTTCTCAGTCCTGAGCGTATGCAGCAGCCATCTAACTGATTTAAAAATGTTTATTTTTATTGGCTCGTTTCACTTCCTGTTCAAACCTCAAATATCAGCTGCAAACTGAACCCCACTTCATGTTTTCCGTGTTTAATAAAGTTTCACCAGGCGAACAAATGAAACTTGATCGTTGCACCTTCTTACTTTGACAAACTTCTCTGAGGGGGCGAAGCAGCCCACGCAGAGCGACAGCAGGATCCAGCCCCGGGCATGGCTGCTTTTGGACGGGTTCTGGCTGAGCTGTTTGCAGATCTGACAGTAGACCTCATCTCTGAAACACAAAAACAACTGATTAACAAAACATACTTCTTCGTGACTGGATTTCTTCACATCATGGTGCCGTAAAGCTTTACACTGTTTGTCATGAGTATATTTCTTTGTGTTTCCCAGAGGTGAAGTTATGAAGTAAGCTGCTGACCTGAGGGTCGGCCGTAAGATGCCGTTTCCAATAATAAAGTGAAGTTTCTCCAGGTTCGAGGTAGGTCGGTCCTCCAGCATGCTGTTCCCCTGCAGAACATAATCGCTGCCCTCCGTGAGCCGCCTGGTGACCTGAAACAGGTTGAAATATAAAACTATACAACTTTAAAGGGGTTGAAAAGTTTACATCATCCTGGAAACCTTCAACTCTGTTTTTAATTTTTAGATTTAAGTTTACATAAACACCTGATGAACGTCCAACCGAGGAACGATGAGAAATATATAATTGTATTTGAAATAAATGAATAGATACAGTAAAGACAAAACAAACGTTCTTTCAATTGTCTACTAGTTTTGTTACCTCTGACTCTTAACTCTATTGCAGTCTAACAACAAACAACGTGAAAAAACAAAACCAACACGTTCAAGATTGATGCCTCTAAAAGCTGTGGCTGATACCAGCCTCACCTCCTCTGTGATCTTTGATTTCCTCTTCAGCGTCAGAGACACCAGTTTATGTCTGACGCTGTTCCTCTTCTGAGTGTCCGTGGAGCTGTTCTGTAGACACAAACATGAAACCTTAAAGAAACCTGGCAGGTGTAACCATGAAACACTGATCTTTATCACCACACCTCTTCTTCCACCAGCAGCTCCTGCAGCTCTCTCTTGTAGGTCCTCTTCCCGAGGGTTTCGTAAATCTTTGTCATGACGGGGATCTTTTCGCTGCCGTCGTTGATGACCATTTGGTATTTTGGCTCCGGAAGATCCCCCATAAACCGCAACACGGTGATCCACACAGCTAACGCTGCCTGCAGAACACGACAGGGGGTTGTGTCACAAGAAAAGCATAGATAGGGTCAACCTGCAGTTTGTTTACATTTGATTTTCAGGCCAGAGTAGATCAAATGAGAGCAGCTGTTTGAGAGTATTTACCTAATAACATGGCGATAAAACATTGCTAGCATCAACCTCACATTTTTTCATTAAAAATTTAGTGTTTAGGACATAATGCTCCGTAAAAAAAAAAAAAAAAAATTCCTCAATCTTGGAAAAACTCTCTTCCGTTCAATAAATAAGCAATAAACCAAATAAGTACGTTCAAAAACTATAACTTGTAAAACAACGAGGCTACAGAGTGAGCTCCTGTAGTAAAATGATGCATGAGGCGCAGCAGCTTTGGATATAAAATGATTCATTTAAAAGTTATAAAAAAACACAAAAAATGATTAGTTTTCAACTGTTTCACACAAGTACAAACTTTGAAATGTATCGCAACGCTGACAGAGATTTTCTCCAAATTTTAAAGATCAAATCGTTAAGGAAGAAAAAAATATTTTTACGTGTTATGAAGCAAACATGTTGTTATAAAATAAATCAAAAGTTAAACATGTACTGTGAGTAAAATGTGCCATTTCTAGTTTTAAAATCAATTTGATTTCTTGTAATTCGACAGAAAACTTATTCCAGAATAACTTGAGACAAATCCATGAGGTCTGCTCATATCAAACAGCTTTTTTCTCCTTAATATTGTGACCAACATAGATCTTCATAGATCTTGTAACTAGAACAGAAACATCTTCTCTGGTTGAAACAGACTCAAGGCGAGGTTCGAGCCGGTCGCTCTCACCAGCTGGTCTCCTTCGTCCTCGTGAAATAGCAGAGGCTGCTTCAGCGGCCGTCTGATGTAGGAGTGAGTGGAAACGCCCTGGAAGTAGGTGGCAGCAAACTTGGAGAACTTGTACTCGGACAAGTCTTCCTCGTCCTCGTCGGGGAGTGGAGGAGCTTCGTTCAGCAGCTCTTCCGCTTCCTCACCTTGAGGCGTCTTCTCCAAGTCCTGAGGAAACAGGTGACATCACTTCCTCTGGAAAACTTAAAGACTGAGAAGAAGCTGAATGAGAGTGATTATTATTATTTAGAGCAAATGGGAGGTTGGAAACATGATCTGACTCCAGACTGAACGAGGTGTGCAAATATTTTGGAGGAGCTTAAGAAAACAATGAGGGCTTTAACTTCGAGTTATTTTGTCAACAGAAAGTAAAAAAAAAACCTGTTGACCTTCATCCTAATCTTCATCATCTAATGGTACTACTTCCGGCTCGTGTACCACAAGGCTCAGTCTTAGGACGCACCGACTTTACAATCTACATAAGCAATGTACTGTAGGTCAGATGAATCCTTACATTTGTATGCCGACGACACAGTTGTTTACTGTCGAGCTAGAACAGCTTTTTAAGGTTTTCCAGCTTTTACAGTCTGCATTTGACACCATCCAATCAGATTTGTTCATCACATACTTGTGCTGAATGCTGATAAAACCAAAGGGATGTTGTTTTCAAATAGGAAGTTGGTAACAGCAGTCCTTCCTTCTATCTATCTTATCTTTGAATGGTGTTCTTATTGAGTTTGTCGATTCTTACAAAATTTGGGAATTTTGGTCGACGCACATCTCTATTTTAAGCCTCATATCAAAAATTTGATAAAGAAATTTAAATTAAAATTGGGTTTCTTTTTTAGAAATAGATCCTGTCTAAGTCTGAATGCTAGGAAATGCCTTGTAACTATGATTTTCCTTCCCTCTACTGACTATGGTGACATTATTTACATAATGCTCCTACAAACGCTGTCTATCACGGTGCACTAATATTCATAACTGGCTGTAACTATCGTGCCCAACCTTCCACCCTGTATTCACTGATTAACTGGTCATCATCAACTTCACGCAGACTCTCTCACTGGTACATTTTCATCTTTAAATCACTTCTTGGTCTGATGCCTTTATCCATCTCCTCCTACATGTCACTTCGTGAGTGCAGCTACAGCGTGCGCTCTCAGGACATTATTACATGCAGTGTCCCCTCAGTGCAGACTGAACTAGGTAAAAGGGTCTTTTCCTTCTCCGCTCCCATTTCTTGGAATATCTTGCAAAAAGATCTGAAGCTCTCGACTTGCCCTCTCTAAGTGGCTTCAGACATCTGCTAAGTTCATGGCAAAAACCAACGCAGACATGCTCCTGTTTTTAGTAGTTTCACACCATTTTATAATGTAGCACTTTTTTTTGTTTTATATCACTACTTTTATTTACTTTTCATTTTATATGCTTTTATATGAATGATTATTATTGTGTGTACATCTGTGTTTTTTAATTTAAAAACAGGTCTCTCTTGTAAATGAGACCTCGTTGCTCAATGAGACTAACATGTCTAAATAAAGTTTGAATGAATGGATCTTTTCCACTGATAAACTAATTATTCCTCTGAACTGCTGCTCACTGAAACTGTAGTCACCAGTTTATGGATGAATAAAAACATCAGCACGTACCTCGAAACCAGCTGGTCCTTGCCCATCTTGGTTCGGTAACGGTCCCGAGTCCCCGAGGAAACCGAACATCTGGTCGACCATGTCCGAGTGGTCAACGGGTCGCTCCTTCTCCCTCTCCATCTGCTCCAGCAGCTCCTTCTTCCTCCTCGACTCCTCCTTCTCCTCCCGCTCCCTCTCCTCCTGCTGCTGGGCCAGCTGGTCGAGCCTCACCTGGTGTTTCCGTTCAGCCTCGGCCTTGGCCCGTCGGATCGTCATCTGGTTCCTCAGCAGCTCCTCCTCGGCCAGGCGCTGGCGCTCTGCCTCCAGCCGATGCTGCCGCTTGGAGGGGAGGAACCAGGAGGAACATGGGTACACAGAGGCAGACAGGAGGAGGTTTTAGTCTTTTCTGTTAGAACGTAACAAGTTAGTAAAATAAAACGATGTGAGTTTGGGTCTGCAAGCTGCTTTAAGCAAAAATAAACCAAGTAAAAAGCTTTGATAGCAAAAAACTAATAAAGATTTGTTTAAAGAAAGTTGTGTAACCAAAGAAACTCAAAATCTCTTGATTTAAACTCATATCCCCTTTTCAGTCAGTGACTCATGAGCACCTTCACTAGTTTTTATGGTTTTAAAAAGTTATTTAAAACGTCAAATTGGCTTTTATTTAAAACAATTTGGGATAGTTTAACTGCAGCAATAAAAGTGGTTAAGCTGAAGTGAAAAAGTTCATTATTAAGCGTATTGTTGCTTTTTTGGTCTTTACCAACATTTTTCAAACCAACTTTGATTTTATTTTGTTTTTTCCACATCTCAGTGTGACAGTCATGAAAAACTTACAATTCATAAATACATGTATTCTTATCCAAATGCATTTATGATCACAACACTTTGATACTAACTGAATATATATTGCAATTATATTCATTGTCAAATATGTAAAAACAAATGGATAAAATAAATAAATCAACAAAATGGTTATATTTTTAATTTTTTAACACCCCACAATCGTTATTTTTTTTTAACAATGTTCTCTATTAAAACAATAAAACCTGAACATTTGAAGGGATAATTTGTGAAATAATTGTATGACAGATTTAATTCATGTATCAGAGTTTTTTGAAGGTTGAACTCATTTTATTTGAAATGATTTAATTATTTTTATTTTCTGGTTATTTGTGTTATTAAACCAAACCTAATATCATTGGATGCTAAATAAAATATGCAACAATAAATACTAATCCTGTAAAAAGTGAATACACACCAACAGTTGTAGTTTTGTTACGGTTTCCTTTTTTAAAAAACTTTTATTTGTTTTACAAAATATAAACAGAGCACAATGAAAACATTTAAGATCAATAAGTATAATCATCTTTAACATTATTATTAGTTTCTAGAGAAAATAAAAACACAAAGGTGAAAAATCTGAGTGAAAAAACAACAAGTTCATAAAAATAGGATTTAAAAAAAAAAACATTTTACCAGTGGGAAGACAAACAGAAGGTAGAAGTTTAATAACTTTTCCTTTGCTTCGTTCTGCCTTTAAAAAAATCTATTAAAAAAATAATAATTTTACGAGTCAAACAAACTAAATCATGATAAATGTAATTTTCCCACACAACCTCAATTATTTTAAGGCTTAATGAATTATATGAAGACATGTTGCTGTAAAAAACGTGTCTTAAGACATTTTAGTTGAGACAACAGACGGTGGAATTTACAGAAATAATGCACCTAACAGGCACTTTCACTGAATATTAAAATGCATATAAATATCAATCCACTTCATTTACAGCTTACATGTGTTTTCCTAGTTTTACGTCAAGGATAACAGCCAAAAGAAAACATTTTCAAATGATCCAACTACAAACTTGAAGGAGACATTCTGGTAAACACAAACTATAATTTAAACTGGAGGAAGGACAAATACCAGTATTTAACTCCATTATGTCTAAAGTTAAAAACAGGAGGACACATTCCCTACAGAAATAATCTCTTTGTGTCTTTAAATGCTTTTGTTTTGGTCATTTTACTCAGTTTTCAGGCTCTAAGAGTTTATAACTTTCATCTACATTGAACAAAAATAAAAACGCAACACTTTGTTTTTGTTTCCATTTTTCCTGAGCTGAACTCAAAGATCTCAGACATTTTCTATGTACACAAAAGGCCCTTTTATCTCAAATATTCTTTACAAATTTGTGTAAATCTGTGTAAGTGAGCACTTCTCCTTTGTTGAGATGATCCCTCCACCTCACAGGTGTGGCACATCAAGATGGTGATTAGACAGCATGACTACTGCACAGGTGTGTCTTAGGCTGACCACAATTAAAGGCCACTCTAAAATGTGCAGTTCACTTTTATTGTATCAGGGGGTGGATGGCACAGTGGTGCAGTTGGTACAGCTGCTGCTTCTCAGCAAGCAGATTGCCAAATCAAATCCCGGCCCGGGGCCTTTCTGGGTGGAGTTTGCATGTTCTCTTCATGTATTTGTGGGTTTTCCCTGGGTACTCTGGTTTCCTCCCACAGATCAAAAACATGCATGTTAGGCTGACTGGTAACTAAAATGTTGCTAATAAAGCCACCAGTATACTCCTGCGTACGTCAGTTCATGTGCACCCGATTAGAGCTGAAGCGGACACCCGCAGGGCATGTTCGGACAAAGCTAAATTTTTACAATTGCGTACTCTGTGTCGCACAATAAACTGCCCAGCGACGGACTGTTTTGTATGTGACACCAATGTATTAAATTCCCATTCTTCATCCCTGATCTGGCCTTTTCTTTTGCTTTTTTGTCAAAAGGCAAGTGATCTCTTCCTCCTTCGTTGATGCCATGACTGAAATTGTGAGGTGCATGAAGGAATTTGTCACGAGTGAATTAAAATCAGGCCCAGTGAGGCTGCGGGAGGGTCTGGAGATTTCCTGGTGGGCTGTTCTGATGTGTGGGCTGCAGGACCAGCGCTCCGTTTTTTTTTTTTTTAAAGAAATTTTTATTAACAACATATACACAGCATCGCAGCGGCTGGAGCT
>JAVCKU010000030.1:2869286-2881660 GCA_032273985.1 Hypsolebias coamazonicus
GGCCTTGAAAGAGGTAAAATAAAGTTCAGTTAAGCTTCAGATGGGACTATACTGCCAGGAAGTGATCCATCGCCCAAATGGACGTTCGTTCAGCAGCTACACTCAGCGGACACTCGCGGCCAACGACCCAAACAGGTGAGATCCCAAAGCAAACATGTTAGAGAGGGATTTAATGCTTTGATGGCCGTGAAAGGACAAACACCCCCTCAGCTCCGACCTTCTGCCCCTTTAATTCAGCCGCACACGTCCGCCGACCGTTACTAACAATAAATATATAAGCAGTCAAAGCTTAATTAAAAATGACCGTTTTTTGGGGGGGGGTTGGACCTGTAATTACCGTTAATTTGTCGGGTCACGTTCAGAAATGATGGCTACGGGCTGGGGCCGGGTTGGATCGGACGTTTTGGGCCCGAATGCAACTCTAATGTGGAGGTCCTGGGCTGGTGTGATGACACGTGGACTATGGTTGTGAAGCCAGGTGGATGTATTGCCAAATCCTATGAAACCCCTTTGGAGATGATGACAAAGTTCATGCTCAACCATCCAGGTACCAAATCCAATAATTCTCAGTCAGTTCTGATGAAGCCCTCCAGATAGAGGGCGAAAACGTTTCTATAAAAAAGAAACTGTCCAGATGACCCGAATGAGAATTATTGGACCTTTGAAGATGGCTTATGGTAGAGTAATAAACATTCGATTCATGAGCAACAACTCTGGTGGGCACTCCTGCAGTCAGCGTTATTGCATGCTCCCTCAAAACCTGCAACCTCTGTGGTGGTGTGCTGTGCAATACAACTGCACATTTTAGAGTGGCCTTTTATTGTGGTCAGCCTAAGGCACACCTGTGCAATAATCATGCTGTCTGATCAGAATCTTGATATGCCACATCTGTGAGGTGGATGGATTATTTACACAAATGTGTGAACAACATTTGAGAGAAAAAGGTATTTTGTGTACATAGAAAAAGTTTTTTGTTCGTTACATATGACAATGACAAAAAAAAAAAATCAAGTTACAAAACAGATTTTTTTTCCCGTTTAAGTATTTTCACACTTGTTTGGACTAAACAAACTAGTTTCGTGTCAAAACAAGAGAAAAAAAAAGCAACATGTGGAGCAGCTTTGGTCACAAAAAAGGCAGCAGAGCTTATGAGTTATGAATGCAGAGACTCACAAATAAACCAAAAGCAGTCCAGAAAGAGAGCAGCAGAACAAAAGTAGGGCTGAAGCGAAAGAAGCTCACACAGATTAGACTTCTACTTGAGAACATTAGAGTGGAGTTAAAAAAACAATCTACGTGCCAACATCCAAAACTGTTTCATAAAAGCGATCTCAGACTTTTGGAAAACTTTGGTCTTAATATAGTATTTCCCTAAAAATAGTTTGTGAAACGTAAAATGCCTAATTACTCCAAAAATTGTATATTTGTAACATTTTTCACCTAAGGACCTTGCCATTATTTTACAGACACAATGCATTCTGGGGCAATGACGCACATAGGTTGCAGTGGAGACTAAAACACAAGGCGTCCAGGCTAAAAAGGTATAATGTATGACAATATAGTTGTAATGTATAACTATAGTGTATTGTATTCTATATTGTATTATTTACAATATTTGGGTTGAAACTATCCACCGTGATCAACTTGTGATGTATAGTTCTGTTGGTAAGGCGAAAGCAAAAAGGCTAAAGCGAAAAGGCTAAAGCTGCGGCGTGTCCCCAACAAACATCTGCTGTTCGTCCTCCACCCACGGGGCAACATCCAACCAGTCGTGTGTGCACTTCCAGTGACTGATGTCATGTGTGGCTGTGTGATAAGCCTGGCTGTGGATTGATCTGTGATCCAGGTAAAATGAAGATTCGCTTTACATCGGCTCCAGCATCCCAACAAACCAAATTAACACAAGCAACAGATGATGGATGGATCTATGGGTGGATAGATAATGGATGGATGGATGGATGGATAGAGAGATGGATGGATGGGATGAATGGATGGAAGAATAGATGGATGAATGGGTTGATGGATCTATAGGTGGGTAGATAAGATACAGTAGATGGATGGATGGATGGGTGGATAGATGGATCTATGGGTGGATGGATGGATGGATCTATGGGTGGATAGATGAATAGATGGATCTATGGGTGGATGGATGGATAGATGGATCTATGGGTGGATAGATGGATGGATGGATCTATGGGTGGATAAATGGATGGATAGATGGGTGGATGAATCTATGAGTGGACAGATGGACGGATGAATAGATGGGATGAATGGATGGAAGAATAGATGGATGGATGGGTTGATGGATCTATAGGTGGGTAGATAAGATAGATGGATGGATGGATGATGGATGGGTGGATAGATGAATAGATGGATCTATGGGTGGATAGATGGATGGATGGGTGGATGGATGAATGGGTGGATGGATGATGAATGGGTGGATGGATGGATGGATGATAGGTGGTTGGGTGGATGGATGAGTGGGTGGATGGATGGTGGATGAGTGGATGGATAGGTGGGTGGGTGGTTGGATGACTGGATGGGTGTGTGGGTGGATGGATAAGTGGATGGGTGGGTGGATGGGATAGATGGATGGATGGGTGGGTGGATGGGATGGATGTATGGGTGGATGAATGGATGGGTGGATGGATGGATGGATGGGTGGATGGATGATGAATGGGTGGATGGATGGATGGATGGATGGTGGATGAGTGGATGGATAGGTGGGTGGGTGGTTGGATGGTGGATGAGTGGATGGATAGGTGGGTGGGTGGTTGGATGAATGGATGGGTGTGTGGGTGGATGGATAAGTGGATGGTTGGGTGGGTGGATGTATGGACAGATGTGTAAAATGACAACAATATATTTTAACCCTCAGTTATTTGTGATGCACAATTAGAGAACATGTGACCTCACTGCTTGCAGTGAGCAGTGGAGCTCTGTGCAGCAGATGTTCTCTCAGAAGCAGCACAAACACCAGCCCTTCTCTTGGACTCTCTTCTTCATCAGTTCGCTCTTCCTCAATTTCAGTTGTAAACAGTCATTTCTAATCACCTGTCAGACAACGCGCTCCGGTTTAAAAAAAAAAAAAGAAAGGACTAACGTCAGGCATCGCCTAAAATTAACGTTCAAGCTGGACGGGAATTGCATCAGAGCAACATGTCTAAGCCATTTACCCAGAATGCATTGCAGCGTTAACAACACGGCAACATCCCTATTTTTGTTTAAAAAATATATATAAAAATTTACCAGCTCAGTTTTTTTTAATAGTAGAAGCAAATTTCTATCAGATAAGATCTACTGTTCCAACTAGTCAGAGATCCCTTTAACATTTCTGAATAATTCATTCCAAACTAAAATTGGCAGTTTGACTTTTTAATTGTCTCCAAATTTGCATCTTATTAAGGCATAACGTGAGCAAGATGTCAGTTTCATTCATCTCTATCAAATGTTTGACAAATTAAGTGTCTATCGTTTAAATTTGCCCTCAGAACCAGTAGCCCTGTCTTTCAGGAGGGTCGACAACGAGGTATATGTAGCAATAATAAACATAATAACCATTTACCTCGGCCCTTAGCCTCTGGCAGAGGCGTCTGGCTATCATGCCTCTGGTGTAGGCCTGGATGGTCAACACGGCTCGAAGGCGCCGGCAGAACGTCTGTCGGAGGAGGAAGCCTCGGCAGAGAGCTTGAATCAGAGTAATACGGTGGCGGGTGATCCGGTAGCTTCTGTAGTACTTCCTTGACCTGCAGACTGCCTGCAGGCGAATGAAACCGGACTTCATCTGAAAGAGAAAAACATTTTCCAAAAGTCAGTCATTGTGGGTTTAAACCCAGTTTCAAATAGAATTTTGTACATTTACTGATTTTCAAGATAACGTCTTTCACAAGGAGTGAATAAATAAATTAGACTGAAGACGTTAGAAGCTAAGTTTAATACTTGTTTGACTCACAATCTGGTAGTTTTTCCTGCTTCGATAACCTCTCCAGAGCTTCTGAATAAAAATCACAGCACATCTTAGTCTGAGGAAGTTTGTCCTGAAAAACAAACGGAAATTTGATTTCAAACCAAAAAAAAAAAAAAAAATCTAAAAACTATTTTTAAGGAGAACAGTGAGTTTCAAATACACATTCATATATTAAGGATTCCTCTACAAATCTGAAATAAAACAGGCAGATCGTGACGTAGACTACTTTTCTTACATATTTAATAGAACAGTTATGATACAGCCTTTAGTTATGAATAGGACATTAAATTGACATATGCTTGATTTGTGGTGTTAATATTTCTCAGCCGGTAGTTTAAGGCTTCTCAGGCTCCAGCTCAACTTTCTCAATAACTTATGTAAATAAGCTGCTTGAAGCACATCTTTAAAGTTTCCTTTGACCCGACTCTGAAAAACCTTTAGATTTTTAACACAAACTTCAAAGTAAAAGCCCAAATGGTGTTCAAAATTCAGAAAAACTGCAGATAAAAGATCAAATCTATTTTCAGGCTGTGCAGCATCTCTGAATGTGTTTAAGGAGTGCACTTGAGAAGCTGCTTGCCTCGCTCTCAGTCCACGCACGGCCTTCTGGATGAGGATGACCTTGTCTGTGATGGCCTCGTCCCGCTCGATCTCCAGCTGCATGTCATGGTGGTCCTGACGGGCAACAACACAAAGGCACAGTAAGACTTGTAATTTGTACAGGACAACTTTTATTAGGTGTTGCCTCTGTAAGTAACTGAATCAGTCTGATTGTGTCTTCTCTGTGGGAGAAGAGACCCGCTACATGGAATAACCAACCTTCAGGAAAATCTTAGTTTTTCCTATCTGCCAGTCTTCATGTTTACCCAGCCGGGCCGAGACAATTTGCTGACAGGTCCCCCGCAGGTCCGCCTGGACCCAAACAACTGTCAAAGTGACGACTCACACGATAATAAAGGTATTACACATTAAATAAAGTTATTAATTCAGCTTTGTGGAAACCTTAAGTTACACCGTCATCAAACATGTAAGGAAATCCTTCATAAAAGTTAAAAAGTTTGATATGAAACAAGTGCTGCAGGCAGAG
The DNA here is from genome assembly GCA_032273985.1 of Hypsolebias coamazonicus. NCBI lineage: Eukaryota > Metazoa > Chordata > Actinopteri > Cyprinodontiformes > Rivulidae > Hypsolebias > Hypsolebias coamazonicus. The sequence goes on from JAVCKU010000030.1 coordinate 2,874,341, forward strand.
CAATGTTTTTTTCCAAAGGGGAATTTTTTTTTTTTGCCTTAAGTCTACTTACATTTAAATAAGTTTTTATTAAAGAGTTTTCACCATGTAATTAATAAATCAGACATCTGTTATGTCATAGCAAAGGGTCATAACTCCAGTTTGACAGGGTGCAGCACAAAATGCTGATATGTGCATCATCCTCAATTCAATTCAAAAATACTTTATTAATCTCAAAGGGAAATTAAATGTTGTAGCTCGTCATTCTTGATTAAAGAGTTGTTATAGATGCTGCCGGCTGTGGGCAGGAAGGATCTCTTATCTATCTTGGAGCAGATCTGAAGAAACTGCAGATGTTGATCTGTCTGCTTGGACTTGGTGTGTTTCTTGGGCAGAAGGACCACCTGAATCTTGGGCAGAACTCCTCCCAGTGCGATGGTGTCTCCTTCCAGCAGCTTGTCATTGTGGACAGCCCACTGTAGGTGTCATGGGATGATCCTGGTCTTCTTGTAGCCACGAGCTGCGTTTCCCACCAGCTGCAGGATCTCGGCAGTCAGGTACTCAAACACCTCCGTCAGGTAGACGGGGATGTGTCCACGGCACCTCCTCCTCCTCAACTCATTTGGGATTTGGGGCTGCAGCTGAGGTATTATTTGAGCTTTAGAGATATTAAACAGCTGCTCCCGGTTATTTAAAAAAACAACAACAACATTGTTGCCATGGTTACGCATCACAACAAATGTCCAAAAGTCAAAAGGTTTCAGTAAAAATCCTTCCAGCTGCACAGCATCCAATTCCAGAGGAAAGCAATCATCCAAAAAAAAAGAAAAAGACCCACGTCCAGAAAAAAGAGGAATCAACGTCTTCCAAAATGCTGGTGAAGATTCTCATCCTCACCAGCAGATTCTCGTCCTCCAAAGCAATATCCCAGAATGAATGCAACAGAGCCACTCCAACATGCAGCTACCTTGAGCGGTGCAATTCTAGAATATTTCCCATCAATCCAACAACGTTAAGTCAGGTCCTCTGGACGGTTTCTTTTTGTTGAAATGTTTCGTCTTCATCAGTCCGAGGACCCACGACAAACTCAGTCTTATATATAGTCATTAGACTTCATCAGTCTGAGGAGCTGTCTTTCAACAAAAAGAAACCGTCCAGAGGACCTGACTTAACTTTGTTGGATTTTTCTACCTGGATTATTGAGCATGAATCAGAATATTTCCCATTAAGTTTCATCAAACTCTAAAAGTGTGAGGAGTCGAGTTGAAAAGAAAACTGCTGACGGACAGACGACTCGGTTGTATCATAACACAATCTTTCGAGCGTGTACAAAGACAAAAAAGCAAAGCGGTGAGGCTGACCTGTAAGTGCGCAGGTTTGATGCCGGGCATCAGGACTCGATAACGATCCACAAACTCAGCAAAGCTGTATCTGATGGGATAACCTGCTCTCCTGATCCGGATGGTCTCCATCATGCCCGAGTAACGCAGCTGACGAATACACAGCTCTCTGTCAAACAACTGAGAAGAGCAGAGAAACATGAGACTCATCTTTGGTACTTTTAAACTAAAAATATGTCAAAAGTTTTGTTTGGTCTGTTAGGTGTTCAGCATCTTTCCTGCACAAGTTTATTATTTTCACCTCAGATCATAAGCACTTTTACATAACTTTTACTACAGTAAAAAATATAAGGTGTGTAATTGAGCATACTTAGCTCGTGTACCAGTAAGAAAAACACTTTTTCATTGTTTAGCTCAGATACAAAAATATAAATATCAATAGTTTTGAATGGTTTTTTTTTGTCTTTCAGGATAAACACAGAGTCCGTTTATGTCCAGCAGAGGTCAGTTTTGGACTCGGAGACACTGACCATGGGTTTTTTGAGCTCGTTGGGTTTTATGCAGCGGACAAAGAATGGCTGACACACGCTGAGCGTCCTCATCAGCATCTCCAGGGAACGTTTAAATTGGCTGCTCAGAGTGGGAGAACGCTTCCTCGTCTCAACGCCCTGAAATAAAACCCACACACGCATAAACACCGTGCACAGCACGTTCTGTACATATCCACCATAAAACCAAATGTTTAGACTACGTAAAAAACATAATTAAATAAATTCAACACACCAACAAATAATATTAATCATAAATTATAACAATGTGTCCAAAAAAGCTTGAATATTATGTGAACATCTAGGATTCAGCTCTCTGATCACATATTTAATAAAAATGATTATTTTTCTCAGTATGTGGAAGAAAACCAGGTGATCAGTACCCACACTTATATAAATGTATTAATATCAAAGTACAAACCAGGGTGCACATTTTATAATTAATGCACACAAACACAGTGTACAAGATAAAATCCAACTAATCTTTTTGTTTTAAAAGGAGAAATCCTGTAATTTCTCTTAAACTAACGGCTACATTTAGTTTATGTTTCTTCTTTATATTCACTTTGGTTTCTGCAACAACCAACTACTGCTGTGGAGTAAGAAGTGGAACTTGGGGAAACACAAACGCTGCCAGTCACGTTGCTGAACTTTAGGTAAAGTTGAAGCAAACACACACACCACAGGGTGTTGATTTTTACCTTGGCAGTGGGGGTGCTGAGCTGCTGATAGCCACACAGAAACTGACGTTAAACGTAAAAATGGAAAAAACAAAACAAAGAAAACAGCAGAGAGAAAAGAAGTCGGAGGAGAACAGCTGGAGAAGGTAAACGTCACCAGTGAAATTATTACTGGATGACCTTAAACAGCAGAACAAGACATAAAAAGGAAGTGTGGAAAAATGTCAACATGTCGTGTTTGCTGGTCTTACCATGGCAACATCCGCCTGGAAGATCTGCTTGATGAATTTGTTCTTGGACGAGTGGACGAGCTGGATGATGTCTGTGTGGAGGCTGTCTCGATTTTTCTCCAGAAACCCTGAAAGAAGAGAAAATACAGAAAAGACGCAACTTCATTGAGTGGACAGGTAGTGTTTGAAAGAACAATGTTTCACAAACGTTGAAGAATCTTCCATGCTTCAGCAGAAACAGTGAGACATAGTTAAACAAAAGAAACAAATTAAATACCAATTACCGTAATTTCCAGTCTATAAGTTGCTATTTTTTTTCACAGGTTTTGAACACCGCTGCTAATTTATGATTTTTATTCAACAGGCTAACGAGCTTCATGCCATCAAAACATTTACCCTTGTCACACCCAAGTGCTCACATAGCTGCCAAATACACATCTCTCTTGGGGGGTGGGTCCTCGTGACTCGGTGAGACTACCTGTATACATAATGGTAAAATAAAATAATTACCGAACAGGTCACAGTGGACCAATGAAATGAGGAGGGGAGAACAGGGAGGGGGGAATCCTCCCATGCACAAAGCATGTGAGTGGGGACTCCCCCGCATGCACAGAGCAACTGTTGCTCCGTGCAGCACAAGCTTGCAGCAGGAGGAACATGAAGATAACGATCACTGACTTCCTGGTAGGCTACTGCATTTTTTTTTTTTTTTTACCAACAACGAAAAAGACGGAGGACGTGCGTGATGAAGTTTTTCTGAGGCTGTTCAGTTCTGACACTGAAGAAGACGACTTTAGTGGTTTTAGTGCACAGGAGGAAGATGAATTGGGGGAGTGGTGGCGCAGTGGTTAGAGACGGTGGGCATGTGATCGGAAGAAGCCCCGGTACTGACAACATCAAAAAATGTGGGTGGAAAAAAGTGAAATATCCACACCTGCCTCCACATTCATTCGCCCTACTCTAGGCCCCTGAGCAAGGCCCTTAACCCCCACCATCTGCTCCCTAAACAGGTCTCTCTTGACTACCTGGATAAATAAAGGGTAAATGAAAAAAATGGAACATAGCGATCAGTGTCTTTTCCTGGTATGCTACTGTATTTTCTTTGTTAAATCAGCCCTTTTACAGGAGTTCAGACAAAAAACATACCGGAACGTATTTAAGTAAAAAAAAAAAATAAAAAAAAAAAAACATAAAAAAATTCTGTGTAAATATCTCATGTTCCAATGTGGACATTCACAGCTTATACACAAGTGGGGCTTATACCTGTATATGTACAAAATTGTTATTAATTAATTAATTTATATTTATTGCGTATGACTTATATTCAGGTGCAGTTTATAGTCTGGAAGTTACGGTAATAACATTTTTTATATTTTTGTTAATTTAACTGGGGTTTTCTTTATATTTATTTTAATAATTCATTGAAATTGAGGGAAAACACTGTTGACAGTACTACTTTGAATAGAGTTTAAGGGGAATTCAGGCCTTATAAATATAAATACTGTATCTTAACATAAATCTTAATCTTAGGCTAAAATAAAAGCTATTAAACATCGAAGTTATGACCAGAAAACACAAATTGAATGTGGGAAGAAAAAAAACAGAGATTAAAATGTCTACTGGAGAAGATAAGTACCTCTGGACTCGTAGTGCACCATTCCAGCAAAGTGTTGGATGCCAAACTGGGTTTCGTAGCTGTTTTTAGGAGGACTGTAGTTGGAGTTGAGTTTATGCTGCGAGTTGAGCTTATACAGCATTGTAGCGTCTGTCCCCTGTAAAAAAAAATAAAAAAAGGTCTATAAATCAATTTTTTAAATCAATACTAATACATTTAAATACAGCATTTAATAAAAGGTTCTGACAGATAAAATATGCCATCTTGACCACCTCAAGATCTGAGCTAAAAGATGTTTATTGTTAATCTGACAGCAGCTCTGGAATGACAAGTTTCACATGACGTACCTTAGGAAACTTGCTCTCTTCATCAATGAGGGAGATGATGTTCATTGGTTTGTTGGCAATCATGTCCAGCGCGTCCTGGTTATCCGTGAACTCGATGTGTTGCCAGCTGATGTCCTCCAGGTTGTACTCCTCCTGCTCCAGTTTGAAGACGTGGCGAACAAAAAACTGCTGCAGGTTCTCGTTGGCAAAGTTGATGCACAGCTGCTCAAAACTACAGCAGAGACGGGATGGTTGATCGATGGACGACAAAAAACAACTTTACACACCCTTTTTTTTTTGGTTTGTTTTCAAGGTAAACACAATTTTCACCTGTTGACGAAAAAGTTCTCAAAGCCAAAGATGTCCAGAAGTCCAATAGATCTTCTTATGATGCTACTCTCACAAGAAGGAGGTCGATAGATGGCAGCGTTAATTTTATCTACAATCCAGACAAACAGCCTCCCGTAGATTCCCTGCACAATAAAATACAACACACACAATAATGTCAGCTAGTGTTACAGTACTCAAGACCGGTCTTGGTCTTGAGGCTGGTCTCAAGATCACTTTTTGATTGTCCCAATCTCGTCTTGGACTCAACCACATATGGTCTCGGTCTTGTCTCGGTCTTGGTACACTCTGGTCTTGGTCTTGACTTGGTCTCGGGTTAGGTGGTCTTGACTACAACACTACCTCTGAGCAGACATATTATGCAACCCCCCTTATGCTCTTTAATGCCCCCCATGGGGGTCAAACCCCCCAGGTTTGGAATCTCTGCCTAAGATGTTCAGGTCCAAAAACTAAAACCCCAGTCTTGTCTGTATTCAAAAGCAGAAAATTAAGGGTAATCCATGTTTTTATGTCTTTAAGACGTGCTTCTAGCTGATTGGATTCATTGGGTTTCATGGCCAAATATAACAGTGTGTCATCAGCATAACAATGAAATGTATCCCATGCTGTTTAATAACATTACCTAATGGAAGCATATACGAGGTAAAGAGTATTGTTCCAAGCACTGAACCTTGAGGATCTCCATGACTAACTTTGGTGTATGAAGATTTATTATACAAACTGGAATCTATCAGATATTATTTAAACCAATTTAGAGCTGTTCTTGTAATCCCATTATCATATTCAAGTCTCTGTAATAGAATATTGTGATCAACTGTATCAAATGCAGCACGGACGACCGGACGGAGGGCATTTCCAATTCCCCCTTTTTGCGCCGTGATGTGGGACAACAAACTGTCTTTCCTGCCAAGAAGCGTCAAAGGAATAATCAAAACACAAATTTTCTTTGTTCTTGTGCTACGTTTGAATAAAAAAAAACATCACCCAGTATCTTTCAAACATGTCAAATCTTTGAAACAAGGCAGGTAAACTACTATCAAGAAAATATGTTTCGACAAATCATGACAACCAAACCACAGATGGTAGACCAATTTCAACGCCGAACAAACAGCTCGGGACAAAATTGTTAAAAGAATTTGTCTGAATCTAGTCTGTTTCTGTAAATATAGACTGTGTACATGTAAGTAATTTGCAACCAAAAATGGAAAACCCTGCACAAACACTCCACGGGAGGTGTTCAGCAGCCACTTTGATCATTATGGGGCTTAACCATCTGCAGCAGAACCCCCATCTGACTGATCATATTCAAAGAATCCTTTACTTGACAAAGGATGTCTGCCGTGCACATCAGTCAGCCGATAAAAGCAGACAGGATGAGGCTGTGTTGCATTCACTCTCTGATATTCTAATGCCTTCCCGGGACGCTCTATGAACGCTTTACTTCTTGTTTAAAGGGAAGACTTCAAAGTGTCTGATTGGATGTTTGAAAGCGTGAAATCTTTCAGGCAAAAAGCTTTGTGGCGCAAAACATAAAAATGTTTGTTTCGTCACAAACTGGGATAAAGACGACTGCAGCTGACGCAGTGGGACACTGAGTGTCAATCTCAGCCCGACTGTTCCCACAGAACCTGAAAGCTACATGATTAACCACCAGTAGAGACACGTTTAAGCTTAAATTAATCATCACGGGGAATTATATGCACGTGTCGTACATCTGCTTTAAACAATAACTTTCACACCAGCTGGAGAACAACTGGATCATCAGGGCACCTGCTAGAGGATGGGGGTGGTGGTTTAATGCAGAAATTATTAAATTAGTAGCAAAGGTACTTTCTGCTTTATTGCATATAATAATAATAATAATAATAATAATAATAATAATAAACCATAAGTTATTTTCTCAATTATCAGTTGATCCCGATGATCGGATTGAAGTACACTTTTGTTGTTTGTTTCTGTTTGAGTCGGTGCTGCTGTATTTTTCCTGAGCTAAATAATTTTTGTTTCAATGCAAAAATTGTTACGGTTCAAATCTTCTGAAGTAGGACTTTATGGAAATGTTATGACCAATTATGATCTCACCTTATTTCTTAAGGCTGGCTGCTCATACCATCACAGTCCCTGTCACCCACATCTTTAATCTGTCCATAAGACAAAACTCCATTCAAGATGCTTGAAAAACAGCCTTTGTTTCTCCTTTGCTGAAGGGAGGTGACCCCACCTCACTGAACAACTATCGACCGATCTCTAAACT
>JAVCKU010000030.1:3135973-3153809 GCA_032273985.1 Hypsolebias coamazonicus
TCTAACAAGATTAACACTTAAAAACAATTATTTGTTTGCTTGACATTATAGTAAAGTTGTGTCTCAGTTGAACTTTTTCTTAATAAATGCACTTTAACGATCAAATCAGCTGCAGTTCTCATGTGCAGCGCGGCGAAACGCAGCTGATTTGACGTTTGCTCCATGAGTTCTGGAGAGAGATAAATGTGGCTCTATAAGGCAAGCCAGTGTCTCATTAATAGCCACTTTTACCTATTAATGAAACGCTTGGCTTGCCGTATAGATTGAGGGCCCTCTAGTGGCTGAAAATGGAATTGTTCAAAATTTTACATGTCAGAATGAATGAAATCGTCAAATCTCAGCCAAAAACTGGGTTATAAATATGGGGGAAAAACATAAATATGTTGCTTCACTGTAGAAGTCGCAGGCATGCTAATTTCTGCAAAAAAAAGTGTGACTTATACAGCGAAAAGTACGGTACTTGTAACTTGATCAGGTAGAAAGGCGCTGTATAAGAACAGTCCATTTACCATTTAAATTACCAAATTTCAACCAACTCATCATCCTGAAGCTTTTAGGATGGAGAATTTGAAAGACAAAACAACTCAATATTGAAAACTTCCTTATCGTGTCTCTTTTCGCCATTATGGGTCACAGCTCTTATTTTTTGGCCACAGGGGGGCATGTCATCATGCTGTGAACTCAGCAAATCTAATCCTGCTCCAGTTTGTGGTCGATATTTACACACCAGCCTCGATGTGATCGTGTTTTGGACCCTTTGATGAGTGGAGGTCCAGCTTTGGTCCCCCATGGCTCTGGCTTTATCTGACTAGGCCTGAGCGAGGCTGAATGTGGCACAACTGATCAAAAACAGTAAAAAAAAAAAAAAAAATAGATAAATGAACTGGACTTAAAAACAGACGAGTGAGCTAGAAAAGACTAAACAGGCTCTGGGAGCTGGTGGTAAGTGTGTGATTTCTAACTTCACAGTCAGTCACTTGATTGATATGAGACGACTGAATGGTGCATCAGTAAATCCAAGACGAGGAATCCAAAAATGGAGAGCGCTCGTGCCTGTAATTGCTGCTCGTTGAACACGCACACTTAATTTTCTTCACTATGAATAAGAAGCTTTTCACTCTGAGCTAAAACAGAAATGTGAAATTCAAACCCAACACATGTATTATTTGAAGTTTCAGTAAAGTACCGTATTTTTGGACTATAAGGTGCACTTAAAATCCCTTAATATTCTTTTGGTGTTAAACTACTTCAGTTTTCTCAAAAATCGACAGTGAGCCTTATAATCCGGTGCGCCTATGTATTAATTTAGCTTACTGACCTTGAACTGATTTTATGTGGTACACATGGCACTCAAAAATCAGTCAAAATGAATTTGTTTCGCTTAATTCGCCTTATAGTCCAAAAAACACAGTAGATTAAAGCATTTTGGACAAATTCTTAGTTTTCATATTTGTTTTTTACTTACTTTTACTACCTCTAAGATAATTAAACAAGTGTAGTAATTTTATGGTACATAGCATGGATTCACTGTCATGTACGCTTTAAAAGCTGCTCCACGTCGTCACTCCAGACTTAACTGGATGGATGGTTGTCAGGTTTCTGCTGGCAGCCTGTTGGTTCTTTATCCCTTGGTGTTTTATGGAGAACAAATTGTGGGGCGGTGTTTGGGAGTCCTCCCCCAGAGGATTTTGAATACAGTAGATGCCTTTTCCTGCATTCTGGTTGGTGTGTTTTACGAAGGTTTATTAACTTGAAACAAAACGTAAACTGTGTCAGCGTTCATAATACAACACCGCTGCAGCTCTGCAGGTAAGGGGCGTTCACTTCAGGACAAATTGAGGTTGCTGAATGGTCAGTTCCTGACATGCCTACTGGATTGATTGACAGGTGGGTCGAGGATCCAGCTACTGCAATAAATAAATAAATAAATAAATCATAGATTTTACTGACCTGATTAAGACTGTCATCGTTTATTCCATATTCATTCAATATTGTGGTGAATCTAAGGTGGGGACAGTCTTATGTTGAAGCAGACAGAACGACTTGACCTCAGCATGTCCACAGAGTACACCTGCGTCCTCAGGACATACTGTGGATAAACCACCTGCAGCTCCTCAGTAAAATGATCATAGGGCTGTAGTCGAGCAGGAGTCCACCGTGGGACAACAAGCTCAGCTCTGTTTTTGGCCACATTTCGAAAAAACGGCCAAATATTTAGTGCTTTGTCACTGGCTTAGAAAAGAGTTGCTCTCAAAACTCCTGCTCAGTTCCTGGTCGCTCCGTCATCGCTTCAAATGCTCTGACTGCACAACAAACAGCTTTATGAGCCGAGAACATCGTCTCTTTGTTACAGTTCAAGTGAAAGTTCAGATAACTCCTGCAGTGATTCACACATCAGATTGTTCACAAAAACAGAGGAACTTGTGCGTAGCGCACAACTTTAATTCTATTTTTCTGTTTTTTAAAAATCAAATAGCCCATGACTTTGAACTTTTAAGGGCAAAGATTTTTTTAACAGTAGAAGCAGAAATGCAAAGCGACAGCTTTGATTTGATATTATTATGTGATATTACTGCTATGTCAGTGCTGGGGGGTGGTGGGGGTCGGTTTGGTAGGCGGGGTGCTCAGTTCTGTTTATGGGGTGGGGCACCCCACTTGTATAATGTTAGGGGAAACACTGGAGTGTTTTTGTAATTATTTTCAGATTACATATCCATTATAGGTTTTATTCGTTCAAGGCAGTCATATTTGTTCATAACTTTATTAGTAGTAAGCCTGAGAGTTACCGGATCCAAGCAGTTACCAGAACACACCCTGTCTAAAAAAGGGAGTTCCCGGATCCTGTTCCAGCAGGACCCGGCTCAAATTAAGCACAGATTGCAGCCATAAAGAAAGCTGCCAAAGTCTAAACCTAACATCCTAATCGTGAGGGATTACAGTATTATAAACGTTATTGTGAACAAATTCATGATTTGGCTGCTTTCAAGTGGAGCAGAATCTCCTTGTTTGATGATCTAACTGGTATTCAACTATTTTTGTGAGGAATTCCCTCGTTTAACCAACACACACGCTCCCTTTCAGAAATATAGAGTGAAGAAGTAAAACATCCTTGTTTTTCTCCTGGTATATATAAATCTCCTTAAAGAGAGGGACACTGCCTGGGCCAGGGAAACTAAGTCAGAGGCAGATTGGCTCTGCTTTCAACAGCTTCAGAATAATTCACTTACTGTATTAGGAGAGCTACGTCTAATTATTAACTGACTGAATCCTTCAAAAATTTAAATGACTCCAACATGTTTTGATAAATAATAAAGTCATCAAACTGTATAGCAACAGCTCCGTAATTACAGTACAAACTCTGGTATCCTAGCTGATAGATCATTAATACTTTATTGTTTTAATGAACATTTTATATCTGATAGTTCCTTGTTTGAATCTTTGCACCCTGATCTGGCTAATTCTGACTTGGCTGCTGTAAATTCACTCTCGACTCCACAGGCGGTGAACGAACCTGTCACCTGCCCTTTTTAGTTTGTGTCTGTGTCTGCCTTCGAGGTTCAGAACGCTCTAAAAAGAGCTGACGTGAATAGCAGCCGGCCCTGATAAAAATCGAACCCTTTTTTCTTAAGACTGTCGGCTGATTTTATTGCTGAACCTCTCACATCTTTTTAAACAGAGTCTCAACACCAATGAAATACCGAAAGTCTGTAAATCGACTCATGTTCTCTGTTAAAGTGGGTGAACCAACAAATGTAAACAACTAGAGACCATCTTCTAAATGATGTATTTTGGCTAAATTGTTTGAAAGTCGTGTCTATGGTCAATCAAATGAAATTTTAGAGTCAAATAACATTTTATCATAATTTAGTCAGGTTTTAGAAAACAGCACAGTGCTGTTTATAATGATTCTTAAAATAAAAAAAAATTTTTTTTTTTTTTTTACAATCTTTGGATTGCAGAAAATATTGTTACACTTTTTATTACTATAAAGCATTCGATACAGTTGCTATGAAGCTAAAAGTACCAATAGGTTAGCTAAATACTAAACATAGCAAAAGAGTAGCTAAAAGTAACAAAAGACTGTCTAAAAGCTAAAGTATCAGAAAGGTAACTGTGAAAAACTAGCTGAAAATGTAGGAGTTGTAGTTTTGTCCCTGCTGTCTAGCCCCATCAGGTGTTGTGTTTATGTCTGTGTTCTCCTGCTTTTCTGTTTCTATCTTTATAGGGTTTGTTTTTCTTTAGGATCTTATTCCATCTTGTGTCATGTTTATGCCTTGCGTCTTCAGTCTCTGTCTTTGGCATCTGTGATTACTCACAGGTGTCTTCACTTTGTCTAAGTGGTGTTTGCTGTATTTAAGCCTATGTGTTTGCCTCATTCCTTGTCCTGGCATTGTCTTCTGTTCACTGGTGATGACCTATCTGTATTGTGAGTACCCCCTGATCATTATATGTTTGTTTTGCTGCCCTGTCAATTCTTTTGTGGTGTTAATAAATTATTTATTTTATATACTCATCCTGAGTCTTCACCTGCTTGCCTGTACCACTGGGATCACAAGCACCAGCATTTTGTGACAGAAAGTAGCAAATAAATAGCTAAAACAAAAATAGCAAGAGGCTTTCTAAAGGTAGCAGAATGGTAGCTAAAAGCTGCTAAATATTAGCTCAGTGCTAAGGTAGCAAGAAGGTAACTAAATGTGAAAAGTAGCACAATGCTAGCTGAAAGTAGCATGAGATTAACTAAGGTCTTAAAGCCACAATATGTTATGTAAAAACTAAAAGTAGCTGAACAATAGGTAGGTGCAACAAAAGATTAGCTAAATGCTAACAGTAGTGTGTCTAAAACCTAAGGGATCAAAAACGAAAAGCAAAAAAGAAGCAAAAGCCTTGCTGAAACTAGCCAAAGAGTCGCTAAAAGCTACAAGTAGCAAAAGGCTATCTAGAAGCTAAAAGTAGAAGAATTGTAGCTAACAGCTGCAAAATGTTTGCTAAACACTAAAAGTAGCAAAAATGTAGCTACATTTTTTTTCTGCAAAGCTAAAGTATCAAAAAGATAATTAAAAGTAAATGGTAACAAAAAGCATTCTGAAAGTAGCAAAATTAATTAAATTAAAACTTAATGTAGCAAAATGGTAGCTACTAAAAGTTGCAAAATAAATTAAACTGGAAACGGAGCAAACATTGGAAGAATTAGGAGAGTTTAATGTAAGTGGTTTTGATTATTTTAAACAAGATTTTAGCTATAAAGGTTAAAAAAAGTGACGTACCATTTTCTGAATGAGCTGAAAGTTTTGATGTGTGAACAGCTGATGCACAAAGTCTGCAGAAGTGATAAGACTGTAAAACATACGGAAAAATAAAAAGCCGTAAAACAGAGTAAATTACCAGCATTGACTTATGTAACTGTTTGTGTCAGCTAAAAGACGATCCATTTGTCACGTTGCTGAAGGAGTTTAGCTCCTGCCGGTCGTCTCTTTGATTGGAGCAGACCGGCAGGACAGGCCGTTCAGACTCAAGATGGATTCAGTTTTATAAGCGGAGGCAATTATTTTTAATGAATCGCTCATTGTTTACCATTTGGCTTTCTACTGTTTCTATCGCCCTGTCTTCAGGAGCGTGACCTTCAGAAAGAGCGTAGTTCTGCTCAGACACATGGAGCACCACTTCATGTTTGAAGAAACTGCCTCCAGTCAAACTGAATTTTAAACCTTTGCTTTAATTTATAAAAGATTTGTCCCTTAATCGTGAGATAAACCACTCTTTTACTTTGTATGTGCGTTCCGGTACATCCTAATAATAAATTTTCATTACTCTTCTACACACTGTGATTTCCTTTTAGTTGATTTGATTGAAGTGTTTTTTTTTTTTAATTGTTATTTATTTATTTATTTAATTTAGGTTCAGGGTGTTAATTCATCTCCAGAACAGGACAGGAGACAGATGTGTCTCCAGACTTTCAGTCATCTCAGAACACATGCACGTTTCTTCTAATTAGTGGTTTCATGTAACGGTTCAGACTATGAAGTGGACTGTTAAAACAAACATTGATTGTGCTGTCAGGGCTTTAGCTGCAACATTTGAACGCTGTGAAAACAGACTGTAATTGAAGACAAACACGGCAGAAGAAATAAAGCTGAATGCAGTAGAAATGTAGCAGAATAAGTGGAAATAAGCAGAGAGGCTGAATAGTTTACAAAAAATAGCAAACTAGCCAAAAAGAAACTGAAACAAGTGAAAAAGGCTGAAATTAGTTAAAAAAAAAAGAAATAAAATAAAATAAATAGCCGTAAAAGCTTTTGCAAAAGCAGAAATTAGCAGAAAGAGGCTGAAAGAAGCATACAAAGTTTAAAATATTCATAAATTAGCACAAAATTGCATGAAATGAGCTAAAATCTGCTGAAGTTTTTTAAAGAAGCTACAAAATTGAGAAAAAAATTGAATTTAGCAGAAAGAAGCTGAAATGAGCATAAAAAGCTGAAAAATTCTGAACCCAAACAAAAGTTGAAATAAGCAGTAAAATGTTTTAAACAACACGAAGGGTTTGAAGGTCGTGAAGAATACTCCCATGTATTTTCACTGAGGAAAACGTGGTTGAAAAAGTTAAATGTTTCTAAAAATAAAAATGACACTTGTCAAAAGTCAGAGCAGAAAGTCCTGAATGAGCTGAACGTTTTCATATGAACGGTTGTAATATCACAAAAATTGTGGAACGCGTTACCTGCCGAAGAACATATGGATGAAAAACAAACGTTCAGACAGTTGCAGATACCATCTGTAAGCAAGTTCTTACTACTTCATTCACTATCAAAGGCTTCTCATATATTTTATAAACTCATTTGTTTTTTTTTTTTTGTTTGTTTTTTTTAAATAAAATTAAAATGACTGCACTGATCGACAGCTTATCCCTCGACTTTTATGCCAGAGATTTGGAGCAGTATTGTGATGAGAAATGCTTTAGTCAAACTTTTAAAAACAAAACAAAAGAAGAAGAAAAAACATGACGTCTCGCTCACAGTATGTTATGAATGAATCTCAGCTACTACCACACCAAATTTTAGACCAGTATCTGTAAAAATCACTGAGTTACAACCATGAAAAAACAACTATTTATGATAAATTAACAAAAATAATAACGGCATGAAAAAACAACATTTCTTTAGAAACAAATAAGAAATTAGGAGCTATAGGGTTTGGTAAATTAAGACAAGTCTTTTGAATTCATTTTTATATTGAATTCATGTAAGTATCAGGAATACTGTACTAATAATTAAAATAAATAAGAGGCTGTCCCTTCAGTTATACCAATTTATTCTTTTTTAAGTAGTTATAGCCAACCGTTTGTTTCATTTTTGTTTTTTTCTGTTATTTGTCCATGGCAGCCATCTTGAATCTGGTCGGCTTCAGCGTACACTCGGTTGTAGGTGGTCCCGTAGCTTACACACTTTACGAAAGGGTGAGTGGTTCAGGAGATATTTTGGTAAAGACGGATACTCGACCACAGACACGAGCAAAAACAGTTTTGGATTATTTTGACAATTAATTGAAAACTGACTCTGATGTGAAACAGGAAAAGGTGGAGTTTTTTTAGATCGATAGATATTCTTTATTTTGAACAGTTAAAAAAAATAAAATTAAACAATGGCATAAACAAATAAAAATGTAAATATTTCCACCAGAATATTCTGGAAACAAAACAAAAAATGTTCAAAAAAAAGGGAACAGGTAGAAGCAATGGCTTATCTAGTCCTGTCCCTAAACTTACTTACACATTCAGAACCAATCCAGATTCGTAAAAATAATTAAGAACACAAAAAACACAAAGTGTGGACCAAAAAAAGTTATTCAGAGTTCAGTTCCTTCAGCACTGGGTTTCTGGTACCTACATCACCTACTTTCCTCTTCATTTTGACATAAAAACCACAAAATACAAGATCAATGTATTTATTTTTACTGCTGAACTTTATTTTAGCTGTAATTTGAAATAAAAAAATACACACAAGTCCAGCTTTTCCACACGAGTGCCCTGTTCGGTTCTGCTTTTGTCCTATCGGCGCCTCTGTCAGCGCCTTGATTCGTCCTAATTGTTTGTGAACAGAGTTGTTTTCTTCTGACTGTTGTCTTGTTTGTCTCACGGAGAAGACAGTGACTCGTGTCTTTTTGTGTCTTACAGCAGAGAGCTGCATTCGGCATGGAAACAATGAGTTTGTCAGTAAAACAGCTCTGTTGTTTACCTCCACCCCTCTCTGGTTTCTGTTCACACCAGGAGCATCTTGAGCTCTTCTGTCGCTCACTCTAGTTCTGCTCGTGTCCGCGGAACTGGCAGAGGACGCTCATTATCGTCCCTTTTTGTTGTTGTTCTCTGTGCAAAGACGGGAAAAAAAGTGGTCAATTATGGTTGGGCTCGTGTGGAGAGCCAAACCTTTTTATAACGAGAAGATCTCCTCAAGCAGGACAGACTGTGTGAGTGTAGACTTTATGCAAATGTGGGTTTCTGCTTAATTCAAAGTGTGACCGCTAAAACAACACAACAAACAGATTCGATCTGTTGGTTTGAAACGTGAAGCCTTTCTGCGTGAACACAAAGCGCTCTGTTTATAACGTGTGTCCTAAAAGCCAAACACGATGAGAGGGCGGCGTTAGAAAACGTTGTTAACGTGAGGGAGGAGAACAGCTTTTATTGTGAAGGCATCGCAGGGAACTGTTGTGGTTTTGATCCCTTTCTGCTGCTTTCAGAGCGTCTCTTCTGATGATTCAAAGTGGCAATCAGAGGGATAATGGCGTGTTTTGTTTTCTGCCGTGGCGCTAATCACTTATTGCCTCCTTGATTTCTTTTGCTGCTCGTTTCTCCAGCAATCAGTTGTGGAGACGACGACTCGTATCAACCGCTCGGTGACTCTGCGTATCTTAAGGCCCCGTTTACACAACGCATTTTTTGGTTCAGCCGTTCATTCACACGACAACAGCCCTTGTTTTCTTTGTAACCAAAGGTTTCTTAATAAAGGTCTCGGAGAGGAGATGTTCAGGGGAACCCTCCACAGAGGTGTGTAATGCTCAGGCACTACAGGCGGCTGCAGTCCAAAGTTGTTCTGCACTAACAACAGTTATAATAAATAACAACAGTTATAATGAATAACAAAAGTTATAATAAATAACAACAGTTCTAATAAATAACAACAGTTATAACAGTTAGTTATTTAACAGTTACAACATACATACAACAGTTCATCATTTCTTATCTGGCAACACGAGGGACATGGAAACCACAGCATTTTTGTGTAAAACCTCTCTTTTTTGTTTATTAACCTCAATAAACATTGAAAAAAACACAATTATTTCCAGAGGTTGTTCTCGTGTAAACGGGGCCTAAAACAAACCGAAGGCTCACTTCCTGTTTGTGCGTTTGAGTAAGGGAGATTTCATCTCACCCGTCGCCTTTTGTGCGATCGTCTTATGTTGAGAAATGATCTTACTGTAGTCGTTTTTGTAAATCTAATCCTGCTAAATCTTGTGAGGTGCGCTCAAAGTATGTGTTGAGGATGACTGCCAGCTACTACCACACCAAGATTTAGCACACTATCTGTAAAAGTGACTGAATTGTAGCCGTTTTTGCATTTCCTAAGATCAATTGACTGTAGCGGCCATCTTAGATTGACACCAAAAGTTATTCACATATAGTTGTACATCCGTATACCTTCTAAAGTTTTCTTGAAAATCTATTCATTTGTTCGGGAGATATTTTGCTAACAGCTAGACTTGACAGCAATAGTTACCAAGCAAATGTTTAAACTCACATCTTGCACAGTAAATTTCTCCCATCTGTCATAAAAGTAAAATTTCTGCTGTAAACTAAAAGTGTTACAAATTCAAGGATTATGATTTATGTTTTTTTTTTTTATATATATTTTTTAGTTAATTTTAGGGACAAACTGCTAAAAGTTTAGTAACGTTAAAATGTGTACGTTTTATGACAGATAGAGGATTTAGTATCTTTGTTTAGTTTGGAGCCTGTTTTTTTGCAACGTTTTGAAATTTAAGTGTCAATATTAGAGACAAAGTAGTGTTGAAACCTTAACCCAACAATGTTCAGTCAGGTCATCTGGACGGTTTTGCTTTATTTTATTTATTTATTTATTTATTTATTTTTAGACTTTTTGTCCGTCATCCAAAGGACTTCATCAGTCGGAGGAGCCTCAACAAACTCAGTCCCACAAGCAGCACTCTCACACAGTTGACCAACCAGTTTGATGGTTTGGTTTGCAACAACAACAAAAAAGAAACCGTCAGAAGGACCTGACTTAGTTGGATTTTTTTTTTTTAATGAGCATGAACTTTGATGTTTAATCCTTAACAGTTAATTATACATCTCCTGATTCAACTGTATGTTGTTTGCATCAGGGGTTCTCAAAGTGGGAGTTGGGACCCCAATGTGGGTCACAAAACATCTAGTGAAGGTCTTTAATCATCTGCAGTTTCCTCATGGCATTTTTTTCACCATATTGTTCCAGTTGAACACATTTGTAACATGAGCATGTTTAATTGGGCTGATAACAGTTTGTATGTGTTTAAATCAGAAAGAGATGGGCTCACTATCATTTGCTACTTAAAATTTTGGAATCACTGGTTTGTAAGATTTCTTTAAACATTCATCACAAGACAAAAGCTCTTGATGTTGGGACCAGTAAAGCCGTGGTGAGGTGACATTTTCTAACAGCGCTCTCCACTAAAACATTTGTTCAGTTACTGTTTTATTAATACGTTGCTGTTTTCTTCCTCAGTTTGCTCCCAGTACTCCCGCGGTGTCTTCGCCATCTTCGGCCTGTACGACAAGCGCTCGGTCCACACGTTGACGTCCTTCTGCAGCGCCCTGCACATCTCCCTCATCACGCCCAGCTTCCCCACCGAGGGCGAGAGCCAGTTCACCCTGCAGCTGCGGCCGTCCATCCGGGGGGCGCTGCTGTCCGTCCTCGACCACTACGACTGGAACAACTTTGTCTTCCTGTACGACACGGACCGAGGTGAGGGGCGAGGATGATGATGATGTTAAAACAGACATGGAGTTTTTAGAGTTCAAGCACCTGAAACACGTTAACAAACACGGAAGGTCAAATATTCTGCGTTCTGTCACGATTTCTGCACAAACGTAGCAAAATCTTGGCTGAGAACTCTGAAAGTTTTAATCCAAAAAATAAAAATTAAAAACAGGTTTCAATAAGCCATATTTAAAATTTTTATTTACCTTCGTTTAACATTAAACCCATGGATATAAAGTATCTATTAACTAGAGACAATGCTGTTTCTGTGATAAAACTGTGTAAAGTTTTTACAGCTGAAACTGGGATGTTGAAGTAAAAACCAAGAACAGAAGCTAAGAAGATCCAAATAAAAGATTATATCAAAACAGAAGCTAAAATGATCAAAACAGAACCTGAAAGCATCAAAACAGAACCTGAAAGCATCAAAACAAAAGCTGAAAGGATCAAAACAGAAACTAAATGGATCAAAATAGAAGCTAAAATTATCCAAACAAAAGCTGAAATGATGAAGACAAGTTGAAACAATTAAAACAGAAACTAAATGGATCCAAACTGAAAATAAAATGATCCAAAATGAATGAAAACAGAAGCTAAATGAATTAAAACGGAAGCTAAAATTAATAAAACGGTAGGTAAAAGCTAAAAATAACAGACCGTTAGCTAAAAGGTGCAAATTGGCAGTTAAAAGCTAAAATGAACAGACCAGTAGCTGAAAGATAAAATAAGCAAATCTGTAGCTAAAAGTTAACAATCTTAGTGAAACCGCTAATGTTTGTAATCCATTATCTAAAAGTTTGAAGTAGAAAAACTAGCTAAAAGCTTAAACTAGCAAACCTGTAGCTAAATCTGAAATAGGAACATTTCATTGTGGGATAAATAAAGTCTTCAAAACTAAAACAATAGCTAAACGCTAAAAGTAGCATAAGAAGACAAAAACACAGCAAGGATTCTGAAGCTCAGTGTTTTGATGCAACTGAAAAGTTGTCAACGAATTCTTATGAAGGAATTTTTAAAATTGTTTTATATAATTCAAAATCTATAAAAGTTACAAACACTTAAAGCTGAACATTTAGATGTATGATTTTTTTAAAGTACAGTGAGGTATGTAGGGGGGGCAACCTCAGCCGAAGAGACAGAGTGAGGAGCTCCGTCGTGAGGGGGGAGCTGCTGGTCCTCCACATCAGCTGAGGTGTTCAGGCATCTGATCATGATGCCTCCCACAGAACTGGCTGGAGGAACACCTCCCTCAGGAGGTGCTGGAGAGTGCCACATGGGGCTGAAGGTGTCTGCGTTTCCCTCCTGGATGTGTTGCCTCTGTGCCTCAACCCCAGGGAGGTGGAAGAAAGCAGCTTAATGGACGATGGTGTCAGAAAAGAAGATTTTCAAATTATTTTTCAAATTTCAGCGTAACTAAATCAAACCAGGACCCCAGTTTTTTTGGTTCATGTCTCGGGTCTTTGTTGTAACGACGGTTTTTCTCCTTCTCCTGAAGGAGGGTGTTGGAACTCTTTGTTTTGCTTCATTCCCCTCACAGAGATGAGCTCTCGGTCCCACCAGCAGAGCCAGTAGGTTTGTACGGATTCACTCCACCATGTCACATTTCCATTACAAGACAGAAAGGATATGTGCCGCTGCCCGGATCACGTCCCCACATCTCGCTTTCATATATTTTCCAGGATCTAGTCAGAGCTTTTTTTTTTTTTTTTTTTTGGTTCTCCTCCTCCTCTGCTCTGAGGTGACCGTTTGAGCAGATTGGATGTTCACGCCGCAGCCCCCGAACAGCCAATCTCTCCACGAAAACTCATTCCCTGCCTCTCTTTCTCTTATCTGGGGTCACACATGCTTGACTGGTTAAAAAGCCTTCTCTCCTCTCAACAAAAGCGACTTGAATCTGATCAAGTGTTCTCCAGAAACTCGACAAGCCTTCGTGTTTGTAAGACCGTGTCGCCCTGCAGATGAGCCAAGGACACAACGGGACTCTAATGCAGGAACTCTGAGAATTTAGATAGAGGTCCAAGTTGTGCTCTGGGAGGAAATTTTCCTGCGATTGTGAGACGCTGCAAAAAAAAAAAAAAAAAATCAAAAGAGTTGCTGGTAGTAGATATTAAAATGTGACTAAACCTGTCTGAGCTGATGCAGATTGATGATTCTGTAGAAACACCAATAGTTTCAGATGACTGACACGCCTGAAACTTTGCAGAAACGTTTGCAAAATATGTTTGCTGCCGTTTAGTCTCCAGTCTGGATTCTGTTTCTGAAAGACATCGCCGTCAGGTATTATTTTAACATTTAACCTCTGCCATG
Organism: Hypsolebias coamazonicus; assembly: GCA_032273985.1. Lineage (NCBI taxonomy): Eukaryota > Metazoa > Chordata > Actinopteri > Cyprinodontiformes > Rivulidae > Hypsolebias > Hypsolebias coamazonicus. The sequence continues at coordinate 3,149,308 of JAVCKU010000030.1, forward strand.
TCACCTGCTGTTATCTTGTTTAGTAAGTTATTGTAGCTCAGTTGGGGGTTTAGTCTCTTCACTTATTTTTTTACTTATGGTATTTATATGCATGCTCGATAACCCAGGTAGAAAAATCTACAAATGTGGCACCCTTTAGCCACTCTGTTACAAACCAGAATGGAGGGGTGCTTGGGTTCAATAAATGATAAGGTAGCCACCACGAAGGTGTACCTGAAAGGGGGATAATTACAAAACTTTGTATATATTTGTTTTCAAAGAATGAGACCCAGAGAAGTATTAAAATTTAGGCAAAATTATTAGGCCTAGTTTTATTAAACTCCAGGAAAGATAAAATTATTTGTAACCAAAATATGAACCTCCAATTAATAAACTTTAGATCAATAAACTAAAAATATTCCCAAAATAAAACAAATAGTCTTTCTATTTTTTTTTTCTTTAGCAAGAAAGCAAAATAACGTTTCCGTTTAGCGTTAATCACTAAGGCTTTTTACAAAATAACAGAGAAATAGTCCAAAAACCAATACCAACAATGTCTTAGTTAAACTTGACAAACAATATAGGGCCCTCATGCATTCACATCCACACAGTCCAGTTGCGTACTCACGAAAACCTTGAGCAAAACGTGAAAAACACCAGCGCAGACCTGTTTAGCAGAACATTGAGAGCGCTGACATCTTTGGAGCTCACAGGCCTGTGATTGCATCAACACCTGCTGGTTAGCTTAGCTTTAGCGCACCGCAGCTTCTCGTTGCTCTCGCGCTCCCTCGTGTCTCTCGTCCTCGTGTCTCAGCCGCTCCGCTCCTGCTTCAGGTCCTCTTCACTCCTATGGACTTTCCATGAGCAGAGTCCTTCCTGCTCTGTGGACCTCTTATCCTCCAAAGTCAGTCCTGTTCCTGCAGAGTCTCTCCTCTGCTTCTTTTGTATTTTATCTTAAAATGAATAAATTTATAAAATTAAAAAAAAAATAAAATAAAAATAACCAGTTTGCTGGTGACAGTCAGAACTAGCTGTTCACATAATAAAGAAGGACCATCAGCCTAACGACTGATCGTTAATGCCCCGATGGCCGCTAGTTTCTCTGCTACATCGAGGAAACTTAACAGTCGCTGGTCAGAAGGATGGCCCAGCACAGAAGAGCAACATCATCAGGCCAGGACTCTGAGGTGCATAGCAAGTGGCCATCAGGGCATTAACGATTGGCTTTTAGGCCAATGGCTGTCCTTTAACATGCGAACAGCTAGTTTTGGCTGTCACCATCTAACTGATTGCTCCAATATGAGATGGCACTATTTATAAGACTGAGTTTATTGCAGCTCCTCAGACTGTCTTTAGGGTAAAAGATGAAATGTTTCAACAAGAAGCATCTGTCCAGAGTAGGCAGGTCACAATAATGATTTTTGTTGGGTGATTGTCTCGAAATTATTGCAATAAACAATAATATTGTTTGAAATTTGACAATAATTAGTAATTGTCAAATTTTTTTTTAAAGTGTTAGTTAATTTATTTTGTGTGTAGTAACTTTTTTGACCACTGGATGGCAGTATAAGACTGTTTGAACCAAAGGATGGATAGTGAGGGAGTGAGCAGCGTCTCTTTAAGAAAAATGGGAGGGAAGCCCCTTGATGTGACATGGGCTGTCTCTCTGGTTCTCAAAATGTTGGACGCTCGATGTGGTTTGAACTCTTTAGCATAGCATTTTTCACTCAAAGCTTTTAATTAAAAATAAAAAAAAATCAGTAAACAAGTTCTCAGCTTCGTTTTGCAGAGAAAAACAACATTTTACACAAAGGCACGGGTTTCAACCGTGAATTTTGGAGCTTCAACAAGACGGAGGTTTGCTCCCTGAGGTCAACCTGTTAGCTTAGCTCGTAGCTTAGCTTCTCAGCATAGTTGCTTTCAAAGATCCAAAAGCACGATTTTGGACAGTTTGAACGTATTTTAAAGAGAAAAGAGAAATGGAGGGGTCAGTGACTGGAGTTGATCCTTTTGTCATCCAGTGTTTTCAGTAGAAAAAGAGAGACACGGATTTGATTAATTGATTTATTGTGTATTGCGACAGGCCTAGTCCAGAGGACCTGACTTAACTTTGTTGGATATGGTACTTGATATAGTGGTAGTTTTGTGTATAAGGGACATCAGACGCAGGAATTTATTCCTGGTTGAAAATGTGTGAAAATCAACTGATGGCCCACAGGCCGCCATGCGCCCAAATACTCTTTTCTTCTGGCAGCATGAAGTAACGAGAGAAGCTGCGTTTTCTGTGAAAATGCAGTGAAACTTCTTTCATGTCTTGTTTCTTTCCCCCTCAGTTTCTCTTTCTCCTTCACTGTCCCCACCACCTTCAGCTGGTCTGTTGGAATCCGTTTTCCTTCGTGGTGCAGAGTTGCTGCAGTTTTTCACAGAACGTTTTCTCTCTGCATCGAGCCAGAACAGCACCGAGTCAACAACAATCCCTCAAACCCGTTCCCTGATCGTCTAGATGTTTTAAAGTTCAAATGTACACGCGAGTGACTCTGGAAAGCCTTGTCCATGTTACGAGGTGCTGGGTCATCGCTGAACGTACAAACACCTGCAGTCACAGGTCATCGGTGCTTTGCTGTGGAAATACGTGGTGATGTTCTGGACGTGAGGGATTTTCAGAGAGCTTCTGGGTGAAGGCTGCAGGATGTTTGTTTTGTTATTAGACAGAAAGCTCATTCAGCACGAAGCAGAACAGAAGCAGAATCAGCTCACTCGCGACATCTCCGTCACTGAGCCGCCGTCTGAGTTCCTGCGTCCAGGAAACAGAAACACGAGCCAGAACGCTGCAGGAGGACGTGCTTACCCAAAGTTTCTGATGATTTACTCTCACTTATAGTGACGTACTTGTGTTCCCTTCTCTGCGTCTCCCTCTTGTGGTCTGTTCCTGCCCTCCTCAGTGTTTCTCCCTCATGTAATCAGCTCCTCCTCTGCCACCTGTCATACTGCAGGTGTTTGCGTTTATCCCCTCATTAGTGTGTCCTTATATTCTGCATTTGATTATTGTTCCCCTGTCTGAGGATTGTCCTCATATCCTGTTCTCCCTCCGAGTTGTCTCATCGTTAAATGTAAGTTTTGCTGCCACGTCAGCTGTCGTTTGAATAAATATATTTACTTTATTACTCCAAGTCCTGCCTGCGCTTGGGTTCACACTAACGACAGATCATGATGGTATTAAAGACGCAGCACCCGTTCAGCCCCCACCATTCATGCCAGAGTTTTAGACTAAGATCATCTGATGTTGAGACATGAAGAAGTTTTAGCTGTTTGGGTCAAACCTTGAAAATAATGTTGTTTTATCTGACTCAGTGTCAAGCATCAAGGATGTGTTGGCAATGACTCTCAGCTACTACCACATCAATCTTTAGCTCAATATCTGTTGAAGCCATTTTTTTGTCGACTTGTTGGTTGAGGCGTTGACTCTGGATGAGTTGAACCACCCATCAGTTGTAGATGATTAATTTGAGATTCATTAGAATCTCACACAGACGATGGCAAAAACACTGTCGCCTCTTCGTCAGTGGCCGTGAGCTGTAATTAGAGGTTCATACAAACAGAGCCTACGATAAATAAAGTTAAAGATGTGTTTAAGATGAGAAATTAAAATAAGGACCAGATAAAGATCGAGTAAATAATTTAATTTCTTTGGAAGAGAAAATAAAGCAGAAGAGGTGCAAAAAGAAACAGATGAGAAGAAATGAAAAGTTCATGAGAAAAAGCAAATAGAAGGAAAAAAGGACGGAAAATGAAATAAATAAGAGGAGAAATCGAACAATGGAGCAGTTGATGAAATCAGGTAAAATAAAAGACAAGAGCAGAGTAAGATGAAGAAATAACGAGAAATGATGAGTTGAACAGAAAGAAAACAATGAAGAAGAAGAAGAGGAGAAGGAGGAGAAGATAAAAAGAAGAAAAAGGAGGAGGAGAAAAACAGAGGGAAACGGAGAGGACGAGGTAGAAGACAAACAATTTTAAATGGAGCTGCAGAGAAATAAGAAAAAGAAGAAACAAAAAAGGAAAATAAGAAAAAAACAAGATTAGAAAACAAAAGAAAGATTAAAAAAGGAGGACGGGAGCAGAAAGGGAGAGAGAGAAAAAGAACAGAGGAGATGAACTAGAAGAAGCGGGATGTGAGGAGCTGTGCCAAGAAGAAAAATATGAACTGAAGTCAGAGCTGTCGGTGCAAAAAGAAAGAAACAAGAATAATGAGAGGATAGAACAGAGACGAATAATTAAAGGAGGGAAGACTCCAAATGAAGGAAAAATCAAGGTGAGAAAATTAAATCAGAAGAGGAAATGAGAGAAAGGAGAAGAGAACGAAACAACACATGATTAGAAACGTAAAATCAGACGATTAAAGGTCCACTGACATGATATTTGAACTTTGCATAAAATGGCACAACTTATATATCTTGTATCATTCAACTATGTTCGTCTTTGCAAACAAAATGATAAATATATGAAAATTTAATACAAAGTCA
>JAVCKU010000030.1:3191387-3204558 GCA_032273985.1 Hypsolebias coamazonicus
CGGTCCTTTGATTCTGCCCATTAGATTATAAGATTATAAGATTTTTGCCATCTGGCGATCACAATTTGACAATTTATCTTTTTCAGCTAACCTCTTTGGCCTGGTTTGCTTATAGCTCATGGCTGATCTGTAGCTCATGGCTGATCTGTCAAGATATATTTCACATAATACTCGTCTTATTTAAGGGTCCATGGGTTCATCAACTGAACTTGTAAAAAAAAAACAAAAAAACGTGAAGTAAACTTAAGTAAACTTGTACTGTACACTAATGGAGATGGGGTGTGTGTGTACATAAATAGAACAAGGCTGTGAAACACCAGAACTTAATAAAAAACAAAACAAAACAAAAAAAAAACCTAATTTCTAAAAATTAATTAATTGATTAATTTAAAGAATCACTGAAAACAGAATATGAACACTAAAGTGAGGATAAATTCTACAAAATTGGACTTAGACACTGCTAAACCAATGCAACAGTTTGTATGAAGTTAAAAAAAAAAAAAAGTCCTTTATGTGATTATTATGGAACTTAATTTAACATCCATCCTTCCATCCATTATATTTACCTACTTCTTCCATTTCGGGTCATGGAGAGTCACTGGTGCCCATATCCAGCCATCACTGTGTGAGAGGCAGGGGACACCCTGGACAGATTGTGGGTCCATCACAAGGACATAGAGACAAATGAGAGAAACAACCATTCACTCTCTCACTCACACCTAAGGACAATTAAGAGTTACCAGTCAGTCTAACATGCATGTTTTTGGTCTGTGGGAGGAAACCGGCGTACACGGAGAAAACAAACGCATGCACAGAGAGAACATGTAAACTCCACCAAGAAAGGCCCCCAGCTGAGATTTAATCTAGTGACCTGATTGCTGAGAGGTGGCAGCTCTGGCAACTGCACCCCCGTGCTACCGTTTATCAATAAAAATGAAATCTCTGATAACTAATGAACAATGTTATCTCAATGGTAAATTTTAAAGTGCAGAAAAACAATAAAAATATATTCCAAACTGTTCTGATGCATGCTCAATAATCTAGATAGATAAATCATGCAAGGTTAAGTCAGATCCTCTGGACGGATTCTTCTTGAAACCTTTTCCTCTTTTATCTAAAATACTATTAGTATTAGTAGCAGTAGTATTATATTATTATTACTATTAGTAGTTTTCCCAACTGTTCTGATGCATGCTCAATATTCCAGATAGATAAATCAAATAAGGATAAGTCAGATCCTCTGATGGACTCTTCTTTGTTAAAACACTCCCTCTTTTATCTAAAATACTATTAGTAGTAATATTATACTGTACTGTAATATTATTACTATAATTATTATTCCAAACTGTTAACAGAACTGGTTACATGTTCAACTTTTACCTCATGCTCTTTTTTTTCCCTATCACAGCTTTTAGACAGTCTGACAAACTGCATGTTGCAATAACAGCAAATTTAAAATTTACTCCACATAATTGTTTCAATTAAAGTTCTGTCACTAGAGGTGCAGAGTTATGTCAAAGGTACAAACAGGAAATAACAAAATGTACCACTTTTTAAGATAATGTATTTTTTTCCCCTATAAGTTTAACAATTAGAATAGCATAAGCACCTTTTAGGGACCAATTCTGTTTCACTGAACTCTGCAGACACCTTCGATGTTTGCATTGAAATGTTATGGCACTGTTATATTTTTCAAGATATGTGACTGAATGCTAGAAAATAACAATGCAGTCTCTGAAAAAAAATAAATTTGGGGCTAGTGAAGGGTTAGAAATATTTTTAAAGCACCAAAACTTTTACTTACATTTCAAGTGATGAACAAACCAACATCACCACCTCTTGCAGCAAAAGCATCTAAGAGTCATGTTCTTCCCCTTTATAAATGTTAAATTTTGACTTTATGATTGCTGCTAGATGAGGTGCTTTTGGTCTCCTGTGTGGTCACAGGAACTTGCTGGGATTAAGTGATTAAGTACCTTGGATCTGCTGCTCAGTGAGTGAAATGCCAAGTCTGAGCTTCATGAAAGCAACTATATATCCTGAGACAGTGGTCAGGATAAAATGCACTTTACTCCACACTAATTTAATTCTGCTGAGCTCTGCTGTCACATGGCATTTCAGGGCTTCATGGGAAAAAGACCACAGCAGAAGGTCAAGTTTCAGGAACAGGACTTCTATTGATTGTTCAAATGATACTTTTAAATGGTAAACTGTTCTATGCAGTCTCCAAATAGTCTTCAGAGGGTGTAATTATTGCACATTGAAGACAGTAATGAGGATACATGGCATAATATTTAAGCATTAGATGTCATAGTGAACACTAAAATGGCTTTAACTGAGCTAGTTTTGCAGAAATGGAGCTTAAATTTGGTGTGGTAGTAGCTGAGACTCATTCACAGCATATTATCTGAGCACCCACTTTTTAGCACTCTGTTTTGTAATTGTGATGAATGATGCTCATGAAAGATGCTGTAGACATATCCAGGTTAGTGTGGGGCCAGACAAGAGTGTATTCGATCTCTCCCAATTTAGAGCTAAGTCCTAAACTACCAACTTACCTGGATATCCTCTATGCTGATGACGTTTGCCTTATGGCAGACAGCATGGAAGCTTCACAGCGCTATCTCAATGCCTTGCAGGAATCGTATCGCAAGTTTGGATTAGTTATAAGTGCCACTAAGGCCCAGATACTTAAAGAGCCACCAGGAGGCTGTGATCTTGATGCTATGCTAATATGCTGACCAATGATGGGGTAAACCTGGAAGAAGTCACCAACTTCTGTCATCTGGGCTGCCAGTTAAGAAATGACAACCGTCTTGCATCTGAAATCCCTGCACATATAGTGAGAGCTGCCACCTTTGGCAAGTTAAAGCAACATGTGTGGAAATCTTACAACATCACACTGCAGACGAAGCTCACAGTTTACCATGCCATAGTACAGCCGATTATTTTATACACTGCTGAAACCTGGTGCCTGTATAAAGGCGACATTAGGAGCTGGACACGTTTTAAATAAAATGCTTACGTTCCATCTTGGGTATCAAATGACAGGATCGTGTCACAAATGCTGATGTCCTTTGTTACACAAATACTCATGGCTTGGAGGTCCTATTGGGACAACTGTGATGGTGCAGCTGTGTCCAGCGAATGGAAGACTGTACCAACAAAGTGCGTATTCTACTCAGAGCTTTCAAATGAGAAGCACAACTCTGGCGGGCAGCACCTTCGTTATGAGAACGTCTTCAAACGTAATCTGACTGCGTGTAGTTTGACCACCGAAGACTGGGAGGAGGCTGCTCAAAGAAAATCTATTTGGCATTTAAAGGTCAAGAAAGGCATCTCAAACTTTGAAAACTTTTGCCTTTTCGAGTTAGACCTCAAACGACAAATTTGCAAGAATCGACCTAAACCCTCCTACAACTACACCTACAACAGCAGGTCAGCTACACTGCTTGGCCTGCGACCAAATATTTAAGACAAATTTTGGATTTGCCAGCCACATACAAGCACATGCCAAAAGCTAGCCAGGGTCACCATCGTCGGACACGATGCTGACGACATCATCATCATTCCCTGAGCACTATTATCTTGTGACAAAATGTCATTTAAACCATTTGACCAAAATGCTGGAATGAAAGTCGTCTGTTTACTTTTATTCCACTAGAGCAGGGGTCTGCAACCTTTACGATCAAAAGAGCCATTTTAACACCTTTGCTTACTAAATTGAACGTGTTCAGAGCCACAACAACATGCTATAACTGTGATTATCAACTGGTGGTCCATGGGCCACTGTAGGTTTGTTGGAGGGGGATTTTGTGGCCACTATGGGGTGACGACATAAAGCTAAAAATATCTAATGCTTTTTTTTAAACATTTATTGATATATTTACAATTTAAAACCAATGAAAGGACCAGATTCTTGGGGTGGGGGGATAGTTTCTTTAATTATTAAAAACTATGAACTATGCAGACCTATGTATTTTTTTTTTAATTGTCAAAAGAACAAGTATATAGATAAAGCATACAGTTAAAGTGAGTATGTTTTAATCCTTGTGTACTTGTTCCAGTATTCACATACAGTATTTGCAACATAAATTACAGGAAAAACTGCTAAAACTAGTATTTTATTTGTATAACCAATAAAATTCAGTTTTTTGTTAGTTTTGGTTAAAGCTTGACAGAGCCACTGCAGAGGGACCAAAGAGCCGCATGTGGCTCCAGAGCCGCAGGTTGCAGACCCCTGTTTCAGCCTAACTAAAATAGATTTAGGCTAAAGATATAAGTTCGGTACAGCAGACATCCAGTCAGTATCAATGGAAAGTGTGAAAACACTATACAGTATATGCAACATTCATGGGAATATTTGAGACCATGAAAATCATCAGCACTTTCCAATCTGACTTTTCTACAGAATGCCTTTCATTTCTCCTCAGCTCTCCCTGAAAACACCCGAACTGCTACCTCTGCTTCTAACCCACCACACATTTTAGTGCACATTAATGCCCCGAGGCTGTCATCTTAGTGCTTTTTGCTGAGGATGTAAGAACTTAAATCTTTTTCATTTTCTCTCCTCCAGTTCTGTTTTCTTCCATTTATAAGAGTCAGATGGCCGTAATGAAAGTTTAAACTCTCACTACGAGTAAGCCCCCTTCTTCCACGCCTGGCAGACAAGGTTGCTAAGGCACAAACTCTAATGTGGTTTTGTGGATTTTCAGTGAACAAGTAGGCACTTTTTTCCACCGCTGCATAGCAAAAAGGTGGCAGGAAGTCTCGGTTAAGCGTTTGACCAAGAGTCTTTCTCGATCTGAGATGCATTTCTTATCCAATTCTTCTCCTCCTAACTCTCCACAGAAAGCGGAAATCGCTGTGGCCCCTTTGACTATCACGTTGGTCCGGGAGGAGGTGATCGATTTTTCCAAACCCTTCATGTCGCTCGGTATCTCGATCATGATCAAGAAGCCCCAAAAGTCTAAGCCGGGGGTGTTCTCCTTCCTGGACCCGTTGGCCTACGAGATCTGGATGTGCATCGTGTTTGCCTATATCGGCGTGAGCGTGGTGCTCTTCCTGGTCAGCCGCTTCAGCCCGTACGAATGGCACACCGAGGAGCCCGAAGAGGGCACCGACGGGCCGCCAAGCGACCAGCCCCCCAATGAGTTCGGTATCTTCAACTCTCTCTGGTTTTCCCTGGGCGCCTTCATGCAGCAGGGCTGTGACATCTCCCCCAGGTAAGACACGCTCATACAAATGTCTGCTTACTCTACCCCCCGTTAGGGAGCAGCAAGGCCTTCAGGCCAAAAATAATCACAATTGGACATCCTGTCAGACTTGTTCTGTGTGGTCGATCACGCAGATAACTTGGCGTTGACTCTGCGTGAGCGCTGTGTGCTTAAATCCCTTGTCTGTCAATCCAACTAAGTCCTTCATCAATATTTCAAACGTGTTTGATTGATGTAAATGGAACCTGAACGGGTGTTGACACCCTGCTGTGACAAGCAGCGGTTTGTGACAGAGGTGTGGAAGAAACCCCATCAGTAGGTTCTTCAAGCTTTAAGGTTTTAACCTCACCAAACAGCCTTGGCACAAAAACAAGGTTCTGCAAATTTAGACGGAAAAACACGTCTTTGTCCTAAAATAAAATCCAGATTTTAACCTAAATATGTCGGTCAACATTTTTGTAGCTAATGAGAAACTGTTTAAGTTTGTAGCCCCATTGATGCCTCACTCAAAACCCACAGAAAGTGTTTTGGACATGGGTCACGGGGGCTGATGGCTCGCAGTGGGGCTCCAGGGTCCTAGTGATCAGCGATGGAAAGTTTTAGAAACAGTACGGACTCAGTATGCGTCAAATACTGGTTGATACTGGCCAAAGAGCCTCCATCATTAAACTCAAGGGTGCACATACACCAATGCCTCAAACTGCCTCTCGTTCCTGTTTTAGAAAAGCTAATACAGCTTTGTGCCATTGTTTGGCTTCTATTATCAGCCCATAGTAGTCCAACCCTTGTAAAAAAGAGAGACATCTATCTTATTTCCCTCTACAACGCCGCAGGGCACAGATCAGTTCCTTTCCACCGTCTATACCGGGAGTCTTGCTCCTCGTGTGAGCTGAGTTCTCGCCACACAGAAAGGTAGAAAATCTGATATATTTCTGACTTGCACAACACACAAATAGCAAATGTGGTGTACTTGTGTAGCACTTTCAAGGCAGGGCTGTCATACACTGACCATGTGCATTCTTAGGTCATTGCAAAGCCGTTACTAGCCATGGTCCTGCCTTGGTTCAGGTGTACACAAGAGGACAGGTTTTATGGTACTGTATGCGACCTGCTCTGTAGAATTTACATGATCAAGACCAAAAGTCTCGAGGCTGGTATGCAGGGGCTAAACACAAACAAGTCGTCTCAAGCACGAATTGGCCAAATGTTTCTCCATAGTAGCACTTGCTGTTGGTTGTGGGTGAGGCATGGATTGCTTCATATAAGTTGCTGTCATTATAGTTTGCATGAGGACACATATAATAGAAGTATTAAGGAAAAACTGTTTCCTCTGTATGTTTTTCTGTTGCACTATATTGTTGCTCTGTGTGCTTTTGTCATGTTTTAGTTGTATTTGGAAGAAAAAGAGAGTGTGCTGGTATTGATTTGGTGCACCTCTTCATTATCCGGTTGTTCTTCACTGTCTGACTTGTGTCCATTGTGTCTTTTCTCCCCTCATACATGAGTTTGGTTGTTTCATCGTGTGTCAGCTTCAGCAGTTGTGTTGTCCAACTTGAGTTATGTTGTTTCTTTGTCTGAAACGCGTGACTTCTCCTCCCTTGTTCCAAGATGACAAAACCCCGCAGCCTCGGGGCTTCGGAGCTGCGGATCAGCGTCCGGTAAACGTTGGTAGAAGGGCGGAGAAATGATCCTGTGCAGTTAATTGTGCTGCTCGGAGGGATCTTTGTTCTTCCATCAAAGATCAGGCTTCCTGTTTGTTTCCATTCTGAGACGCAGTGAAGCTCGTAGACCAGTAAGACTCGTAGTTTTGGTGGTTTCTCGTTTATCGTAAGGCTTTTCTAAGCAGTTTGGATGGCTTTGTCAAGCTTAAAGTTTTTGCTGGCTATTTTAAGCAACTGCTAGAATGTCTCTTGTATTGGCTCTTTCATATGAACTTGCTTTTATCTGTTAAGCCCTTATGGATGTTGTAGTGTAATAGAGTTGGTAAGATACTGGGAGATGAAAGGACAATCAAATTGGCCTGTATCTTTCAGCCCCAACCCCCTTCCCTACACCAGAGAAGAACAAAGAAACACACGAGATCGAGGATCTTGAGGTACATTAAAGCATCTTTGAAATTATAGCCCAACATCATGTAAGCAGCCTATGGACGAGATTATAGTGGGCCTGTGTCTGTGGTTAAGCAGAATTTTTCCAGGAGAGCTCCTGCTTTGTTCACACGTACAGACCACCCTCCACCCACCACCATAACCCCCTGCTGCTCGCCACATCTCTGCCTGCGTGCCGCAGATAAGGGCTTTAAAGCCGTGTAACAATGTCACTACTAGAACAGAGTCTACGTTTCACCCCTCTCCATCTCTGGCTGTGGTCTTTGCTGCTTTCCACCCGTCACCGCTAATCTCACCGGCCTCTCCCAATCCATCAGCACTGAACCACCTCCACCCCACCTCGTCCAAGCAAGTCAACCTGACAGGGCGACGTGCAAATCGCTTCACAATGGGGAAGTTAGGTTGAGCAGAGGAAGTGAGAGGAGCAGCGGTGAAACAGACAAACTTAAAGGAATATTCGTCTGAACGTTTATTGTTCCTCGTTACAGAGCGAAAAGGGAAAAGTACCCTCGGTATGTCTGCCATGAGAGCATGACTACTACAAAACAATAAGTGAGGTACTGACTTACATTGTGGCCTAAGAAAGTTTCCATTAAAAATGGAAACACCCCTATTGTTCAAGTAAACTATGCTCTTTAGTTTTAAATTGCTTTAAAGTATAGTTTCCCTAAATGATTGGGGTGTTCATTGGAGTGGCCAAATATTAATCTATGGGGGGCCAAGGCCACCATTTGCTGCCCCCTGGCTCTGCCTTTGCACCAGATGGAGGATAAAATTGCTCCCTCTGCCTGCCAGGATCTTTAATTCTGCTCCACCTTGGACAAGAAAACAAAAACTACCTTTGTTCTTCCACAGTGTAACTCAAACCCACTTGAATATTTTGCATCAAAAACATGAAAGTTGTCTCGTCTCAAAACCTGCAGACATTCAGTCTTCAAATCCCTCAATGACAGGGAACACCGGGAACCACAGTTTGGAGAGATCCTGTTTAATTCTGACTTTGATGAACGAACAGCTAGTCTGACCAGAACCACGACCAACGTGGATCACGTTAAAATTTCATACAAAGATATTTTAGATCCTTAACATTATTATCAGGATCACAGTGCATTATTTTACTGTCAAATAATTCCCTAAAGATGTACCATAAGTTCTACAACTAGCTTATTGTGCAATATTCACCATGTGTAATGTTGGGGTGCAGATCAAAACTTTGCTCCGGGGCACGTTCATTGATATGTTAGTCTAACTCCTCTGGTTGTATATGCAAAAATAAGTATAGTTTTAGCTTTGTTGGTTGCAGTTCTACCAGCATTTTAGAATAGGAGCAAATGGGAGCGCCGGCACTCCTGTCGGGTTTAAAGGGTTAAAGACAAATTTCCTGTAACGTCTCATCGTTTTCCGTTATAGATGCCGTAGACGCGTTTGCGTCCAAATATACAAACATTTATGTAAATAATGGTAAAGTGACAGAAGTGTAAATGTTTTTTTAAAGAACGTTCACGTAAAATACTGTGACACTTTGGACTCAGTTTTGGATTGTTCCAGCAATCCACCGCGCCTTGCTCGGACCAGCCGATAACGCTTCAGTCTGCTCTGAATTGAACACGTTTTTTTTTTTTCAAAGAGCCATCTACAACAGGTAAGATATTTATCGGTTTAACCCTTTCCACACAACCCCGCTCCAAAAGATCTGAACTATTCCTTTTGGTCTGCAGCACTTCTTCCTCCGTCGGACAAATGCAGGACGAACTAGACATGAAATCTTATTTAAAGCAGTTTAGGGTTTCGTTTTATCTGCAGTGAAAAGGTTTTGGTCACTTTTGTCATTTTTAAATTATGTATACTATATTAATGCCACGTGCACGCTCCCTCAAAACCTGCGATATCTGTGACATGCTGTGTGATGAAACTGCACATTTTAGTGGCCTTTTATTGTGGTCAGCCTAAAGCACACCTGTACAATAATCATGCTGTCTTGATCTGCATCTTGATGTGCTACACCTGTGAGGTGGCTGGATCATCTCAGTAAAGAAGAAGTGCTCACTAACACAGATTTACACACGTTTGTGAAGAACATTTGAGAGAAAAAGGCCTTTTGTGTACAATGAAACTGAAACGGTCGTAGATCTTTGAGCTCATGAAAAATGGGAGCAGAAACAAAAGTGTTGCGTTTATATTTTCGTTCAGTATAAAATAATTGTTATTGGAAAGCATTTGGCAAATTATGAATTCAGTAGACATTAATCCATGAAGACCCAGGTCTGACACTAATTAATCTCAAATGTTGATAAGAGCTTGGAGAGAAAAAAGGAACAGATGAGTCATTTTTGTGTAAAAATAATGTTTTTTTTTCTGTAAATCAACACACAAGTTTTTCCACCTGATTTATGAGCACAAATCTGTTGCATAAAAATGTTAACAGTAAATTTTGAGGAAGTTTCTCCTTTTTCTAACAACGGAGACTTTTCCCCCCTCGCGTTTCTAACTTTGGCTCGTCCGTACGACCGTCCTCTTATAGAAAAATAATTCCCTCTTCCTTCATCTGGATCATTTTTACTAATTTCGTGACGCGGCTCTGACAGGAATGGCAGAGCTGGAAATAGCACTTCCTTTCCTTTTCTTGCTCTCTGCCTCTTAATAAGGGTTAATACCCCCGTTCTGCTCCCTCAAGGCGGCCTGTAATAATTAATTCAGTGATTAATATCACGGTCTCCTATGGTAACGTCTCTGTGGAAACTGGAGAAGGGCGCTGGAATGAAACGGTGACTCGATGGTCCTTTTAATTGACGACAAATCCACGATGAATAGAAGTTGAGTTTATTCCGGTGTTTCCTCCGGAGACTGCAGGAAGTCGCATCACAAATATCAACACGAGGGCGTCCGCCTTGCCTCAGCCTTGCAGGTGGACTCGGTTTTTTTCAGTGGCTTCCTCCAGATGGATTATCTGTGTCTGCTGAGTCATGCCGTTGTTGACTGTGATGGGCTTGATTAGAGCTGATTGGTTCAGATTGTCTGCACCCCGACGGCTACAGATGAGGTGTAACTTTGAGTTTGAGTCGTGAATTCAGGCCAAAAGAAAAGAAAAATGTTTTTGAAGTGCTGCATTCACATTTTTCCATCAGTGCAATGCTAATTAGCTTTTGTTGTCCAGCTGGAGCACCGCTGTTCTGCTGCTTGGCTTGTTGCTCGTGCCAGCAGCTCGGTCCTCGCTCGCAATGGGTTTGTCGCACTGTTCCTGCAAATCACGGGCTCTCGTTGCCCTGGAGGCACTGGAGCTTCGAAGTCACACACAACTTGCCTTTACTGAAAAAGAAAATAAAAAAATAAACATCTTCAGCTGCCATTTAAAAAGGGAGTGTTTAGATTTGTTGACGTGGGCTTATGAGCAGTTATTATCTTACCTGTTTTAGATAAGTTTTTAATTGGAGGGCTGGGGTTAAGAACAGAATCACATCTGGATCATTGCAGTGTGTTGGGCTGTAACAGCACCTGTGTGGACTTAAGATGAACTTTACATCTACTTTTACATACCTTATTTTGCGGCCTATAAGTCGCATCTGTCCAAAAATGTCTAAGAATTTGGAAAAATCCATAAACAAGTTGCTTTGCCATACAAGTCACACATATTATGCATCACCACTGATAACCCAGAAATGTGGTCTGGTGTTGTGCCAAAAATTGATCGGCTGCTAAATGGCGGCCGCAGGGGCGTGCACGGGAGGACTTTAGCAAGAATTTAACAAGATTGACACTTAAAAACAATTATTTGTTT
The DNA here is from genome assembly GCA_032273985.1 of Hypsolebias coamazonicus. Lineage (NCBI taxonomy): Eukaryota > Metazoa > Chordata > Actinopteri > Cyprinodontiformes > Rivulidae > Hypsolebias > Hypsolebias coamazonicus. The sequence continues at coordinate 3,202,487 of JAVCKU010000030.1, forward strand.
GTTAGAAATTATAGTAAAAGTGTGTCTCAGTCTAACTTTTGCGTAATAAATGCACTTTGACGGTCAAATCAGCTGCATTTCAGAAGCAGATTTGTGGAAGCAGGAGCACACAGAGGGATGACTCGCTGTGCATTTCATTGAAATTTAACAAAATAAACTTCTAAAAACAATTATTTGTTTGCTCGACTTTATAGTAAAGGTGCGTCTCAGTTAAACTTTCTACGGTGGCTGACGGGTGCAAACGTGCAGCAAACAGCGAAGCGCGCAGCAAACACATGTCTGATGCAAAAACATGCAAACACAAAAAACAAACACAAAAAAATCAAATGCAAACACAAACAAAAAACATGCAAACACCAAAAAAGTAAACAAAAAAAACAAATGCAAACTAGAAAAAACACATGCAAACACAAAAACACATGCAAACAAAAAACAAATTGTGTTTGCATGTGTTTTTGTGTTTGCTTGTGTGCTTTTTTATTTTGCATGTTTTTTTTGTGTGTTTACATTTTGTGTTTGCATGTTTTTTGTGTTTGCATTTGATATTTTTGTGTTTGCATTTGTTTTTGTTTACATGGTTTTTGTGTTTGCGTGCCTTTGTTTGTGTTTGCATTTGATTTTTTTTTGTGTTTTTGTTTTTTGTTTGCATTTTTTTTTTTTTGCATGTTTTTGAGTTTGCATCATACATGCGTTTGCTGCGTGTTTCGCCATTTGCTGCACATTTGCACCCATCGGCCACCGTAACTTTCTCTTAATAAATGTACTTCAATGGTCACATTAGCTGCATTTTGCAGGGGCGGCACAGGAAAATGAAGCTGATTTGACTTTTGTTCCAGGCGACCTGGACGAAGATGGAAGACTATGGCAAGCTGATTGTGTCATTAGTAGCCACTTATTAAATGATGAAACGGCATGCCATACCACTTGAGTGCCATCTAGTGGCTGAAAATGGTAGTGTTCAATATTTTCAAATGAATGAAAATGTTCATATCTCAGCCAAAAATTGGTTTATAAATACTGTATGGGGAAAAAAATCCATAAATAAGTCGCAGGGTATGCAACTTAGGCTAAAAGATGTGAATTATAGGCTGGAAAATATGGTAATTTGCTACCAGAATCACCAATCTCATGACCCCTGACCTCCAGGCAACATCATATTTCTTTTAGCTGTATATTGGTGAGATTTTTATCACATTTCATGGTACAACTAATCAAGAAGAAAAACTATCCAAAAAGGTGTGGATTCTGAGTCGTTCAGAAAATGTCCTACAAAAGTTGGAGCACAAAACAACCCGACACTCCTTTTGCAACAAGCGGAACTTCGATGACTCGCTGAAGTTGAATCTTTGTTGTTTTTGAGACAAGTCCTTTTTCTAGACTGGAATTGAACCAGAAGTGCAAGTAAACAATGTTTTTGGAGCCGGTATTCAAGTGGGTAAGAGTTACACAGAGGGAGGTTTTTTTTGTTTGTTTGTTTGTTTGTTTTTGTTTTTGGTCTTGCTCGGGGTGGTGCAGAGTGACAGATCCTGGCGAGTGGAGGGAGCAGTTCTATCCACCAACAGATGCAACGACACAGCCTGGGGGTGGCCAGGGGTGGCTTTAGCCACCATAGATTAATCTTCAGCCTCCACAAGGACCATCTGTCATTTGAAGAAACCATACTTTCTATCAATAGTTTCCTCAAATGATAGGGGTGGTCAGTTTATATACAGCAGTCCCTCGCTCTATCGCGGTTCGTTTTTCGCGGACTCGCTCTATCGCGGTTTTTCAAAATAAAATCGGACATGACACACAATTGGCTGATCGATGGATGAGCCGTACGATCGACATGGAATTTTTATTTAATTAATTATTTTAAATTATTTAACACTTTCTGCACCTCTGTGCAGTCCACCTCGCATGAGAAGCTTCCTCCTGCAGCTGATCAGCTGTTCTCCGTGCAGAGCGTAGAAGTGGGCGTGGCCAAGAGCGCTTGCAGGTGGCTGAGAGCAGAGAAGGCAGGGAGCTGAAATCATGACACTGTGCTCTTTTAGAGCGTTTAGAATTGATAAACATTGTTTACAAAATTGCAA
>JAVCKU010000030.1:3265484-3279209 GCA_032273985.1 Hypsolebias coamazonicus
CCCCCCCCCCCCCCCCCCCCCCCCCCCCCCCCCCCCCCCCCCCGCGACAGGAACAAGAGACAAACACAGATCACAAAGTCTCTCTAAATATAAATTATTGGATTAAAAAAAACTTTGAGCTTTAATTAGAAACTCTTTGATTCTGACGTTCGTTGCCCATTTCAACATTCAGACCAGGGCCGGCCTGAGGCTGTGGGTGGCCCTGGGCAGAGATTTATTTGGAGCCCCCTCTAACTAACATCATGCACGCATCATCATCATCTCTGACCCGTGCTGGCAAAACAAGTCACAGTGAGGATTTATTCAATATGAAGTTTTTTTTTTTTTAAACTCTTTGTGTTAAAAGTTTCAAAATGATACAGAAACGTTTGAGAACTTGATTTTTGTTGGTCTGGAATGATGTCGTCAGGAATTCCCAGCCCTGTCTTCAAAGAAGCTTCAAAATGAAAAACATTATACAAAGGGATTTCCCGAGGCTCTTTGGCTGCTGGCAGTGAACAATGGTCACTGGTCAACTGGTCCGTTACGCTGGTTCGGTTACTGGGACGGCTACATGACGCCTTTATGGGCTCGTTTTTACACAAACTTCTAGGGATGCACGATGTTGGGTTCATGGCCGATATGTTCAAACTTATTTGGCCGATCAAAGATATTGATATTTTTATATACAGTACTTTCCTTTATCAGAACATATCCCTCTTATTTAGGCTTATTTGCTACAAAAACTACGAAAGATGAGCGCCCGGCCAAGGCATGTAGCCTGGAGGAATCACTGGAGTGTTTGTCTGTGTCCCTGTGATGGACTTGGACCTGTCCAGGGTGTCCCCCCCTGCCTCTCGCACACCGACTGCTGGACATGGACACCAGTGACCCAAAAAGAAGCAGGTCCAGGATGATGGACGTTTATTTGTTCAGTTTTAAGGCGCTGAGCCGACAGTGAGATCCATGAACTGACTTCATGTCAGATTGTGTTTTCAGTTCGAGTCTGCAGAGTCCGAGGTGTGTAGCTTCAAGAAGGTGGCGGGGGAGTCGATGCAAATCCCCACCCCCCCCCCCCGCGGATCATCACATGAAGAGATGATCAAACCTTGTGAACGCCGCCGCCTCGTGTGAACCGTCAGCACTTCATCTCCAGCTCCATCCGATCAGAAATCAAGCTGAGGGTCTGGCTGTAAGATCATAGTTCCAACAAAAACCTCACGGGTTTTATGGCAAGCCCTTTTAACATAAAATCAAGTAATCTGACTATCTTCTCTTTCCAGCAGATCAGGCTCTGAATGGGTCACAGATCAGCAGCGCCACGGACTGGAAACGTTTCAACGTTACAACCGAACGACGCCGTTCAGACACTTCAGAACGTAAATGACTGAACAGGAGAAGACAGATGTTCTAGCTTTAGGAGTAACGTTTAATCAAAGTCAGATATTTTACAGGCTCATAACTTCCTCTAAACACACTGTTGGAGATATTAAAAATAAAAAAAATAAAGAATGGCTTTTGTTTGTTTGTTTAACCCTCCTGCTGCCCTTGGGTCAAAATAACCCACGAGGCCTGAGTCTTGAAGCTTCAGCCTTGTTGGTCATTCTGACCCCAGGGCAGCAGGAAGGTGCTTCAAGTTTAACGTGAATAAAAAAATTCTAACGTCAAGGTGCATCTTTCTACCTCCTGACGTGCACTGTTTTTAATTACAGAGAACAAAGGGTGATCATGTAGCGATCAATGGATCTACAACAGAATAACTTTTGGAAATGACCAGATTCAAGATGGCCGCCGCAGCTAATCGGCCTTAGGCAACATAGTTTTATGGATATTGAGCTAAACATGGTGTGGTAGTAGCTGAGAGTCATCCACAACACACACTCACAAACACATATTTTACCACTTTCCTTGATCTGAAGAAGAAAAACAAACTTTTGAAGATGTGATTTAGCAGCTAGCTGACTGTATCGTTCGTCTCCACAACATAAAACTCGATAAAAGCGAGCGAGCTGATAAAAACAGAGACCCGCACAAAGCGGTGGGTCAGGTGAGATTTATTGAAGTTTAAATGGGTGCTCTGAATCCACACGTTACAGCTACAGAACTCCGCTCAGTTCGTAAAACACTTCAGCCTCAATTCAGAGATTTTCTCAAAACAACAACAAAAAAAAGTCACGCTAAAAAACAGACAGATGCATTTAGTCCGATATGTATTCATATGTATGAAAACTTTGAACGTTATCAAAAACAAGTGGGGCAGGAAGTGTTAAAGGTCGTGATGGTGCTGCGTTCAAATCAGTCAGGAATGCGGAGTGATATGGACAGAAAGTCGCGTCAAAGAAAAAACAGACACGGCAAACGAGTTCAACGATATTGATGTTTTAAAGGGTTCAAGCTCAAACAACATATAAAACATTTGAGGAATTATTGATGAAATGCTACAAAATATAAAATATCTCTATAAAGATTTTGTCATCGATGTAGCAACAAACGCACAGCAGTTTGATTCAACTCAAACACAAACTATGGGTTGAATGACTCGAGTCCTTCACGTTTTAATCACGTCCACACAAACAGCCACAGCCTGTGAACACCACCCGACTTCTGCTCCACTCGTACGCACATGTTCCTCAACTTGGTTCACCAGCTCAAAATTAGTCCCAGCAACAGGTGAGTTAACATTTCACTTCTCGGTGCTTAAAACTGAGCACATCCAGTAAGAAAACAGCCTGGCGCTGCGTTCATGCACCTTCACTGGAGTTCCTCTTCAACCCAACAGAACCTCACGGTGTTCCTTCACCTCACATCCAGTCCACAGCTGAACTGATCAGGACATGTGACCCTGACTGGTCATGTGAGCATCCAGAAACATACACATGTTCACCCTGCTGCTGTCCTGGGCTCACAATGAGCCGACGGCAGCAGCAGGAGATGATCAATAAACTTTAGCTGTTTTAGAACGAGCTGCAGCTGAAGTGACGTCTCCTCTGGACGTTGAGGCCTCTAAACGTCACAGTCTTGGTTTGATCACATGAAGGAACTATGTCTTCTACGTGTTTGAAGGTGGACAGGGTCTGAGCTTCAGCATTTTAAAGTCGAACCACACGACGCTGCGTTGGTCTTGAATGTTACCGAGGATCTGTTGCGCTCGGCGATCATCGGCAGCGCGAGCCGATAAAAACAGAGAAACGTCTCCACTGCAGCAACAGGTGTAGCTGATTTACTAAAACACAAAGTGGCAGAAATAAAAATATTTGTTACTGCAGCTGGAAACACGTTAACGTCTGAGCCACCAACGTTCTACGTTTGAATTTGGGATCTGGTCCATCCCAGCAGGATTTTCTGACTTCCAGTCCAACCACCGTTAGCCTCACGTAGCTTTCAGCCACATTTATTTTTGTCAGCCAAAATGACGGCAGCAGGAGGAACACTGTGCTCCGAGGCGTAAACTAAACTAAAGGTCCGGTTGTGGGAGATTTTAAATCGAGACCGGAGCTCATCACGGTTCTGCTGAACAATCACAGCCTTGAATGAACCCCCACTTCAAGTATTCTCACATTTTCTGAGACACCAGGAAGGTTTACAGAAGATTTTCACACATCTCTACTGTAGTTAAACGTTAATCAAAGTCTCATTTTTCACTATTTTTAATCATAAATTAAAAAGATGCACCAGTTAAACGTAAATAAATTCAGTGCGGCTGTTCTTGGGGTCGTTTGTGCAGTTTTATTAGTTCCAGAGACTGTGTGGACGTCAGTTAAAGCTCAAGCTGTTGTGTTAGCGTAGCATAACGTCCCGTCAAAGACTGTGTCAGTAAAATAACCAAAATTTACAAGTTGGCTCAAGCTCAACTTTCAGACGGGATAAAAGTCTTAAAGTGTTTTACAGAAAAATTAATCTTGATTTTAGAAATGTTCTGTACAAATTTAATAAATGTGATCAATAATAAAGAGCTGACTGCTACAAAAAAACAAAACAAAAAAAAAAAAAACAAGTGAAGCTGTGGTCGTACGGAAGGAATGTTGCATTTATTTTACTTCTAAACTGTTTCAACTGTTGAGCAGCTTAAGACCTTTTTGTTTCTCTAACTGTCAAAACTCAACAGAGTCTAAAACTAAAGAAGGTTCTGGTCAAAACGTAATGTCAATGAATAACGACGAACTAAGTGATGATCGTTTCTGTATTTGGGAGCAGAGCTGCGTCGTCTGGGCCCAACAGATAAAAACCTGTCGGCAGCAAACGAGAAGAAACTTCAAGAACTCGCTCTGCTGCAGCTTTTCCTGTCCTTAGAACCAGCGGTGCAAACGTCGGCGTGAGCTGAGAGGAGGAACTGGGATGATCTGCAGGTTTAAGAAAACTCCAGATCAAACAAAACGTGAGCTCGGGTTCTTTCCAGGAACAGTTTCCAGATCAGCGCTGGACAAGAGGCCTGGACTGCAGCCACAAGCAGACTAACGAGTCGTCATTCTTTTACCCACAATCCTTCAGCTCATCAGTAAACTGAGCGACCAGCGGACTCAGCACCTTCAACCGATGTTGAAATCATCTAACGTTGAGCTTAAACTGAATCGATGGAGCCTTAACACAAAGTATTTACAGCAAAGAGTTCTTCTAACACGACCCGTCAGTGAAACTCGTGGCTCAGCTCAGCTGCTACAACACGGCTCCATCTAGTAGCTTATGTGAACGTGCGGCGAGTAGTGTTACAAAACGTCTGATTATTACCAATCACTGAGCCAGACTGGATCAACTAGTGTTGTGTTTAGAGTTTTAATGGCCCCGTAGCAACAATCAGACGCCGTCAGACGGTAAATGAACCACAGAAACCAGAAGAACCACTGAATGAATCAACCAGTTTCACCACATCAGATATATTTTGTTACCGAGAAGAATTAGACGAACAAACTGACCATTCATTTTACTTTATAGACTTTAAAATATATCAAAATGCGTATAATTTATAAGGTTACAGGGTTTTGAACTTGATACTAAAGCTTTCTGCTGAAATCTGGACCGCGATATGAAATGTGTAAAAGTTTATAACAAACATAAAATTGAGGCGTTCAAGAGCTTTAAGACGAACAAGATGAAGTGTTGACGCAGCTGCTGCTGTTTCCATCAACAACTCTCAAATACTCTTTAAAAAGTGCTAAGAAGACTAAGATCAAAAGAAATGTTAATCCCGTTGCCTTATTGTGGTCACCATGGTAACTACACACCTGTCTGTCACTCCCTGACTGCCCAGTTATTGAGAGGCAGACAAACGGACTGAAAAGTGAACCTCAAACTAAAAGTCTGTGTGAGAAGTAAAAGCTTCAACTCTTTAAATGATGAGAGGAAGACGACTCTGATGGTCACGCGTGTTTAAGTTTCTGCTCCGGTTCATGTCGGACATATGACAAGTTGGAGAGCGTTCATCAAGCAGAGCCTGTGCATCTTCTACATTTTTGTGGGATTTAAAGAGAAACTCACGGAGCTGGATTTATACTGAGAAGTTGAGAGATCTGCTCTCTGACAGCTGGAAACCAAAATGTTGTTGTTCTTCTAGACAGGACCGTTCAACAACCTGCTCAGGGGCCACAGTTACTGACAGCCGAGAGCTCAGGGGCCGGACATCCAGCAGATATTGTCATTAAGTTTGTTTATGGTTTAAAATCTAGTTTTATATAAAAATGAACCCGTTGGTGGCTGAACTGAGGTCAGCTGTGGGCCTGATTTGGCCCCCGGGCCGCCAGTTGAATACACCTGCTCTAAGAACTGCGAGAGCCTCTTCTCAACACAGGGCGTGGACAGAAGCTTCCTCGGTGGTTTGCATCAACGATTTTGTGTTTGAACAAACATGTAAAGTATGTTTAATAAGGCCGTGAGCACTTCAGGAACCAACAGGTGGTCAGGCCAGGAATATTAGCTGCTATGAGCTAATATTAGCTCAAAGCAGCTGATATTAGCTCAAAGCAGCTGAAATTAGCTGCTTTGAGCTAATATTAGTTGCTGTGAGCTAATATCAGCTCAAAGCAACTAATATTAGCTGCTATGAGCTAATATCAGCTGCTTTGAGCTAATATTAGCTGCTGCGAGCTAATATTAGCTCAAAGCAGCTAATATCAGCTGCTTTGAGCTAATATCAGCTGCTGTGAGCTATTATTAGCTGCTGCGAGCTCATATTAGCTCAAAGCAGCTAATATCAGGTGCTTTGAGCTAATATTAGTTGCTTTGAGCTAATGAGGTGTGTTGGTGCTTCCTGGAGGTCGGTAACAGAGTTTCTCTTGTGGAAAAGAGCGTCTCTACCGTCAGAGAGAGCAGAGAACTTCTGGTGGAGTATAAATCCAGCTTTAGTCCTACAGCGGTGAGACAAACTGGATAAAAGTCAAAAATACCTACGTTAAGAGTTGAGAGTAAGAAAAATTTTTTTTTTTTTTCTTCAACATTTCAAAAGTTCAGGATGTGACATCAGAGTGTGACATCATCAACTGTCAGCTAAAGGTTCTGCTGAAACAAAGATCATAAAACTAAATGTGGTTGCAAGACGTCAAAGTGCCAGTTGAGACAGGTCCAGTTTTCTGAGGCTCATTTAAACTCTGTTTCTGCTGAAGTCTGTTGGAGCTCCAAAGACCAAGTTTTCTCACGTTTTACCACGTTCTCCTTTAACATCTGCTCAGCTTTTCATGAATCATGCTCACGTTGTGCGACACACAGCAATCTAAAGTCAAAACACACCGTTCCCAATCGAGCCGCACATTTTGGTGCATAACTTTCATGAAAAAGTTTTCTTTTTTTTTTTTAAACAAAATAGAACTAAGGGTGCATCAATGCTTAAGCTCTGACAACCGTAAACAGCTGATTTCCACATCCTGTTAGAAACTAATAAACTTTTATGCCTTATATACATTTATAAGATAATTACCTAAAAATGAAACGTTAAGTATTGATTCTCTTTCATAGATTTCTTTCAGATAAATTTTTATCAGCAACTCAATATTTACACATTAATGGTCCTCTGTGGTCTAAACATAAAGTCGGTTTAACTTTAAAATGTTTCTTTTGAAACTAAAACATGACCTAAAGCTCTCACATGCTCAGTTTAACACCTGAAGTGCACGTAAGACGTTGGAGTAAGTTTAAACTAAGTGTTGGTCACAAATCAACTTCATACCGCAGGTTGTTTTTGCGTTTGTTGCCAACTTTCCACACCTTCGTTCTAAAGTCTGCCTTGATGAACCACAGCTCATCTTTCAACAGGAACTGTCAGTGAAATCGTATTGTTCACGTCGAACCCTGTAAAGATCACAGCTCTGCCCTCAGGTCAGCTGCTGCGCTCCAGTGTCATCAAAGCAGATTGTCGCTGAAATAAAAGTCACATTTACAAACTCTTCACAGCAGATTTAAACGAGGACTTAGTCCCTTCCGGTTATTCTAAAGTGTTCTGTAACTTTGAACTGATTTAAAAATAAGGAGTTTTAGTTAGACCTTGAGAGTACCGCACGCCGAGATCATAAAAGTATTTGACCTATAAGAACGAAAACTTTTGTACTTGGATTGTTACGGTTCAAACTGGTTTTAGCTCTTAAAAGAGTGAAGGAGGTATTTTTAATCACCTTTTTCCTGCTAACGCTGCCTGAACGAGCAGCTCCGTTCACCTCAGCTCTGCAACCTTCTGGTCAACACTTTGAGTAAAGTGACGATGAAAAACAACACGCCCATAAACAGACAACCTGCTGAAACAGCCGTTCGCTGTAACAAACCTCCCCGATCAGCGGCGGCTGTAACAACAGTGGGAGCAAGAGATGAGACGTCTGCGTTTCCTTCGGGCCGTCCTGCAGAACTAGAACGCTTCAACAAGATCCAGGCCGGAGTTGAATCCTAAATGACAAAAGTTCAGTAGTAGTGATAAATCGGAGGTGGAGAGGTCCACGTAGGCAGCGGGTTTGGAACAGAGGAGTTAAAGTCTATGGAAAAATGCCCAGGGCTCGTTGGTTTAGTAACTGAATGTGCAGCTTCGGGCGGCAGCTGCAAAGTGGTCATCAATCATCTTTTGAGCGATCGGCGACGGGGGCGACGGAGGGCGACCGCGGCCCGCGGCTCCGCTGGTAAAGACGGTAGCCCTTCCGGCAGAGCAGCACGAACCAGTAGACCTGCGGCGCCAGGATGCACGAGTTGCCCAGGTTGGCGAGGAGCGGCAGGTGGAAGGGCACCATGTGGAGGGGGATGCCGTAGTGGCGGCCGTACATCCAGTACATGAAGGGGAAGAGGGCGATGCGGCACATGAAGAAGGTGAGCAGAACCATACCTCCGTTGGCCTTGTGAAGACAGCCGTCCTGGTGGCCGATCTGGTGGAGGAGACACAGGAGGAGGTGGTGAGGAGCAGAACATCTAGGACATGTTTTCACTTTCAGTCTGTATTTTCCTGGAGTCAAGTGAACTTAGGATGACCAACAGAGCTGGAACTGATTTTAAACAACTCAAACATCAAAATCTCAAAACACTTTTACTGATGTTGTGTGTTGTTTGAAAACAAGCATCGAAAAAGTTTTTTTTATCACATTATTAGTTAACAGCAGTTTGCAAACATTTTGGGTTCAGGAGCCTCGTACAGGGGGATTTTTTCATTTATTTACATGCACATGTGTGTGTGTGTGTGTGTGTGTGTGTATTTATCCTCTTTTATATTTATTTGCTAATTGTTAGGCTTCTTGATCTGGGATCTGAGTCTGAATTTCGTACCATCAACATGCAAATGTGAGCTGACAATAAAAATCCTTGACAAAGTTTCAAGGACCCACTCATGTTTATTAAATATTTTTCATAAGTTTGTCTCTTTGGTGTAATGGAAATATTTGTGTAACAAAAATACTTAAGACCTGTTATTTAATAGCATTAATACAATTGTTATACTTTTAAACATGGAGTGTTTTTCATTCAAGACACTCTTGATTACAGTAGCAACATTTTTAATTTCAACTTCCAAAAATTAGTTTTGAGAAAATTAACAGCATCAAATTAAAACTTTACATGTTTTCATATTGAACTTTATGAGCAGTGAGTCAGTATCAGTCTCCTTCCTCAAACAAAGCCAGTCAAAGCAGATGCTGCTTGTCCTGAGCCTGGTTCTGCTGCAGGTTTATTCCTGTTGTGAGGGAGTTTTTCTTTCCACTGTTGCCTTTGTGCTTGCTCAGCATGGGAGACTGCGACTCGTCTGCTGGCTTCCTTCCTTAGATAACTTTTACTAATTGGCTTTTATAATGTGTGTTCAGCGTCCTGAGACGACTTCTGTTGTGATTTGGTGCTTTGTGAATATACTGAACTGAAAATTAGGCGACGTAGTAGTTGAGTCACAACAACAAACACTACAAAAGCTAACTGATTAGATGTAATCTGGTCTTAAATGTTTGCCTGCAGGCAGAGGTGGCGGCTGACAATATATTTTACATCAATATATTTAATATATTTTTATAGAATATAAATTTTTAGGAGATGTGAAGCAACTCACTGCTTCAGTTTGGGTTAAAAAAAAAAATTTCCCACTGAAACAACATCACTGCTGGACACTTAACGGTAAATCCAGGTAATATTCTGGATTTTTCATATGCTGTTTGTTTCTGAGGGGATCCTGCAGAAACATACGAGTTCTGCAGAAAACTGACAGACATGATAACGTCGACTTCTGATAAGCTTGGTTTGTTTAACCCAAAAAAAAAAAAAAAGAAGAAGAAGCAGAGCTGCTATGCTTTGCTCCTTTTCTTTGCTGGCACCAGATGTCAGCAAAGACCCGACGGTTTACGCTCCACCAGTTTCACAGAAAGGTTCTTCAAATCTTGGAATAACGCACTGTAAGCCGATAAATGAACGACAAATGTGTTTGTTAAAGTGTAGGAAGGGAAACATGGCAGCACATGCAGCAGCTGATGCTTTCTGAGAAAATGAAGATGAACTGTGAGCTGAAAGCTGCTGACTAATGTTTTTGTTTTGTCGAGCCGTGCAGATAAATTATTGATAGAACGGTGACAAACTACCTTCCACATGAAATGGAGATACTCTGGTTTTTGATTATGTAAGGTCTGAGTAAAAAAACTCTTTTTTACAGAAGCTAAAAATGAGCGTCTGAATTTGAAAACACTATTTTTAGAAATGCCAGTTTTATTTATAAAGCTCAAGTGTTGCAAGACAAACCCTATAAAAACAGTAAAACATAAAAAGCCAAGCTTAACGGCTTTAAACACTCGTGTGTCTTCCAGTTCAAGATGTTTGAACACAATGAGGATCATTTTGTTCTGAAGTGGAAACTAAAGGAAGCATTAAAACTTTCTGATGATGCTTTACACCGGGTGTCCAATCCTGGCCCTCGGGGGCCACCGTCCTGCATGTTTTACTAGTTTTCCTGCTCCACCAGATTCAACGACTGATCACCTCCATGTTCTGCTGAAGTCTGTTCATCACCCACTGCTTCATGTCCCGTATCTCCAGGATTAAACAGAAAACACACAGGATCAATAAAAGCCATCTCCAAACATCTAGATGGTGGGGGTTTGGGTTTGCCTGGTTTTCTGCACTACTACTGGGTCGCCAGTGTCAGAGTTAAGGTGTACTGGAAATATGACTTTGAGAAGGGGGAGAGGTTCATCCACCTTCTTGGCTAACCATTGAAAAAGGTCTAACCCACAAGACTTCTCTTCTTGCGCTCCTCTTTTCATCCCCAAGGCCTCCTGCGGTCTATAGGAAGGATCATTTTACTTTGTTAAATACCCAGAAGATCTGGAATCAAATTAGAAACAATTGTGCACTCACACATATTTTAGTCCATGCTCCAATTTGGCAGAACTGTGACTTTTTTGCCATCTCTTATAGATACTGCCTTTAGAGAGTGGATCTGTATGGGTATTGTCTGTTTAGAGGATATTTATGTTGACAGACAATTGGGCTCTTTGATCAATTGCAATCCAAATTTTCTATTTCAAAATCTCCAGTTTTTAGGTACCGTATTTACAACTGAGACATTATGTCCGACAGACTAGGAAGTCATAGATTACCACCTGAGAATAATATATTGTTAAAACCTCTCCTAGGCACCCCTGAAGCAAAACATTTGATTTCTGAGCTGGTTCGTTTTTTTTCTCAAGTACCTTAGATTCTTCTACGAGCAAAATTTAAAAAGCCTGGGAAGGTGAGTTTGCTATTGAGATCGACGATGAAATATGGGATGAAATATTAATGAACATCAAGTCTTGTTCAATTAATGCCAGGCTTCAACTGATTCAATATAAGGTAGTTCATATATTACATTATTCTAAAGCTAAATTTAAAAAAAAAATCCTAATCTTTCTTCACTTTCTAACAGATGTCAGGCAGCAGAAGATACTCTAGCTCACCTTTTGTGGTTTTGTCCAAATTTACATAATTTTTTTGTCTCTTATCATTCAATGGTTTTCATCTGTCTTTAACATCACTGTCACACCTGATCCTGAAACTGCTCTGCTGGGATACTCCAACAACCTGAAAAACCTAGATTGTAGCATGCGTATTGCTCTAACATTTTGTATGATGATTGCAAAAAGGTGTATTCTAAAACTGTGGAAGTCTGATTTAGCCCCCAAATATGGAGTTAATATGTTAACTTAGGTTCGGAAGCAGGGCCACGCCCAATCCACACCTCCAATCATCCCACGCAACCTACTTATATCTTGATCACCCATTCATCTCATCTCAGTTAGTTATGTTTTTTGTCAACCGTTACGATGTCTATGCCGCCGCGACTTCTACAGAACGCTCTTCTACTCTACTCACCATGGGAGATGTCTTGACACTTGAACTCAACCCTTGTGATTCGGAGGAGCTCTTCGACGTTCCATCCGCCGTCGACAATTCCCCTCCTTCCATCATCAGCCATGCTTTAGGCCCCAAACGACACCACTCCGCGGTATTCAATCTTCAGACCCAGACCCAAACTACTTCCTCTCCAGTTCTTCACACGTCTGAAGTCCGTCCGTCACCTCCATCCATTTCCCACCCTCGCGGTCACCAACCAGTTCGACGTGTCGTTCTACAAGCTCACTCTCCCAGTCCTCAGCGTCATTCCCGAACCTTTCAGCCGGATCACGGCACGCCCGCTTCTCAGCGTCCCCCTTCCAGTGTTGATACACCACGTCAACTTCTCAAGCCATGGACCGTCGCCAGCCTTCAACGCTCCCTACGAGAGAAGGAAATTCCATTCAGCCGTTCGGACAACAAATTAAGACTCTTTCATCTGCTTTTCTCTTCCATACCTCAACAAACACCATCCTCTGAACAACCCGCGCCTCCGGCTCCTGTTCCAGTTTTCGTCTCTTCCTCTAACGTCTCCCGTGACGTAATTCCGTCGTCGACTGCAGGACCTCCCATCTCAGCGGTAGCTCCCCCTGGCGGGAGCCAGGTCTCATTACCTCCCGTACCCGCACCCTCCTTATCAGAACGTTCCCAGCTCTTATCCAAATTCATTCAGTCCCAGCCTCCGCAGGCCTCTCAAAATCTCGGCGCACATACCTCCTCCCTACCACTCATCCCTCCATCGACTCTTCCTTCTTCCAGTCATTCTGATCCGGTCTCAACTTCTTTTCAATCGCTCACGGTCTCAGCTCAAACATCTGCTCCAAGTCATTTTCCCGGAGCCCCTTCCATCTTTTCTGTACCCCCCTCCCTCCCAAACCCAGTACTTTTCCCTCCACCATTCACAAATGCTCTTCCTCACGTCAATAATCCTTATAATCTCACCACCGCCGTTCCTCCCGCTCAGTCCTCCTCCTCAATTCTACGTCCCTCTCCCGTTTCACCACATCTGCGCCAGCAAATTTTAAATGGTAATTATGTAAATCTAGCTCTTCTGCTCCAGCCTTCTCTATGCTGCTTTAGTCAACCCAGAGCGATTTATACTACTCAGGGGCCCATGCAATTAAGCCATTCTTTAAGTCCTCGCTCGAAAGAGCTCACACCCATCGGATTCGCCTTAGCATTTTCATTATTCAGGGACACAATTTGCTCAGTTTTTCCTGATTGCAGGTCCGAATTAGATGACTATCTCTCTATCATTTTAGACATGGCTCTCCGCTTCGGGGGCACTAGCTTCTATCAGTACCGCATTCTTTTCTCCAATCAAGCAGCAGCCCGTTTACATCAGTTTAATCAAGACACGTACTGGGGGTCCCTCGACTCCGAACTACACTGTCGAGTTTTCGCCGCCCGCGCTCCCCTGTCCTGTAATCTCTGTGACGCCCCATCCCATCCAGCCACCGCCTATACTTCCGTTATCAGTCTTCGCTCTCATCAATCAGTTCGCTTTCCTTCAGGGTCTAACAGGTTGTCCACTGCCGCCCCCTCACCCCCCATCATACCTAGATCCAGAGCCATCTGCGCATCTGTTAATATCCCCACCCCCAAGGGCATAGACAAACGTGGCCGCCCCGTTTCGTATCAAGGAGGCAGGATGATCTGTAACATCTTCAACGATCTCGGCTGCTCTTCGTCCAACTGCAGAATGCTCCACGCCTGTTCCTTCTGCGGCAGTGCTCACGCTTGACACTCCTATCCTCACAATCCCACCCCCACAGCAGACTGACTAGGACGTCATCTTTCTACGCCAATCAAGGTGACCGCACTGATCTCTGCCCTAAAGAATCATCCTGACAAAGAATTCGTTAACTTACCCTGATGCATGCTCAATAATCCAGGTAGAAAAATCTAAAAAAGCTTAGTCTGGTCCTCTGGACATTCAAAAAACAA
>JAVCKU010000030.1:3294979-3306697 GCA_032273985.1 Hypsolebias coamazonicus
CTGCGTGGACAAAAATCACAGAACAGATGAGCGCCCTGCCAGGGCAAGCACTGTAGGAGAAGCCTTCATAGCCTACAATTCAGTCATAATGTTTATTTCTTTTCAACAGATTTGCTCATTGTCTACATCTCCATCATTTCTCAGCGTGAGGTTAATTTAAAACAGTGATATTTGTTCCATCAAGGATTCATTTGTGTAGCTCGGTGCCACATCCAGTACCTGTGAGCCGGCAGCTGAGAGGCTTCTGTGTTTTTTCTGTTTCATATTCAAAGAATCAGACGTGCTAGGGGTGTGCTCATTACACTGTGTACCACTTATAAAGTTACACATTTCTCTGAGGCTAGTGTGGGCATGTGCAGAGGAATGTGGGTCTTTTTCTTTCATGCTCTGCACCAGAACGTGTCCACACAGCAGCCATGTGTTGGGGTAAGGCAGCCATTGTTACTGTCAGTAACGCCTGTAAATAGCAAGTTAATTTATTGCACATTAGACTCTAGGAAGCCACACACAGTTTATAATTCTTTCTGGTCAGATAAGCATCTTAAAGTGACGCAGTCATAAGATCACGTGGTGATTTCAGGATGCCAGTGCTCCCATTATCTCACCAGCTCATCTAGTGGGTCAGACATCTTGTTTGTCTTCAAAACTGCTTCTGTCTCTAATCAGTATGTTTTAGAATTGTATTATAGGATGAATGAATTTCACTAGTATTTTTTTACTCTGTACACTTGTTTACTGGTTTGTTTGTTTTTTCCCTGTTAAGTTGCTTTAGCCTTCAAAGTTGGGTTCATCTTTAATATTTGAGTTTAAAGTCTATAAAAAGACGGTTCTTCGCAGTGAGTTGTTGTTTTCAGTGTGATGGAGAAACAGATGGGCAGGATGGTCTGATGCAGTCACAAAGTCTCCAGCTTTAACGTTTCAGGGCTGTCTTGCTCAGACTTGTGTATTTTCTAGTAAAACGGAGCACAAACATGTGCATATGTATAAAATGATATGAATCCAAGCGCAGTTCTTTTGTACACCTTGATCAGTGTTGAACCGACTTCTCTGTCACGCTTGTACTTAAATATGCAAATATGTCCAGTATGTGTGATCTTCTTCTCCACACTCAACATCGTGTTGAAAGAAGAGGAACCTTGCAGAACTTGGGCTTGAAAAGCCCTCGAGTGATGTCCAGAAGTCAACACTGTCCTTTGGCATTAGTACAGAGGACAGAGGACTAGCAGTGAGCGGTCATCTTCACAGGTGGAGCTGGTGGAGGAGGCTACTCCATGTGCTTATTGACATTACTCTGAAACTGGTTGAACCTGCAGGAAGTCACTAACTTCAATCACTGACTAGGAATAAAGCTGTAAAGAGGGTGGTGGCTGGGGTGCAGCAGTAAAGCAGCTGACCTGGGACCAGAATGTCTCAGGCTCTATGCCCACATGTCATGGTGTCCTTGAGCAAGGCACCTAATCCCTAACTGCTTGCTGGGTGCCTACATATTAATTCCACCTGGGGTCCCTCAGGCTGGGTTGGATGCAGAGAACTAATGTCATCGCTGTATGGACACACACACACTTTCAGGCTGCATGGCTTGTTGTGCATCAGGGGAATCAGAAACATCAACAACAACTAGAGAAAATGCAGTGTGAATGCTTATTGCTGAAGAACTTGCTGGAAAACAGCAGAAATGAGCTAAAATGGAAGAACAAGAGTAAATGAGCAGCAGAAAGCAGCAAGAACACATTTTTGCTGAATCTGGTTGAAATAAGCAGAAATGAGCACAAACCTGAGCTTCAACCTAAACGTTCAGACCTGCTTCACCACACGGACACTGAGCAGATTAATTTAAAGACCAGGATTTAGAGTTAGTTGAAAGATCAGAAACAAGTTTTGAAGGTCTGCACCAAGACCATCATCTTCAGTGGCTGCATTACTAAGAGTTACATTAAATAAAAGATCAAATCACTAAATTATTACAGTAGAAATTATACATTTTTAAATCCTCTGGACGTATTAAAAAATAAAAAAACTGCGATGACACTTGATCCACTGTGACAAGGAGCTTTTTTATAAGACTGAGTTTGTTGCAGCTCCTCTGGCTGAAGAAGTCTTTTTGGATAAAAGTCAAAACGTTTCAACAAGTTTTTTATGTTTGAGTCCGTCCAGAGGACCTAACTACACAGATTTTTCTACCTGCGTTATTGAGCAGCATAAAATAGTATTTAAACTGGGACGTGGTGGTGCAGAGGTTAGAAGGTGGCTCTGTGATCGAAAAGTTGCCAGTTCAACTCCCTGGACTGACATCAAAATGTGTCTGTAAGAATGGTGCAGCGTCCACACCTGCCTCCACCCTCATTTGCCCCACTCGGCCCTGAACCCACCATCTGCTCCCCCGGGTGCCCTAGATGCAGCTCTCTGCTCCACACAGAGGGCTGTGGTAGCTCGGAGGTTTGGTTGTGTCTGGAAGGACGTCCGGTGTAAAAACAATGACCAAGTCTTCATGAGAGTTAGTTCACTGTGGTGACCCCTGAAGAAGGAGCATCTGATAGAAGACATAAATAAATACAAGTATTTAAATTATAGATGTAACTAATAAATTATATAAACTGCACTTTGTTGTGTTTTAGTGACCTCCCCTCTCTCTGGCACCCCTGCTGCTGGGCTGTAAAATTGTCTTACATTTCTTCATGTCTGTGGTGCAAAAAGGAAAGGACCCTGCCACATATCACTTCTTCACATGTTGAGCCACAGTGCCAGCTCACCTTGTCACATGTCGATTGTTTTGTTGGTTAGGCTAGCGCACGTTGTACCGCCTGGCGCTGTAGAAACGTCCACTGGTGCTCGTCACAGAGCTAACTGGTAAATGATCATGAACTTTTAGCAGAACACCTACAGAAACCCTGACCTGTCCCTTTAACTATAACGTTGGTTTATACCTCAGTGAAGAACAGAGTTGGCGTCACACTAGAACGAACACGTCAGCGTACCCTGGTCTTTTTTCTTTAAATCTCACTTTAAACGTTCAACTGTATGTTCTAATTGCAGGTCACGCTGTTACCATGACAACAGTTGACTTACTCAAGGTGAACGAGCCAAGCCCCAGCACTATGGAAGTTGGTGGGTGCTCTGGCTCAGCCCCGAGCCCTCAGAGCGAGGCGGTGACCAACGAGCTTCAGGAACTCTCACTTCAGCCAGCTCCAAACGTTCTGCCTCTGCAGGAGCGCAAGAATGGTAAGACCAGCACCATCAGACGTTCTGTCCCTTCTTCATGACCGTTTCTCTTTTGATCATGTGGAGCGAGACGTTCAGCGGGAGCACACCAGCACCTTGTACCTTTAACTGCAGCGCCTTACAAACATCCTCAGTACAATGTTGGTGTTACTGGTTTGAAAGGAGTTCCAAAGAAAACTTAGTTTACATGTGGAGGATGAAAATACTATTTTTGACCTGAACACAAAGTAATACACACTGCATTATAACACCCTTCTACCAGTATACCCACTGCCTCTCCTCTGGACATGTCCAAACTAGGGATGGGGCCGATCTGATCCTGTATCAGCCTCCGATACCAGCATACCGGTAACTTACGTATCTGATTTTCCAATCCATGGTCCACGTTGGCTCATATAAAATCAATGATGATCATGAAATCGGAACTGGATCGGTATCGGCCAATATCCAGATTTAAGTATCGGCATTGGATCGGAAGTAAAAAAAAATGTGGATCAGTGCATCCCTAGTCCAAACCATTGTCCCTCCTCTGGACATGTCCAAACCATCTCAGTCTGGCCTCCCTAACTTTATCTCCCAGTTGTTCAACATGTGCTGTACCTCTGATGATCTCATTCCTGATTTTATCCATCCTTGTCACTCCTAAGGAGAACCTCAACATCTTCATTTCTGCCACTTCCAGTCCTTTCTCCTGTCTTTTTGTCAGTGCTGTTTCCAGACCATACAACGTGGCTGTTGTGGAATGATTCTGTTAGAGAAAAATTTGTTGTGGAGGGGTTTGTTTTGGAAAGAATAATGTAAGTGCAAAGATTTTATATGGAAAAGGTTCTGTTAAAGGCGCATTCCTGTGGGGGTGTTCTGTCAGGGAACGTTTGTGTTAAGAGGAAGAAATTCATGTGGTAGAAAGATCATGTGACAGAACATAGAACGATGATGAGAAAACAAGAGGAAGTTTAATTCGAACGCCGTGTGGTCTTCAAACACGTTGGTTCTGTAATAACCAAACAAACTTCTCACGTCTTCATCTTGACAACTTTTATTTTCGTAAATTCGGCGCTGCTCACCAAAACAAAACATCGTCTGCTCTTTCTTTTTAATTCATAAAAAGATTTTAAAAAGTAAAGACAAAACTGACAAGGCCTGTACATTTGTACACAACAGGTAACAAAAAAAGTTCAACCTATTAAAAAAAAAAAAAACCACGTATTTGAAAACTAAATGTTTACCTGGCGTCAAACTGGAAGTGACTGTGATTTGGTGAGTAAAGAATGTCGTATTTCTCTGCTATCTCCTAAAGTATTGATCCCACTTAAAATCAAAGTACATCGAACTTGCGTGCGAGACTGAAACTGATCAAGGAATGACTGAAACTCACTATTTTAATATTCTCTTAATAAGCAGGTAATCTGGATGCAAATGTCGGATGGCTAAAAGTGTAAAATGTTGAAACCACAAAGTGCTTTTTTTCTCACACATAAATACTCTTCGTGTTTTATAGACAGCTGTTCATCCAGATGTTTGAAAGTTTTCATACCCCTGAACTTTTCCACATTGCCTTAATGAATGCACTTCAGTGGTCAAATCAGCTGCATTTTGCCGGGGCGGCACAACAAAATGAAGCTGATTTGACGGTTACACCAGGCTAGCTGGAAGAAGGTGGCAGGATATGGCAAGCCGATTGTGTCATTAATAGCCACTTTTACTTATTACATGGCACAATGGAATGCCGCACTACTCGAGTGCCATCTAGCAGCTGAAAATGGTAGTGTTCAGTATTTTCACTCACTATGAATGAGTCAAAAATTGGTTTTTAAATACAGTATGGGAAAAAAATCCATAAATAAGTCGCTTCGCATATAACTTGCAGGGCATGCAAATTATGAAAAAAAAAACTGCTACTTATAGGTAGAAAAATACAGTACATTGTTTTTCTTTCTTTATGCATGGATTTTAACTATTTTCACATTATTTAACAACCAAAACAGATTTAGTTTTTTTTTACTGTAATGGCTAGGTATTAAAAAAAACAACAAAAAAACATTTAGCCCTCCCCACTACCCAAAAAATGAAAAGGTTCAAGGGGTATGAATACTTCTCCAACCCTTTGTAGCTCTCTGACTGACAATAAAAGCAACGGGAAAACATCTGAGGCCTGTGATGAATTCAACAACCAGCAGTGCACGTAAAATGTCAGAATCTGAACTGATCTAAAGGTGAGATTATCAATCAGCCACGGACAGAAGAACGTCCACGTCACATTCATGTTCTGCTTTGAAGGCCGTCTTTGGAAACCTCACAGACTGGCAACAAGAACAACAAGGATTTTTTTTATGAATTTGGTTACAAAAATGACGGCCGTCACGCTCTTGTAAATCAAACAAACAGGTTTTTGTTCCAGCTCGATTTGTTCTAAAAGCTCGAGATCACTGGAAGTGTTCGTGACGAAGCTGCTGCGGACTTCTAGTGGGATTTCAGTCTTTGTGAAACGTCTGCTGTTGGATCATAAAGTAGTACCTGCTCAATGTTGGTGCAAGCTCGTTCTTTAGATTAAACTAAATGTGTGTAATTTACTCAGATTGGAAAGAAACAGTAAAAGGGTGTTAATCTGGAACCATGACCTTTTCAACCTTAAACTTCACATGTGATTGGAAATATGTCTCTTTGGCTCCATCTGGTGATCTAAACATCTTTTTCTTTTTTATTCAGTTCTTTTTTTACAAAACAGATAAAATTCTAAAAAAAAAAAGTGGCTTTAGGTGATTTTTGCACAGAGGCTCTGTCTCTATCTGTCTCATCTACATTTGTTTAATGTGCTCTTTGTGGTAAATTTCTGTTCTGCTACTAAAAGACAACAAAATGGCCGCCGACACGTTCAGCATCTTCAAGTGTTGTCGGCGTGCGCTGCTCGTCGCTTCGGCGTTAGGAAAAAAGAAACATGTCGAACTGAGCCAGGAGCACGGAGACGACGGCGCCGACGCTCAGCAGAGGAACGGCGGGCGTCACCTTACAGGATAAACTCACAGCTGGGAAAAAGAAGAAAAACACAGAATAAATAGATGTTTTTTTTATCAACAGCATTCAGTTTTTATTCAAATTTAGTGACAGATATGACAATAAAGATGAGGTTTTGCTCCTAAAACGTGTTTCTTCATGTTACCTAAATTATTAAAGCGCCAAGAACAGGAGCATATTTCTGCTTCAAATTTCATCCTGGAGTTTTAAAAAAAACTAAATGAACGGTGCATCGCATCGTGTGGCTCGATCAGGAGCTGCCGGTACGTCGCCCAACGTGGACTAAACTTCAAAAAGTGAAACAAACATCCTGGACATCAATGTTTGGAGCTCAGACTGACTTCACAATAAAAGCATGGTTCAAAGTTTAAACAGGTCACAGACAACTGGACTTTCACTCCCTGAACTGGCATTTTATTGTCTTTAACAGTTTTTACACAATTTCAGTTTAAGTTTGATGTTTTTGTTGTTTGATCTTCTTCTTCTTTCGGCTTCTCCCTTCGTCAGGGGTCGCCACAGTGAACTAAGTCACACGAATACTTAGTGATGCTCAAGGGCCCAGAGTGGGGCAGATGAGGGTGGAGACAGGTGTGACTGCTTCACTTATCCCACCCACATTTTTGATGTTGTCCGTACCGGGGCTTGATCTTCCGAACACAGGCTCGCCTTCTCCAACCTCTGCGCCACCACTTTTGAATCTGAAAGACTCAAAGCCTTCACGAACAAACGTCTTTTGCGTCCACGTTAGATGACACATAAACATGATGTGCACGAAGACGTGCAGTCTTCTTGCACCGTCTGTCCCTCACTGCTAAAGGACTTGTTTAGTTTTCTCAATAAAACGCGCAGCCGAACTTCAGCAGGTTCAGTGTAGATTTCAGCTGATAATCTGCTCTTCAAACCAGGAAGTGAAGGATCTTTTTAACTTCTTCAAACCTCCAAAACGCAGCAGAACAATAAAACTTCACGTATGTGACCATCAGAGTCTTCTGCTGCTCACAGTTACAGGTCATTGTGCAAATGCTTATGATGTGTGCTACTATGAAGTATTATGTTATTTCAGCTAATATTTAGCTGTTTTATGCTAATTTTAGCCTTTTCAGCTAATTCTACTTTTTATTTTTTTGCACTCATTTCAACTTTTTTCAGCCTGTCAGCAAAAACGTGCTCTCTCTCCACTTCCTTCTGGTAATTTAAGCTTATTTCTGGCAGCATGGCAGCTCAGTGGTTAGCACTATTGCCTCACAGCAAGAAGGTCCTGGGTTCAATCCCCGGTTGGACCTGGGGGTCTTTCTGTGTGGAGTTTACATGTTCTTCTCATGCTTGCATGGGTTTTCTCCAGGGACTCCGGTTTCCTCCCACAGATCAAAAACATGCATGTTAGGCCGTCTTCAGGGCCAGGCCTCCCTTGTATAAGAGCTGTGTGATCTCAATGGGATCTGTCTGGTTAAAGAAAGGTTAATAAATAATAAATAAACTTTGAATCTGGATTGCATATACAGTTTTTTCATTTATTTA
Organism: Hypsolebias coamazonicus; assembly: GCA_032273985.1. Classification (NCBI taxonomy): domain Eukaryota; kingdom Metazoa; phylum Chordata; class Actinopteri; order Cyprinodontiformes; family Rivulidae; genus Hypsolebias; species Hypsolebias coamazonicus. Next base: position 3,302,729 of record JAVCKU010000030.1, read on the forward strand.
TATAGTTTGTAGTTTGTTAGTTCACGCAAATGTTGATTTGGAAATCATAATAAGGAGAGCAGAGAAACCTGATTAGTTAACACAACAGAACCACACAGACTCCACATCCTCTACAGTTTAAATGCACGTGACAGGTTTCCATCAAGTGTTCAAGTGGACCATAACAACAGAAGGACGTCTCAAACCTGGTCCTTTTGGGTTCAGAATAAGATGGGACAGCTGTGGTGGAGTATTAGAACTCTGCCTGTGTTAATGTGTACAACCCACAGACCACTCATCTCTCAGAGAAGTATCCTTTCATTGTCCTTTGCTTCTGAAGTGTACTTATACCTGTTTGTAATTCACAATAACATTTTGTTTGTTCGAGTGCAGCCTCTTTATGAGGACGACGATGAATAATTTCCTATATAATCCACACTGAATAATTCAGGATTTACTACAGTTCAAACATGACTTCATCAGAGCACTTCATTCTGTTTCTCCTCCCACAGTTTTTTTGAATGATGATTCAAGACAGTCCAAGAGCACTGAAAAAGTAAACTGGTCCAATTAAAATCCAAATATTTGTAAACCATTTCAGTCCATTTGATCCTGTTCAGCCCAATTATAGAAGTCCAATTATTAAATATGTTCATCAAATAATGAACTATTTTTAATTAAAAAAAAGGTTAAAGAAGTTTGGGTGGCATGGTGGTGCAAAGGTTCCACTTTAAATGAAAACTGTCAATAAGTAAATAAATAATCAAATGCATTTCCCTCCTCGATCATCAGAGAATTGAAATCTACCCACCAGAGTTCTGTTGCTCCTCCTGACAAAGACCCTGTGCTGACAGGAACACAAAGAAAGACACGTGTAGCAGTTCATGCATGACAGTGCATGCTTCAACTGGAACACCAGCTCATACACACAACTGAGACACACGCATGTGAACTAAAAAAGGCAAATACACACAAACGCTGGGGAAAAGGATGAAGCCTCAGTAGAGCTAAGATCAGTGACCGAAACATTCCTTCCATCATCTGGACATTACTCCCAGCACCACTGTCTTGAACAGTGACCAGGACAGATCAGCAGATCAAGATGTCTCCATAAAGTTGACCTTATGTGTCCTACGAGTTCAAACTCTGCCACTGAGGCTCCAACACTTCCAAAGTATAAATGAGTCCCCGTGGCTCAACGAGGCTAGCCTGTATAAATAAAGGTTGAATGAATGAATTACTGCTCTGACTATGCTAGCACTCATTAATGCACATGGCCACATGTTTATCTCAAATAGGTTTTACTTTTGTTCACTTTTAAAACCTGCATTTTCACCTGAAATTCAAATCCACTCCGAGATGTGTTTTTTTAATCATTAATTATGCAAAGAAGTTTCAACAAAAATGATGGCTGTGAGCTGTTCTGCCTTGAGATTGAGGTGTGCTGCCAAGAGAAATGTAACTTCCACCAAAATACATGAGAATTTCTAGTGTTGTTCTTCTTCTTTCAGCTTTTACCTCTACAGGGGTCGCCAAAGTGCATCCTCCTCCTCCATCTTTGTCCTCTGCATCCTCTGTCCTCACTCCAACTACCTCCATGTCCCCTCTAACTTCATCCATATGTCTTCTCTTTGTGTCTCCTGGCAGCTGCATTTCTAACATCCTTCTACCAATACACCCTGTCCCAAACAGTGCATCACTTCTTAAACGTGTATAGCAGTCCCTTGTTTATCGTGAGGGATCTGTACCCTGATAAGTGAAAAACAGCAAAGTAGGAATAGTAGTACAAGTAGTAAGTAGTAGTTTATTTTAATATTTATATATACATATATTAAGGTGCTTTAAACCCTTTCCACACGCTTACAATATTCTAAACAATGTTTAGAAACGCTCTAAAAGAGCACAGAATGTTAGAATGTCAGCTCTCTGCCTCGACTACTCTCTACCACCTACAAGTCTCTTGGCCACGCCCACTTCTCTGGTAGAGCATAGATCAGCTGATCAGCTGCAGGAGGAAATTTCTCCTGCAGTGTGGGCTGCACAGAGGTGCAGCAGGTGCCAAGTCATTTTAAATCATTTATTTTAATTAAAAATGAATGCTGCTCATCCATCACGTCCAATCTTATTTTGAAAAACTTCGATGGAGCGCGTCCATGTTAAACGAACCGCGAAGTAGCGAGGGACTACTCTACAACAAAATAATTAACGTGCTCAGGCAGGTTATCAGAAATAAGATGAAAAGTATTTTAATGTAGAGGTAAATGTTTTATAGAAAAATGTAACAACTGTTAATTATGTTTATTTTGTGTATAAGAAAAAAACTTAATATCAAATGCACAATTTAAAATAAAATACCTACACTAACATGCATCCTTGATGTGTGTTTTGTTTTTATTTTGTCTTCACTCCAATAGAAAGTGCAGCTTGATCTGTCATTCCTTGTTTGTTTGTTCCTACTTCCTGTCCTCTCAAACTCAGCCGATCCAAGCAGACCGATCCAGGCCTCTCGTCCTCAGCCTGGTTCTGCTGGAGGTTTCTCCCTGTTGAAAGGGAGTTTTTCATTTCCACTGTTGCCTTTGTGCTTGCTCAGGATGGGAGACTACGGTATATGTGATGAAGTGAAGGTTCAACACAATCTGCTGGCTTCCTTAGATAAAGAACTTTTACTAATTGGCTTAAATACGGTATATGTGAATGTTTTAGTACAGTGCCTTGAAACAATTTAGTTTGTGATTTAGTGCTATTTAAATCCAAACAAGATTAAAAGTAAAAACAATTGGACTATTTAATTATTTGTATTTAACTATTTTTTTTACTATTTGTAACAATTTACAACTATTTCACTATTTACTGGACTTTGGAACTATTTATAACTTTTTTTTTAAATAAACAATTGAATTTAACTGAACTGAACACTGACCTTATAAGTTTGCTATTTTTAAATAAGCACAAACTGTCACAATTTACACGTTCCATATTTTTCCTCCATTGTGCAGGTTTCAACCAGAGTAAGTTGTAGTTTTTGCAACACATACAGTTTATTAGGCATGCAACTTTGAAAGGAACACTAACATATTTAAGGTGTAAAGTATTTTCACTCAGTTCATAAAACACACAAATAAAATACATAACATAATTTTACCAACTACAAGGTCCGAACAAACAGACCTACTTTGGGATGAAACCTTCTCTTCTCTCCGACCTCCTCTAATCACCTCATACATATCCAGTGGCAGACAGTGTGCCTGCACTGAAATAGAAACCATCTCTCAGGCACAATTACTGCAGCTTCGGCAGCACTTTCTGTTCTGAACTAAAGCCTGTATGACGCTACAACCTGACAGACTATTTCAAACAAGAAACAAAACAAAAATGCAATTTCTTATACTCATTAAAACCCTAAATCTATTTCTAATCTCCATTTGTGTGTGTAAGTGAATACATGAATAAAAGTGTGGCTGATCTCAAACACAACTCTGAGCACCAACAGTTTGCCCAAGATTATTGTTCAAAATGTTGCCATTAACTATTTTGGTCCAACGCTATCTGTCTGTTAGCAAAATATCTCATCAACCACTAGATCATTTTTAATGACATTTTCAGGATATAATCACTGGACGTATCTCTACAACTGATCAATTTTTGGAGTCAAACCAACTTCAAATGACCGCCACAGCTAAACAAAATTAACAAACACAAAAATGGTTATAAGTCATCCAGTTTTTCAAAGATCAATCTAAAATCTTACGTGGAAGTAAGCGAGTGTCACACTCAACACACACTCTAGATCAGGGGTCTGCAAGCTGCGGCTCTAGAGCCACATGCGGCTCTTTGTTTCCTCCACAGTGGCTCTTTCAAGCTTTGACTAAAACTAATATAAAACTGAAGTTTGTTGGTTGTTAAACAACAAAAAAAGTACAAGTTTTAGTTGTTTTAATGTCATTTCTTTGGCAAATACTCACTTTAGCTTTTTGCTTTATTTCTACACTT
>JAVCKU010000030.1:3394755-3412188 GCA_032273985.1 Hypsolebias coamazonicus
AGCCTAATTGGGCAAACATGTTCTTTTTGCTTTCTTCTGCTAGGTTAAGCTTGTTCTACCTTTTCAGCTCCCCGTTTAGCATTTTATTTGACCAATTTCAGCTGGTTTCACATAATTTAATTTTTTTTGTAGTAATTTACTAATTTCAGCTTAATTGACTTCTTTGGGCTAATTTCAGCTTGTTATGCCATTTGCAGCTTATTTCTGCTAGTTTCTAATTTTAGTATTTTCAGCTGAATCCACTTTTATTTTATTTTATTTTATTTTATTTTTTTGGCACTCATTTTAACTTTTTTCAGCCTAATTCAGCAAAGATGTGCTCTCTCCTTATCTTGCTGGTAATTTAAGCTTCTTTCTGCCTTTTTAGCTACTATTCAGCTTTTTTGTTTTGTTTTGTTGCTTATTTAAGCTTTTTTCAGATAATTTCCACTTTTTGTGCTAATTTCTTGCAGTTTAAATCTATTTCAGCAAACGTGCTCTTTCTCATTTTTTTCTGCAAATTAAGGCTTGTTCTTCCATTTCAGCTACAGTTCAGCATGTTTTTAGCTTATTTCAACAGTTTTTCAGCGAGTTCCTCTGCAATAAGCCTTCACATGCATTTTCGCAGCAAATGCAATTTCTCTCTCTCTCTCTTTTTGTTTATTTTTTATGTTTCTGTTATTTAGGACCTGTTCTTGAAAAGTTCAAGTTCTGTGTTTCAGCTGACTGACTTAAAAAAAAGGTGCTAAATGTGATGTAAAGTTTCGAGTTTCCCCCGATTATTGGCCACCACCATGAAAGGTGTGATCATCTGTCTGTTAGCAAAAAATCTCATGAACCACTGGATGGATTTGAATAAAATTCTCCAAATGTTACCACTCGGTATTCGTTTATAACTGAATAACTTCAGGAGTCAACCTGATTCAAGATGGCCACCACAGCTAAGAGGCTTTAACAAACACAAAAATAATTATAATTCAGTGAAATTTGCAAATATTTAGCTAAAATTTATGGTGGTAGTAGCTGAGAGTCGTCCCCAAACATGTACTCTGAGCACTAAGAGATCATGCGAACTATTTGTTTAAATATTTGGTATTAATTATTAAAGTCTGTCCTGTTCGTCTGTTAGCAAAATATGTCGCAAACCACAGGATGTCTTTCAATGAAGCATTCAGGATATTATTATTAGATATAGATCTACAACTGATTGACCTTTGGAGCCAACACAATTCAAGATGGTTGCCACAGGCAACTGACCTTTGAAAACACAAATATGGCTATAATTCACTCAGTTTCAAATATTGTGCTCAAACTAGGCTTGATTGTAGATTAGAGTCATTCAAGAAACAAATGTCAAGTGCCAATCATTGTGCAAGGTTTGTGCTTAAATCTTTAGGATCAACTTTAGATGTTGACCATGTATCCATTCAAAGAATGCTAGTTTTTGTGCTTGTGTTAATGGTGGGTTGAAGAAGACCTAAGTATAAGGAAGCAGGAGAAAGATGGGCACGGTGATTAGGGCTTTAACACAAAAGATTTTTAAAAAATGCTGCAGAAGTAGGAACAAAATGTAAAGTGATCATGACAGAGGCCAAATACAGATCGTGAGCCAGCAGGAACCAGGGAAACCAGGTGTGTGAATGGGAGGGAGCAAATTAAAAACAGAGAACAGGTGTGGCAATCAGAGGCTGACACCAGGTGTGTGAGGAGAGCAGAAAACAAGACGTAAGAAAAAGAAGCAGGAGAATGGAGGATGTTACCATGACGACAGGTAAGAAGTGAAACCAGCTCTGTGTAACTGATAACTCTGACTTGATCCTAAAATTAAAATCATAAGTCCTGGAATCAGTGATGGGAATTCCATGTCTTTTCCAGGATCCAAACCGTTTGGCTCCGCTCATTAACAAAAAGACCTAAGCTCCTAAATGACTCCTCACAAGTTGACCCAAGTGACGGAGAGCTGAAGGAGCCGAACATTCAGCACAGACTGACTGTTACTGAGGCACCTCATTCAGGTTGCTACCCCGTTCTTGGGACTAAACGCAGACTCGTTTGGTGATCTGAGCCAAATGATACTGATCCTGGAAACGGACTGTAAATCCCATCACCACCTGAGACCCACGGCTCTGAATGTATTTCTTGAACCGGTGGATGAAAACTTTCCAAAGTAATTACTGGATATGCATCTACATCTCAAACATTTGGAGTTAGCTCTTTTCAAGATGGCTGCCACAGCTTTTTAACTCAACAAAGACAAAAAAAGACTATAGTTTAACCAGCTTTACAGATGTGGATCTAAACTTTGGTATGTTAGTAGCTGGGAATCATTCACAACACATACTCTGAGTGCACATCTTTGTCCAATACATCAGCTTAAACCATTGGTGCCAACCCTATTTGTCTGTTAGCAAAAAAAAAAAAATCTCATGAGCAAATGGAGTGATTTTGAGGAAACTTCCAAGAATGAATGAATGCGGTCAGGTAGATGGGGATGCATCCACGGCACCTCCTTTTTTAACTCATTTGTGATTTGGGGCTGTAGCCGAGGTATTATTTGAGCTTTGAGATGTTAATCAGCTGCTCCTGGTTGTAAAAAAAAAACAACAACACCTTGATACCATGGTTACGCACCATAACTTTCCATAAGTAATAAGGTTTCAGTAAAAATCCTTCCAGCTGCACAGCATCTGACATTTGAGGAAATAATCATCCAAATAAATAAATAAATAAATAAATAAATTTACATCCAGAAAAAAAGAGGACTCAAAGTCCCAGAATGAAAGTAACAGATCAGCTCCAACATTCATCCACCTTGAGCAGCAGTTCTACAACATTCAAAAACAACAGAACGGTTTTATTTTCTTTCACGGTTCACACGTCACCTTCATGACCTGGTGTCAAACCAGTATTCCTTAAGCATAAATAAATAATTGGTCCCAGAAAATAATTTGATATTTTAAGATGGTTTGCAGAAACGGATGAAGTATTCTGAGCGTAATGAAGATGGGGTCTGATTGTGGAGCAAAGACGAGACGTTTAATCGTTGCCCTTACAAGCAGACTAATTTCCTAAGTGCCCTTAAGGGTTGCCATTACCACAAGAGTTTATAGCTCTGCTCCTTCCTGCCTCACACCACCTCACAACCAATAAATCACTCATAATCACCTCTGGCTCACCTGTTGATACAAGGCCGTAAAGGTTTGCCTCGCAGAGCCTCTTCACTGCCCTACAGTCATAATGGACTCCTGGTCGGTTTTAAACAGCCGAAGCTGCGTAATAAAACCCGACCGGAGACAGACACAGGGTTCAAGAGTTTGTTCAGTGACGATTAAAATACTGTCCTGGTTGTGACGCAGCCCGACTGCTGACTCAGCGTTATCCGTTTTCCCGTTCACAGTTTCTTGTGTGCGTTTTTACAATTAGACGATTTCTGAATGTAACTTTTATACTTCTCAAAATATTCACTTTACTTAAAATAAAATTACTCATAGAATACGTTGATCATTGATTGGAGTCCGCTGCAACGATACCTGCTGTGTTTTAGCCGTTCTGCAACTTTTAGCTTTAAATTACTATACTGCTACTTACAGATTTTAGCTACCATTTTGCTAATTTTAGCTATGGTATAACTGATTTCTTGCTTTAGCATTTGTTTAGCTACTTTACCTATTGTGTTTGCACATTTGTCAATAATTTTAGCATCTGTTTGGCTGATTTTAGCTACTGTTTAGCTGATTTTAGTTTTAGCATTTGTTTAGCTACTTTACCTATTTTATTTGTACATTTATCATTAATTTTAGCATCTGTTTTGCTGAGTTTAGCTACTGTTTAGCTGACTTTAGCGTTTAGCTGACTTTAGCTTTAGCATTTGTTTAGCTACTTTACCTATTGTGTTTGCACATTTATCATTAATTTTAGCATCTGTTTAGCCAATTTTAGCTACTGTTTAGCTGATTTAGCTTTAGCATTTGTTTAGCTACTTTACCTATTTTGTTTGCACATTTATCATTAATTTTAGCATCTGTTTTTGCTGAATTTATCTACTGTTTAGCTGACTTTAGCTTTAGCATTTAGCTGACTTTAGCTTTAGCATTTATTTAGCTACTTTACCTATTGTGTTTGCACATTTATCATTAATTTTAGCATCTATTCAGCTGATTTTAGCTACTGTTTAGCTGATTTTAGCTTTAGCATTTGTTTAGCTACTTTACCTATTTTGCTTGCACATTTATCATTAATTTTAGCATCTGTTTTTGCTGAATTTAGCTACTGTTTAGCTAATTTAGCTTTAGCATTTGTTTAGCTACTTTACCTATTTTGTCTGCACATTTATCATTAATTTTAACATCTGTTTTTGCTGAATTTAGCTACTGTTTAGCTGACTTTAGCTTTAGCATTTAGCTGACTTTAGCTTTAGCATTTGTTTAGCTACTTTACCTATTGTGTTTGCACATTTATCATTAATTTAGCATCTATTTAGCTGATTTTAGCTACTGTTTAGCTGATTTTAACTTTAGCATTTATTTAGCTACTGTACCTTTGGTTGTACATTTATCATAAAATTTGAGCATCTGTATTGCTGAATTTAGCTACTGTTTAGCAGATTTTAGCTTTAACATTTGTTTTGCTATTTTACCTATTGTTTGCACATTTATCATAATTTTAGCATCTGTTTTTGCTGAATTTAGCTACTGTTTAGCTGATTTTAGCGTTAGCATGTGTTTAGCTACTTTAACTATTATAGTTGTACATTTATCATTAATTTTTGCATCATTTAGCTGGATTTAGCTTTAACATTTGTTTAGCTACTTTAACTATTATGGTTGTACATTTGTCATATAATTTTAGCATCTGTATTGCTGAATTTAGCTACTGTTTAGCAGATTTTAGCTTTAACATTTGTTTTGCTTTTTTACCTATTGTTTGTACATTTATCATAATTTTAGCATCTTGTTTGCTGAATTTAGCTACTGTTTAGCTGATTTTAGCGTTAAAATTTGTTTAGCTACTTTATTATGGTTGTGCATTCATCATATAATTTTAGCATCTGTTTTGCCAATTTTAGCTACTGTTTAGCTGGTTTTAGCATTAACATTTGTTTTGGTACACTTAAAGCTTTGGGTAATGTTTGCATTGATTTAGTTACTTAAGGGACTGTTTTGCTTATTGAGCTAATTTTAGCTTTAGCAAATGCCTTACCACTTAAGTGTCTTAGTAACTTTAACTTTCGTTTTTGCTTTTGTTTTTAACTTTTAGCTGCAGTTTTGCCAATTTTAGCTTCTTTTCTGCTTGTTTTAACAACGCAGTTATCGATTCATTCTTCACCAAAGTTAAACAAGTCGTTCAGCCTTTAGCATGAAACGTATTTTTAAAAAAAGATACATTTTTGAGTTAGTGCAAATGCCTGAGCCCTTTTTATCATCTTGTTCCAAAACATCCTTTGTCTCATCGCACTACAATTACAGTAAATAATCCTTGAAAATATAAATCAAAACGTTTTCATCCATCCATAGTCTCTCCAGTTTGTCCTGGGTCTCCCTGGTGTCTCCTCTCAGTTGGACATGCTCGAAGCACCTCCGTAGGGAGGCGTCCAGGAAGCATCCTTACCAGATGCCCAAACCACCTCAACTGGCTCCTCTCCATGTGGAGGAGCAGCGGTTCTGCTCCGAGTCTCTCCCCAATAACTGAACTTCTCACTTTATCTCTAAGGGAGAGTCCATGCAGCTACCCTGCAGAGAAAACTCGTTTCAACCGTCTGTATCCATGATCTCATTATTTTGGTCACTACCCAGAGCTCGTGACCATAGGTGAGGGTAGGAACGTAGACCGACGCCTTACAGCTCAGCTCCCTCTTCACCACAACGGACCGGCACAGAGTCCACAATGCTGCAGACGCTGCACCAATCTGTCTGTCAATCTGTCATTCAAAAAGACAGAGAACAGACACCAGAAGGATTTTGTTGAAGAAAACCCAACCCTCTTTGGCGCTCTGTAGCTCCAACACACTTCACAGCAGAAACATCATTTAAAGTTTAAATGAGCCACAGAAAGTTGAGTTTTATGCGCCTGAACTAACATCTTGACACGTTTTATGGTTTTCACACAACAACTGTTTGTTTCAGGCTCACGTCACTGTCTGCATCTCTAACTTTTCCATCAGTTAGTGACAAAGGTGTATGGTTACCATGGTGACCGCAACGAGCCACTGGCAGCTCTTTTACCATTTGATGCCGTTTTTGCATCAAAATTTTCTTAAATTAGTGATGTTGGAATTTTTGTTGCATTGGCAGGCTCCAAAAAGACTAACTGTTCTAATCGATTAAAAAAAAAAAAAAGTCCCATTTGAATCAGGTTAATGGAGAGACAGGAGTGACCTTTTCATTACCGCACCCAAACACCAAGGACGCATACAGCAGAAGGATTTTTGTTCCAGCTTTATTAATGGGAGTCGTTGGCGTACAAAGTTAGTTAAAGTGTAATGAATTGGATTTGCTTCTATTTAACTTATTTCAGGATATTGAGTAATGAGTCTACGAGACGGGCCGGCGTGCACATTAAACAAGAACTCAGAAGTAGATTTTCTATGAGTGATAGTTCGCCTCGGGTCTTCTTTTTCCTAATCAATAGCTGTATCACCTTTTGCTTATTTAAGATGTTGGCTCATTATGTTCAGCACTTGAGGTATAATGTGAGCCCAAGGTGCAAATGTAATTAAAAAGATAACATCGTCTTTTACTCGAGTCAGCCCCTGCATACTGAATAGTCGGCAGTATTTTAGTGTCTGGAGTGAACCCAGACTCGTGTGCATTAAATATTAGTGGCTTTTTCAATGACAAACAGCTCATTTCATGTCAGCTGGATCTCCAACACTGGGATCAATACCAGCGTCTCCATTTACTTCAGATGTTAGGGTGAGACGGTGACTGAACATGTCAAGCTGCAGAGCAGAAATCGATTGCTACCTTTGAATTTATTCAAGCTTTTATGACCCTCCTCCATGTATTGCTCTTTGTGTTAATTAGGTGTTTTATTTCATGTTTCATGTAAAAATGATGGATCTGATGAAACTTGGAAAACTTGTGAACCTGTCAAGGTCCACTTTGGAATGAGAGAAACATTGATGCAGTTTGTGGAACTACCTGTTCATCTACTGCCCATGACAGTTGTCAGTGGGATTAAAGGGACAGTTCAGAGCATTTAAAGTGTCTTCCTCCTTACATTTTGGGAGCCATAATGAAGGGCTAATGGCCTACTGGGATGCTAGTGACGCCATCCTCCTCTGTACAGTACTGTATTCCTCCGCCGCTGCACCGCGTACTGTATTCTTCCGCTGCTGCGCTGCCGCATTACGATGTTTAACGTCGTAAAACTATTGTAAAACCGGCGTAAAAACCGACGTAACCATGTAACTTAAATAAGGGAGATGCATCGTAACGTCGTAAGACGAGACCGTCGTAACCCGAGACCGTCGTAACCCGAGACCGTCGAAACCCGAGGACTACCTGTATATATATAAATGCATTTTAAACCCTTCCCACACTCTTGCGATATTCTAAAGAATGTTTCCAAATGCTCTAAAAAGAGTACAGAATATCATGATTTCAGCTCCCTGCCTCCTCTGCTCTCAGCCACCTGCAAGCGCTCTTGGCCACGCCCACTTCTCCGCTCTGCACAGCTGCAGCAGGAAGTTTATCCTACAGTAGTATGGGCTGCACAAAGGTGCAGGAGGTGCTAAATAATTTAAAATAATTTATTTTAAATAAAAATTCCATGCTGATTGTGCGGCTCATCCATCAATCAGCCATTCGTGTATCGTGTCCAATCTTATTTTGAAAAACTGCGATGGAGCGAGCCCGCGACAAATGAACTGCGAAGTAGCGAGGGACTACTGCACATCATACAAATACATAAATTGGCAGAAAACATCTTAATATTTAAAAAATTTGGCATAAAAAACATGATTTTACCTATTTTGATTTACAACTGGCACATTTTATTTTGAACATGGTGCAGCCAAAGTGAAACAGGAAGTGACATCAAAGGGGAATTATTTTTGTTTAATGAAACTATATTATTTGAACTCTGACTCTTCTTCGTCTCTGATAGTGACTCAAAATAATCTAAACAGATTCTTCTCTTCTGTCTTTGTTGTCAGCCATAATAGCTGTGCTCTGTACACATGCAGGCATTCCCCTTTGACATCACTTCCTGTTACTGCACACACGAATATCTCAACAATCGTTTGTCTCAGCGGCTTGAAAAGTTATTTTATAATAAGTTAATAATGTTATCTTTCCAAAAATGCATTCATAATACAAACATTTGATGTCACAGGCACTTTAATGTTAAATTCTGTGAAAAAAAAAAAATCATAATTTTTTGTCTTACCTGTTGACTGGAATGACAAACTGGTCTGAAAATGGTAAAGTGGATTGTTGCTCTTAAACATAAAAATACTTATTTTCAAATGTCATAGAAGTTTGTATGAAAGTTATTTTATAAACTTTTACAGCTCCGAAAAATTTGCATTCCATGATTGACCAGTCATGTATTAGCAGGTAGAGCCTATTTTCAAACCCAGTAAAAATGATTATTTTGAAGCCGTTGCACCTTGATGGAGAAATATTCTTCAGCTGTTTTAATGTCATATTGTTAGGGTCAATCCCTGAAGGCATTTTTAATCAATCTTCAATTAGTTATGGTTATTTTTTTTCCAGAAAATAATGAAAGGTTTAGCGCTCCTTGAAGGGATACAGCCTGCTGCCATTCACAGCAGAGCTTCAGCTAAGATCATGTTATAAGAAATGAGAGTTTTAGCCATTTTGGTCAAAAAGTATTACGTTTGATCTAATGAAAACTTGTGAAATATCATTCAAAGTATGTTGTGACTCTCAGCTATTATCAAATCAAATTTTAGTTTAGCTAAATTCATTAACAGTTATTTTTGTGTTGACTAATCTTAATTTAGCTGTGGTAGCCATCTTGAATTAAGTGACGTAATCAGTTGAAGGAGTTCCTGCAGTGGTTACTGGCTGAATGTTTTCCTTCCAGGAGTTCAAGAGATATTTTCCTAACAAGCAAGCTTGACTTCAACAGTCGTCGTGTTGTGAGAGTATCAGCTACATTTACGCAAATCTTTAGCTCAGTTTCTGCAAAAATGACCGACGTATTGCCATTCTTGTGTTTTCTAAGGTCATTTGGCTATGGCAGCCATCTTTAACCGGATTGGCTCCAAAGTTTACTCAACTGTAGCAAACAACGTTTTTGTGCGTTTGTCTCTGTGTGTGTTTGTTACCAAAATATTTCATGAAATACAAGAAGGATTTTAATGAAACTTGGGGGGTATAATGATCTAATGTACTGCCATTTATGTTCACAAATAATCATGATATTTGATGTAAATGACAGTGTAATGTAAATCTTAGAGGCGTAAAGTTTGACAAAATAACATCTGCATGAACAGGTATGGAATATTTAAATCTGAGTTGTTTTAAGATGGCTCCAACTAGGCCTGTCACGATAATTAATTTTGCTGGGCGATTAACTGTCAGAAATTATTGTGATAAACAATAATATTATTGACAATAATTAGTAATTATTGTCAAATTTAAGAAGAAATGTTGGTTGCTTTTTGGTGTGTAGTACCATTTTGACCACTGGATGGCAGTATGACTGTTTGAACCGAAGGATGGATAGCGAGGGAGCGAGCAGCGTGTCTCTAAGAGAAATGGGAGGGAGGTCCCTCAACGTGATATGGGCTGTCTCTCATTCCTGTCTTTCAGTTCTCAAAGTGGCGGAAGCTCGATGTTGTTTGAGCTCTTTAGCATAGCATTTTCACACAAAGCCTTTAATAAAAAAATCAGTAAACAAGCTCTCAGCTTCTTTTTGCAGAGAAAAACAACTTTTTAGACAAAGGCACGGGTTTCAACTGTGAATTTTGGAGCTTTGACAAGACAGAGTTTTTTCCCGAGGTTGGCCTGTTAGCTTAGCTCGTAGCTTAGCTGATTTTAACAAGCCAAAAACGCAATTTTGGATCGTTAAAATGAATTTTAAAGAGAAAAGAGAAAGGGAGGGGTCAGTGAAGAGCACTGGAGTTGAGCCTTTTGTCATCCAGTGTCTCTAGTAGAAAGAGAGAGACACGAAGAAACAATAAAGCCGATAAATGAAAATGAGGTTGATAATTTTCATTTATCATGTGATTAATTGATTTATTGTTTATTGCGACAGGCTTACTGGAGACCTGTCAAAGGTGTCCCCTGCCACTCACACAGTGATGGCTGGACATGGACACCAATGACCCCCCCGTGACCCAAAATAGAAGAAGCGGGTAAAGATAATGGATGGATGGATGGATGGTTGGATGGATGGATGTTTTGTAACAGGAGGGAGTTAGAGCCATTTTGTTAAACTTTCATAAATGATATGCTCAATCTCATGCAAAATTACAAGATACAGTACTATAGACAGTTTGTGATTGCTAAGCTGTAACAACAATCTTGGATTGACTCCTAAAGTTAATCAGTTGTAGATGTTCATCCAACGATTACTTTTTGTGTAATTCACAAGATTTTTTTGTTAAAAGGACAAACAAACAGAAACAAACTCACACCACACTTTGTCTTCTTCTTAGTCTTGGGTAACCGGCAATAACAACGATGTAAACAAAAAACAACTAGCAAGTTAAAAACGCCCAGTATTCCCTAACAGTGTCACATTTACACTGTTTGCTCATCTTGGGATGATGTTAAAATAAAAAAAAACCTTTACCGTTAAGATGTAGACAACAAATGCAGGACTGTAAGTGCACTCTGTACACATCTGTCAGATATTTAGTCTCTTTTTTTTACATCTTAATGCTTTGACTGTGATTTGATAAAGCTTCTGCAGCAAATATGACTTTAATAACAGGCAAGTCAGTCTGACTCTATGGACCAGGCTCTATTTTTGTAGTGTTTGCCCTTTTTTCCCTGGGCTTTGCCAGAACCATCCACCTGCCTCCTGTTCCCCCCAGTTCTCCCCCTCCCCTGCAACCGAGTGAGGAATGTATGTGGCAGCATGTTTGGTTCTGGGTGAGAAGGACTGGAAACCACATTAACGGACCTCCTGCACTGTCTGGCTGAGACGAGCTCCATGTAGGTTCTTCAAGTGAGTTCATTTGCATCGTCGTCTTGTGGTTTCTCTGCAGACTCTCAGGTTGCCAAAAGGGGGTTGAGTTTTATTTGACCTGATTTAACTTTAATTGGGTAAATCTAATTATTTAATCACAGCTCATTAAGTTATAGTGAATAAGACATGGGGAAATCAGAAATGCTGTTAATTGGCAGTGATGCAACATAAACAATAAATATTTGTCCTGTACCTCATGACACAATTTTGAAATGAAACACTGCATAGCTTTGTCTTTTGGTCACAAGACAGCAATGAGATTTTGGGCAAACACATGGGGAAACCGTGCTCTCTTTGAAACTCTGTAGCTCAGACATATGTCACAATAAAAACAATGCTCAAACTTTAAAGAAGTCACAGAAAGTTGAACTTTACGTGTCTGAACTGGCATTCTGATCGTTTGCACGATTGTAGAGGTGAATCCACAGACAGTTCAACAGACAGGTGATATCACAAAAACAAACAATTCTCACTGCCACAACTCTTTTTGGTAAATATATAAGTTATAGATTAAAATGTATGGGGTTTTGATGATCTTTCACCAAATGTTTCTCTCACTGGACGTCTGGTTTTCACTATAAAATACCCAGTTTGTACCCCATAACAATGTCAAGTCTGATCCGAACCGACACCTGGGTAGGTTTAACTTAGCAAGATAATCAAAAAAAAAAAAAAAAAAAATGGATTAAAATTTATTTAGAGCTTTTAAAAAATTTAATTAAAAAAGACAAGAAAAAAATCTGCCATTCAAGATATTTACAACTTGTCGCTAGCTTTCTGGTGCTAACTGCTATTAGCATCAGTTAACTGCCAACTACTTTTAGCAAACAATCCCACATGTGTCCATACGACGGAGTATTAGGGCCACGCTAGGAAAAAAACAAACAAGAAAATTTATGAGATAAAAGTAATAAATTATGAGAAAAAAGTCGTACGACAATAAAGACACAATACTATGAGAGTAAAGTCATAATTTACGAGATTTACAAAAGAAGCAATATCATCCAAATTTGTGTGGTTGTTTCTTGGAAACCGAAATGGTCATTTGCAGTCGTTTCATAGTCCTGATACTGATAATAATCTGATGCTGATGTGCTAACTGATTAAGTATTTCCTTATTTGTAAAACCAGTACAAAAGTACAACTTAACAAGTTGCTCAACATTCATCATTTTCCCGCAACTGTGAAACTGCTTTTTTGTGTCGGCGTTCTGATAATATTACAAATGTATTCTCATATTATTTTGACTTTATTCTTGTAATAATTCTTGACTTTATTCTCTTTATTCTTGTAATACTACTCTTGTAATACTACGACTTTATTCTCGTATTTCTACGACTTTATTCTCGTAATACTATGACTTTATTCTCATAATTCTACGACTTTATTCTCGTAATACTACTCTTGTAATACTACGACTTTATTCTCGTAATTTACAACTTTAGTCTCGTAATACTATGATTTTATTTTCGCAATACTATGACTTTATTCTTGCAATTTACGACTTTATTCTCATAATTTACGACTTTATTCTCATAATATTATGAATTTATTCTCGAGATACAACGACTTTATTCTCGTAATTTACGACTTTATTCTGATAATTTATTACTTTATTCTCATAATACTACGACTTTATTCTCGTAATACTACGACTTTAGTCTCTTAATACTACGACTTAATTCTTGTAATATTATGACTTTATTCTCGTAATTTACGACTTTATTCTCTTAATACTTCGACTTTATTCTCGTAATACTACGACTTAATTCTCTTAATACTACGACTTTATTCTCGTAATTTACAATTTTATTCTCGTAATTTACAATTTTATTCTCGTAATTTACTACTTTTTTCTCGTAATTTACGACTTTATTCTTGTAATATTATGACTTTATTCTCGTAATACTATGACTTTATTCTCGTAATTCACTAGTTTTTTCTCATAATTTACGACTTTATTCTCGTAATTCACTAGTTTTTTTCTCATAATTTACGACTTTAGTCTCGTAATTTACAATTTATTCTCTTAATACGACAAGTTTATTCTCTTAATACTACGACTTTATTCTCTTAATACTACGACTTAATTTTCATAATATTATGACTTTATTCTCATAATACTATGACTTTATTCTCGTAATTCACTATTTTTCTCATAGTTTACGACTTTATTCTCGTAATTTACAATTTATTCTCTTAATATCACAACTTTATTCTCTTAATACTACGACTTAATTCTCGTAATATTATGACTTTATTGTCATAATACTATGACTTTATTCTCGTAATTCACAATTTTTTCTCATAATTTACGACTTTATTCTCATAATTTACAATTCATTCTCTTAATACTACAACTTTATTCTCTTAATACTGCAATTTAATTCTCATTATATTATGAGTTTATTCTCGTAATTTTATTACTTTTTTCCCGTAATTTTATGACTTCTTTCTCGTAATTTTATGACTTTTTTCTAGTAATGCTACAACTTTATTCTTGTAATGCTGCGACTTTATTCTCGTAATACTACCACTTTATTCTCATTACATTATTACTTTATTGTTGTATGACTTTATTCTAGTAATTTTATGAGTTTATTCTCGTAACGTAACTTTTTTTCCTTAGCTTGGCACTAATAAGCCGTCATATGTCCAAACTTAAGTTGTTAACAAAGTAAGTTAAACATCTATTGTTGTCTATTGTAAACATCTATTGTTTTTATCTTTGCATACGTCATAAATCAGTTCAGTTCAGGCTGTAAAAAAAATCTAACTTTTTGACCCAATATATTTAAGTGTGCACCGTCCCACCTTTTACAAGAAAATAAAGCAGAACAATCTTAAAGATATGTGGTCCAATGGAGTTTTATTTAGTGATGATTGTATGTTATAACCATACGGGCTGAAACATTGTCGAAACAAATTCACACACTAACCTAAAACTTATCTGTGGGACTCTGAACATTGAAATCCAACAACTTCCACTGAGCAGATCCAGATGTTCCAGTAAATTCACCTCATTTAAATTTTGCTCGCAATATATGTCCCAACACTTATTATTTCTTAAACCAATTTATTTCCATTCCTTATCATTTGCTCTCTTTTACCTCCTGTCTCTCTTCACCTCTTCACTTCTCAAGTCCTGGATGCATGCAAGACCTCCTCCCCTCTCTCTTTAAGCTCTCCTTACAAGCCATGTTGAAAAAAAAAAAAAAAAGAACAACTAAAATTCAGCTACATGTGGTCACTGGTCTACTTTCAAGGGGGATATCAAAACCCAATGAGTGAGCCTTGCAGAGAAAAAGGCAGAGTTTGTGTTTTATGAAATGGTTCTGTTTTGTACACACACAGTTTTAAAGTTGCCTGATCCAGGAGTCGTCTCCAACAACAACAGCCGTGCACTTTCTCAGGGTCCACACTGCCAAGTTTTAGAGCTGATGAGGAGCATATGTGGTCGTCGGTGCTCTGTGCAGGTGCCGACCCACATCCCGCCACGAAAAATACACTTTCTGCTTGCTCACGCAAAAAAAATATTAACCGTTTTAAAAATTGTTGCTTGTAACAAGTATAATGTTTATAATTGTCAGGATGCAGTGGTGTAGTCTACGTGATACTTGAGTATACGAAGTATACCCACTAGAAAAGCTTAACAATTTCAGTATACCCATTTAAAAGTGCCCAATAATACATGACATATCATTAGGCATATGTCACTGATACATTAAAAGGCAGTTAAACACTTCCGTAACAATCTATCAGTATGGAACGCTTTGCTTTGATACAGTTTTATAAATTCTATAACATGTTTTTAATACAACGCCAACTGTTGTACAAAGTTTGCTGTTCATTTATTCAAATATAAGCATAGGAGAAATTTGGAAATGTTCAATATGCTTAAAAATCAAAATAAATTGATGATTAAGTTGTACTAACTAGTGTATTTTGGGTTCAGCACAGTGTATCCACTAGAAAAATGTAGACTACACCACAGATAGGATGTGATTTTGTATGGTTGGTTACCTTTCATGATTTGAGTCTCCAGATTCCTGTAGGGTGATGCTTTTCCAGTTCCTGCCAGATGAAAATGATGTTTTAGTCCTTTTTTTTTTACTTGTTTTTTAACAAAGAAAAGGTTCTCATTTGTCTCCTGCTTGAACTAACTTTCCAAAGAATAAAAAAAAAAAAAATCTCCAAAGTATGTTCAAAAAAGCCGACGCAAAATAAGTGTAGAGCAGGAAAAAAAGCAGCTTCAGAAAAAGAGCGTTATCTCTAGATTATTTCTGAGTCTGCTGTGTGGGTCTGTCATTTCTCATGAAAACTGGTAAAAGTGCCTCTAAATTCTGATCATGTGTGTTTTCATGCCGCTCCTCCCTTTTTCTCATTCAGAGCTCGAGAACCTCCTCAAACAGAAACCATGTGCGACGCCTGAGAGGGAGGGAGCAAGAAATGTTGGAGGAAGGAGGAAGAAAAAGAAGAAGAGCGGTTTGGGAGAAGAGAGAGGAATGGGAGGGGAACAAAGAAAGCAAAATAAAATATTAGGGGAGGGGCTGGAAAAAAAACTGAATAAAGAAAAGGAATAAAAAGGGAAGGGGCGACAAGCAGGGAGTGTCCGTGTGTTTTGTTGAGAATGGTTAATTGCTAACAAATGTTGTGGGGTGAGCACCTTGAATGTCTGTGGCCTTGGTCAGAAGGATAACGAGAAAAAACAACCTTTCTATAGATGCACACGTATGTAAACGCTATAATCCCTGTTTGGCACCAGTTTGGAGTCTCAGTTTGTTCCACGTAACCTCAGCTACGTGCACGTGTTAGACTAACAATGGCAGGTGTTACTCTTGCACCGCCACACATCCGGCCAACCGGCTGACGAGGCGGCTCCGCTGACTGTCTGGGAACTGTGCAGCAGTTTGCATTCGCTGCCCCGTTGAAGGCCGGAGGACTTTTAACTTTTATACCTGTTTATTTACAACTCTAGTTTGGGCAATGCAAAGATTTACACCACAACAGCACAGTGAGCTTGCTTGTTGTGTTCACAGCTAACCTAGAAAGCGGGTTATTAATTATTTGTGGTTGTAAGAGATGAGATCAGGCGGGAATCCTTGTAGTTTATGATGTTTGCAGATGACATTGTGATCTGTGGTGAGAACAGGGAACAGGTGGAAGAGAACTTGGAGAGGTGGAGGTATATGCACTTGAGAGAAGAGGAATGAAAGTCAGCCGTAGTAAGACAGAGTACTTGTGTGTGAATGAGAGGGAGGAGGTGAAACAGTGAGGCTACAAGGAGCAGAGGTCACAAAGGTGCAGGACTTCAAGGACTTGGGGTCCACCGTCAAAAACTGTGGTAAAGAGGTGAAGAAGAGAGTCCAGGCAGGATGGAGCGGATGGAGAAAAGTTTCAGGAGTGGTTTAACATAAAAGGGTGTCAGCAAAGGTCAAAGGGGACGTTTACAAGAGGTGAGACCAGCTGTGTTGTATGGTCTGGAGCCGTGCAGCTCTTTGACGGCTCTTTCAAGCTTTGATCAAAACTAACATGGTTATTATACAAACTACAACAATAAAGGACTAGTTTTA
This sequence comes from Hypsolebias coamazonicus, assembly GCA_032273985.1. Taxonomy (NCBI): domain Eukaryota; kingdom Metazoa; phylum Chordata; class Actinopteri; order Cyprinodontiformes; family Rivulidae; genus Hypsolebias; species Hypsolebias coamazonicus. The sequence goes on from JAVCKU010000030.1 coordinate 3,411,474, forward strand.
GCAATTTTTCTGTCATTTATCTTGCAAATATGTGAATATTGGAACTGTGCGATGAGTAAAACAGTCAGATTTTCAGTCAGGTCATCTGGACAGTTTATTTCTTTCTCTTTTTTTTTTTTTTGGTGCTGAAACATTTCACTTTCCATCCAGAAGGCTTCATCCCTTACTTTAACTTCATGCTTTATTTCTATACTTAGTTTTTACACAATTTTTTTTTTTTTTTAATTACATAGGTCTGGTCTACATAGTTCATAGTTGTTGTTTTTTTTAACTACCGCCTCCCCTCCGCCATAAGTTGATGCCTCTTTACAAGAATCTGGTATTTTCATTTGTCTTGAATTGTAAAAAAATATACATGTATATATCAATAAATGTTAAAAATCATTAGATAATGTCACACCTACTGGCCACAAAAGCCCCCTCCAGCAACCATAAAGTGGCCCACGGGCCACTAGTTGATAATGACAGTTGTAGCAGGTTGTTGTGGCTCTGGACAGACTTAATTTAGTGAATGAAGGTGTAAAAAATGGCTCTTTTGATCATAAAGTATGTAGACCCTTGGTCTGGAGACAGTGGCATTGACAAAAAGACAAGAGACAGAACTGGAAGTGGCAGAAATGAAGATGCTGAGGTTCTCATTAGGAGTGACAAGGATGGATAAGATCAGGAATGAGATCATCAGAGGTACAGCACATGTTGAACAACTGGGAGATAA
>JAVCKU010000030.1:3427045-3437376 GCA_032273985.1 Hypsolebias coamazonicus
TTATTTCTTTTATTTATTATTATGTATTATTTCATTTATATATTTATTCTTTTGTGTATTATTTCATTTATATATTTATTCTTCTGTGTATTATTTCATTTAATTTATTCTTCTGTGTATTATTTCATTTATATATTTATTCTTTCATTTATTATTATGACAGTTTTGGTCCTCCATAGGGACCAAACTGTATCTCTTGTTTTAAAGTTTGATTTTCTCGTCTTCTACCTTTGTGTCTTGCAAAGTAGCGTCCCAGGACGATGAGCAGGCAGAGCATGGCGAAGACGACCACGGCCACCACGCCTCCGATGACCGCATGGTCCACCGTTCTGGGCGCTCCTTCTCCAGCTCGTGAATCTGTAAGCAGCAGAAGAAAAAGAAAATCAATGTAGGGAAGAGAACTGTTAAAACTGCCTGTCACATAGTGGGAATAGCAATCAGCCACCAAACCCCTATGGGGATGTCTGACAGCGGCATGTGATAGAGATGTAGATTACACCTAATGCAGGAGGCTTGCAGCGCCTAAAATCCGCTGCTTTAACAACACCGAGACACGAACGTCTCAGTCTCCCTGCTGCTTGGAGCCCATCACAGAGCTCAGGAAAGTCAGACTCAAACTGAACAAGAACTTTAGATGGCTTTACTTTCTCTTCCTAAATTTTTGAGGAAAAAATATGACACACGTAAAACAGTGGAGATGTTTTTCATTAGAAAAAATGACATGAAGAAGTTAGAGTTCATATCCCCACATTTTTGCTACTTTTAGCTGCGACTGGGCCTGTCACGATAAACAATACATCAATTAATCTCAAGACGAATGAAATTTATCAACCTCATTTTCATTTATCGGCTTTATCGTGTTTCTCTTTCTAATGAAGACACCGGATGACAAAAGGCTTTGCCTTGTCCCGTTCTCTTTAAAATCTGTTTTAACCGTCCAAAATTGCGTTTTTGGATCGCAGCTTCTTCTGCATCTTATACTTTGTAGAAAACAGACCATAGAAAGATCTTCATGCTTTTATCCTATTTGTATATTTTGTGAGGGAGTGGTGACGCGAGGTTAGAGAAGGTGGGACTGTGATTGGAAGGTCGTCGGTTCAATTTCCCAGACCAACACTTAAATGTGGGTGGGAAAGGTGAGATACCCACACCTGCCTCTACCCTCATTTGCCTCACTCTGCGCCCTTGAGCAAGGCCCTTAACCCCCATCATCTGCCCTGGGTGCTCCAGCTCTCTGCTCCACCCAGAGGGCTGTGGTAGCTCGGTGGTCTTTGTGTCAGTTCACTGTAGTGACCCCCTGAAGAAGGGAGCAGCCGCAAGAAAAGAAAAAAAAAATCCTTTGTATACTTTCAAGTTTTCCCCAAAGAGAAGACTCCATGTTCAATTTTTTTAAAATCAGGACAACAAACAGCCTCTAGCATCCATTAGCTTCGGTAACAGAGGGGTATTTTACTGCTCCTGGGGGTGGAAAAAAAGAGAAGAGGCAAACACTGATTAACAAATAAGAGAAACGGAGGGAAACATCATCGGCTTCCACCCATCCGTGCACCCCGGCATTACTCAAGCTGCAGGACCGTGGGGAGGAGCGGGAAGGGGGGTCGTTCTGTTCTACCTGTCAAACTCAACAAAACATTACCTGAGAGATCTAATTGGTTATTTTGACTTCAGATTTTCTTTTTTAGTGCTGGGCAGATTCAATTAAACTGAGCAGGAATCCTTCTGACATCCAATTCACTTCTTGTCAGGCGGCAAAGAGTTGTGCTTTAACACACTTTCCTATTACGATGTTAATGTGGACTTTGGCTTTGGGGGAGGTGGTGGGATTGTGTGTCGGGTGGCCGGGGCGGTTTAAAAAAAAAAAAAAAGGGCAGGTGCGGGTGGATTGTTGACTGTCTGCATCAAACTATCCTGGGTTAAATTAATTCCAGGAGGAAGGGAATGGGAAGACTTTAAAGTTAAGCCTTTGTGCGTTTCATGTGGCTTCATTTAATAATAAGGTGAGAATTTACAACCAGAATCAAGATGAGCTCAACCTGCCTTTGCCTTATGGACACGCCGGTTGGACATGAAACGTCTGGGCTGTAGGTGGCACCAGAGAGACATTTTTATCGGGGACTGCCTAGAACAGCAGCTCCCTATTATTATCCACCTGAAAAGGGTCTTGACGTTCTATCAACTTTAATGCGTCCCGAACCGCAACGTGTACGGCTCGGCACCGTGATGCGTGCTGTTACTTTTAATGGCATTTTGAGTTACCACTGCAATGTAATTTGTAAACAAATACGCCATTTTCTTCATTGACAAACAATGAAAAAACTCTTAACAGCCTCTTAACTGTCACAGTGAGGTCACATGACCTGGACTGTAGCGGTCTCTGAACAAAACGCTGATTAGCTTTTGGAGCCCTTGTGGTTCAAGATGGCTGCCACAGCTACCTCAGAAAACTCAAAATTGACTATAACGCAGTCATGCTTTGAGATGTTGAGCTGAAATTTGTTATGGTTGTAGCTGAAAGTGAGTTGTTAGACATTCCTAATGCAAATTAAAAATCCAAGATGGCCACCTTAGCTAAAAAGGGAAAAATACGATAACTCTGCCATTTTTAAAGATAGTCATTTGAAAGTTGATGTGGTGGAATCTGACAGCGACGAGACACCATCATAAAGCTAATTTCCAATGGATCTAATGCAGAGGTTTTTAGGGCTGTTCAGCTGGAATTAGGTGCATTGGTGATGTCCACCTGAGCTAAAAAGAAAAAATACTAAAAATCTGCCGTTTTTAGAGATATTAAATTAAGCTGAAATTTGGTGTGGTGGTAGCTGAAAGCAATGCCCAATAAATACTGAATTAAAAACAAAAATTAAAGATGGCCACCAAAGATAAATTTAAAAATCTAAATCTCACCTAAAGGGATCAACACTCCTCTCTGCTGTGTCTTTATAATGAGCTAGAACTATCTGAATATTGTCGCTTCCTGAAAACATTTTCTTCACATCAACATGAAGCAATCTGCATCTTCAGGAAGTATCACTTATGTCACCGAGTCAAATAAAGCCGAGTCTTATTAATTCACACCGGGAGTCAATCTTCAAACCGTCATTGTTTGAACAGCCAAATAATTAAAAAAGGGAATATTAATTTAATTTACAGGTATTTACTTGGCTTGAAATCTGCTTCTACTTGGATCAAAATAATTATTATATACAAATGATTATAAAAAGTAGAGTTAAGCTGAACAAATGTAAGATCCAAAAACAATGCCGATGGTTTAAGAAGGAAACTTGGAAAAAGTTTTGTTACAAAAAAATATGATAGTTGTTTATGAAGCCAAATTTAAACATTTAATTATTCTTTTAGTCACTACAATATCACAATGGAACGTGTAAAATTAGAAAGTAAATGTTTAAAAGGTTATTTTATAATTATATCAGACAACAATGCTAATTCTGTTTTTTGATTTTGAAACATCTTAGAGTTACAGTATTACCGTACACTTTAAAAATAAAGGCCTAATATTCCATGAAGGAACACACAACAACTACCTTTCCTTCTAGAGCAGGGGTCTGCAACCTGTGGCTCTGGAGCCAAGTGTGGCCCCTTGGTTCTTCTGAAGAGGCTCTTTTAAACTTTGGCCAAAACAAATAAACCACTGCTAGTTTTAACAGTTTCATGTAATTTCTTGTGCAAATTTGTGAATACTAGTACTAATACAAGGAGTAAACCATACTTTAACTTTATGCTTTGTTTCTTTAAAGTAGAATACTTAAAAAAAAAAACAGATCTGCATACTTCTTTGTTTAAATTATTTTTTAAAAATGGGTAAAAACTAAAAAAAAATAAAAAAAATTCTTCTTTACAATATCTTTTCTTTTGTCTTAAAATGTAACAACATCAACAAGTGTTAAAAAAAATCAGATAATTTTAGTTTGATTACGTCACTACTGGCCTGAAAAGTCTCCTCCAACGAACTTAAAGTGGTCCACGGGCCACCAGTTGATAATCACAGTTGGAGCAGGTTTTGTGGCTCCAGACATTTTAATTTAGTAAATAAAGGGGCAGAAATGGCTCTTTGGATCATCAAGGTTGCAGACAATCTGTTCTAGAGTTTTAGACTAATTCATGTTGATCAATGATGGATTTGCAGCCATTTTGGTCAATCCTTGAAAATAACATTGTGGATGACTCTCTGCTACTACCACATCACATTTTAGCCCAGTCTGTAGAAGTTTAGCCATTTTTAAATATCGTATTTTCTGGCATATAAGTTGCATCAATCAAACAAAGCCTCATGAAGAGGAAAAAAAAAACCCATCTATATAAGTCGCTTCAGCGTATAAATCTTATTTATTATGCGTCACCGCAGACCCATCACATTTATTATGCATTTATGTAATGGTCAGAACAGTTTTATTTTGCCTGGACAGGGTGACAACATCCATCCATCGCCGCCGGAGCTGCTAGCTCTCCAGCGTTCCGGCACCAGCGGAGTGAAGCGAGCGTGCACGGGAGGACTTGCTGTTGCAGTTCTTAGAAATTGAAAGCATCAGTCAAAAATTGTGTTATGAATATGAGAAAAAAACATATATGTGTATAAGTTGCAGGACTGACAAATCAATGTAAAAAAACTGCGACTTATATGCCAGAAAATACGGTAGATTGCCTCCAAATGTTAATCGCTTAGCGGTACATCCAGTGATTGTTTTCTGAATGTTTCATTAAGCTTTGTCCAGTGCTTAAAGACATATTTTGCTAACAGACAGAACTGAGTCCAAACAGATTGGAGAAGACGAGTCAGTGATCGAGAGGTCGCCGGTTTGAATCCCCTGACTATAACATCAGATTTTGGGTGGGAAAGGTGAAGCACTCACACCTGCCTCCACCCTCCACACTCAGTGGCTCCACTGTGGGCCCTTGAGCACAATCCTTTCCCCACCCAGCTGCTCCCCACGTGCCCTGGATGGCAGCCCTCTGCTCCACACAGAAGGCTGTGGTAGCTCTGTGTTCAGTGGTTGTCAGGAGTAGTGAAATACAGTAGTGAAAAGCTTTTATCTCAGTGGTGAACAACAATTCACATTAAAATAAACTCAGATCAGAATAAACATATTTCATTATAAGAAACAACTGCAATTTTTTTTATTAAGCACATGTTTCGCTTTGTGTCCAGCAACAGTTTGTATTTTGTGTTTGAAGCGCGGGAAAGTCTGATAAAAGTTGTTTGCTTTCGCCCGACAAAGCCGCTCGGGCTTATCTCAGAACTGTCACGCAGCTCCGCCTCACTTTGAAATGCGCTTAAAACATAAACGATTCATCAGGAGCGAGCGTCAAACCAGGTGTCCACGGGGCTAAACAAAGCACGCAGCAGTCAATCAAGAGCGGCCATTTCTGCAGGAAGTGAAATGGGAGCGTTCAGTATCTCATTTTCATACGACATGTTGACAGAGGCTTGATTCCTGACAGGAGAGATCTCCTAATTGGATCTCCTAATCTGCTAATTAAGCATTGGTGATTTCACTGGTGCGCCCGTACTGCCTGTAGATAGAGGGGCAATCAGGAATACAGAAGCACAATGTGGGTGGGGTGTCATAAGAGCACGCCGGCTTGTCAAGATCCCGTTCCAACGCCAGCAACACTCGCAGTTAGAGAGTGAATGTAATTAAAGTCCCAGTGGACCTGTTCACTGAACCCAGTTAAAAACGCCAGTTCAACCTTTTGCCTCTTGGGTGGCGCCACTACGCTGCTGACATGCAGAGCGGCTCTGATAAAAGGTTGTTTCAATGTGTCAGAATGGGCTTTTGTTATGCTAAAAGACTGAAATTAAATTTATTTAATGTATATATTTAAAAAAAAAAGAAACAAATATTAAACATTTACTGCGATAAGATGCAACGCCGAGAGCTCTGCTGATATTCTGTTCAAGAAGCTAAAACTGAACAAGTGCATCGATGTCCCCCGTCTGTCGCTGAGGGATTTGAATAATGGATGTTTGTAGTTTTCGACACGAGTGTTTTTCTGGACTTGAACAGGGAATGCACGTAAACGTTGATGGTTTTTGTTGGAGGATATTCACGTGGGTAGGAGGAGGTGCACTGTTGGAGGTTTTTTTGCTTGTCCAGAGTTGAATTCAGGCCCCCAAAAAATCCGACCCGACCCCACAGCCTGTAGCCATCATTTCTGACGCCCACCTGACCCGACGGATTACAGTAATTACAGGTCCGAACCCGAACCCCTCCCCTGACAGTTTTAATTAAGCTTTGACCGCTTATAGTTATTAACGGTCAATGGACGTGCGACTAAGTTAAGTGGGCAGAAGATCAGAGCTGAGGGGGTGTTTGTCCTTTCATGGCCGTCAAAGCATATTAAATCCGTGCTTCTGCCTGCATTCTGCATTATTCAGACACGGACCCCGCTCTGACATGTTGAATATTTTTGGGATCTCACCTGTTTGGGTCGTCGGCCGTGCGTGTCTGCTAACACGGTGGCTGAACGTCCATTTGGGCTTGGTGGATCGCCGCCTGGCAGTATAGTCCCATCTGAAGCTGAACTGAACTCTTTTACCTCTTTCAAGGTCGGTCAATGCGCGGTCTAATGGCTGCATGCGCTGGTGAAGGTATGGCAAGCCATGTTGCCATATTCATTCAACCTTTATTTAGATAGATTAATCCTACTGAGCCTCAGGGACTCATTTACAGGAGAGACCTGATTTCTTTAACAAATAACATATAATTGGATCTTTGGCCGCGCATGTCCGCTGATGCAGTCAAAACCCAGACACTGATCCAGCCTGCACATTAGGCACATTATTATGGCCCGGTCCTAATCCAGGTCGGGTCAGGCTCTGGGTTCGGTTCAGAAATGACAGCTCTAGTGCAGAGTGACAGGTCCTGGTGAGAGAAGGGAGCAATTTTATCCGCAACCAGATGCAATGACTGAGCCAAGGGGTGGCCATTGGTGGCAGTGGCCACCCCAGTGATCCTACTGGCCATCTCAGTCATTTGAGGAAACCACACTTTTAGGCGGGCACAGCTGCCATGTCTCAGCGAGAAGGTCGCCGGATCGAATCCAGGCCCAGGGCCTTTCTGGGTGGAGTTTGCATGTTCTCTCTGTGCATGTGTGGGTTTTCTCCAGTTTCCTCCCACAGACCAAAAACGTGCATGTTAGACCGACTGGTAACTCTAAATTGGTCCTAGGTGTGAGTGAGAGAGTGAATGGTTGTTTGTCTCTATGTGTCCCTGTGATGGACTGGAGACTTGTCCAGGATGTCCCCCATCTTTCACACAGCGATGGCTGGATATGGACACCAGTGACCCCCATGACCCAAAAAAGAAGAAGCGGATGGATGGATACTTTTAGGCAACATAAAATCTAGAAAGCATTTCCTCAAGTGATTGAGGCGGTTGGTTTACATAAATATATGGCGGTGGCCATCTTGGATTTTAACACGGCAACCCAAGTTTTGATAGCGACCTTTCTTACACCTATCCACACACCGAAACAGAAGTTGGTACTTATTTTTCAAGTTATCATGCTCACAACCTACTCGGACAGACGGACGAACGTGTGGAAGGTATTTCCAATCCCCCTCTTCGCACAGCAACAGGGGCCAAAAAGCAGAACGCCAGCTAAAAGCCAAACAGAGCACAACACTAGCTACAACAGCAAAATGCTAGCTTAACGCCATAAGTTGCAAACTTGTACATAAAAGCTAAACTACTTCATGTTTCTGATTTAAATTTTTTTATTTTTTAAACAACGTGCTTCAGTCATACTTTGTTTTTTTTTTTAAAGTATGTCTCCCCTCAGCTCAATGGACAGCAGGAAACAAGAAAGTAGAAGCATAAAACACTTAAACAACACGAAAAGGTCAGAGAAGTTTAATTTTAAATAATAAAAACCCATGTCAAATATCATGAATCCAGAACCCTTTTTTTTGGCCTCATCAGCCTGTCCTCACATTCTGAAACGTGTTCATTATTCATCGTTTTGATATGTGCTACAACTGTACAACCCAAAGAACTTGCTAGGAGCAAAATAAGATATATTGTGATGTTCAAAGAGTACTCCAGCACGTATTGCACTTCAACTGAGTCGGACCGCTCGTTGTCCACATCGCAGAAGACGTTATTAAAAATACAACTGTCAGAATCAATGCAGCAGAAACAGAAATATCCTGACTTTCCCCTCTTAGAAGGAGCCTAAACCCAAAAAAGAAGAATGCGTACAGCTCAAAACTTGTAAAATAAAATAAATCATACTGTCAGAATCTTTAATGGCTGATAGTGGAACACAATTTATTTAACAGTATCCCAGCAGCCACAAGTCTTTCATTAAAACAGTGGGATGGAAGGATTATGTTGTCAAGCAGCGAGAAAGAATAATGATCCACTCGTTTCTTTAAATCAGCGGCGGGTTGATGTGAGGCGAGGATTAAAGGTGTGGAGACAAGAACAACCGCAAACAAAACTAAAGTGTCATTTAGTCTGAATAATAAAATAGTTGGGTAAAACAAGTTGTGGCGCCTACATTAAACCCTGTACTTTACTGTCTGAGCCTCAGTAGACTCTGAAAATGCAAATATATAAAATGTAAAAAAGTTACTGCTTAAGTTATGTACTTCTCAAGTTCCAAGTAAAATAAACCATATGGTGTTTAATTCAGTTCACTTTGTTACAGATCTAATTCACAACTATAGTCATCTTCGAGTACCAGGTCCAATTCAATTTGTCCATGCTTTTCTTTATTGCCGTAATTTCTGGACTATTGAGCGCACCTGAGTATAAGCCATGCCCAATAAATTAAATATTTTTTCTTGTATATATATATATATATATATATACACATACATTGGTCTGTTTCGTGTTGCTGCTGACAAAAATCTGTTTCGTGCTGCTGTGTTTGTTCGTGTTCGTCTGCTCATGCGGACTCATGTTCGTGCTGCTGTTTGAAGTGATGTTTTTTGTGATATTGGTGCTTGGTGTATTTTTGGTTGATGTCTTTCTTGGTTCATATCTTGGATCTTATTGCTGTTTCTCTTTTGCATTTTATTGTTGGATGTAACTGGGACCCTGTGTACACAATCTCGTTTCATCACATGTACCACACATGGTGCGAATGACAATAAAGAATCTCTGACTCTGATATAGGCCGCACTTGTCTATAAGCTGCGGTATCCACGTTGTGACATGAGATATTCACACAAAGGTTTTAAAAACGTTTAATTAAATGAATACTGGTAACATACACAAATACATACAGTAAATGTTTTGTTTCTGAACGGTGCCTGTAACATGGCTGGTTAAAAAAATTAAAACAATAGCCTATCAAGAAGTCAATGATCGTTATCTTCCCCTGCTATACCTGCTATACCCCTGCTATACCTGTTATACAGGTAGTCTCACTGAGTCATGGAGAACCACTCCTTTAGAGAGGTGTATTGGGCAGCTCTATGAGCGCCTGGATATGACAAGGCTAAATAGTTTGGCGGCATGAAGCTCGTTAGCTCGTTTAAAAAAAAAAAAGAAAAAAGAAAACTCCATAAAATAGCTGCAGCATTTTATAAGTTGTGGGGTTCAATGCGTGTGAAAAAAAGTAGTGGCTTATAGTCCAGAAATTACGGTAATTTATTTATGTGCTGTCGGTAAACACGATTTTTTTCTGAAAAAGCCTAAAAATCCTTGTACTTTTAAAGAATTGTAAGAATTTTTTTCAAATGTTTTCATAACCACAGTAACTTTACTACACTCCTGTTTCGGAAGGGAAAAATGGGCCACATTAGAATACACTGTAGAAACAAATTTTTATCTCATATTTATCATGTATCCCTCTCAGTAATGTTTTTTGTTTATTTTTAGCCTCACTACTAAACTTTAGATTTTTAGCACACCTACTCTGCTTTTAAAATTGAAAGCCTCTGGGGGAAAAAATAAAATAAATAAATCTATTGAAGCGCAGTTCAACTCCCCCACAGCAGAGGGACATCTTCCCTGGCTAGAGTCGCTGCGGAGCTCCGCCTCTCATCTCTTACAACAAAATCCTTTCAGTTTGGATGTAAAGAGCAAAAGCACTAGTTATGTGCACAAATGTACATTTAGTATTTTTAAAAAAAAGTTCGACACAGATGAAGAATCAAGACTTTCCACGGCTGGTTGCCATCGGTTTATTCGAAGAACGGTTGCCATTACTGGGTGTGGCATGCACCTACAGCTCGAAACCCTTTTTTATTATAAATTATTCTATCAAGGACATAGTAAAATAAAAAAATAATACAACCCCCCCCCCCCCCAAAAAAATATATATATACCGTATTTTCCGGTGTATAAGTCGCAGTTTTTTTT
>JAVCKU010000030.1:3497675-3511490 GCA_032273985.1 Hypsolebias coamazonicus
ATGGATGGATGGATGGATGGATGGATGGATGGATGGATGGATGGATAGATGGATGGATGGATAGAATACAACTATTTTATTTACTGTAATCTACTTGTAATTATGCTGTAGTTTTCTTATAAAATGTGAAACTCTCTTTAGCATCATAAACTGAAATGGGACCACTAAAAGGAGCCTCAGAACAATGCCCACACTGTGAGTCAAATGCCAGCATATTGCAACCAAACGGTGCTGAGAAAGAGCATGGAGAGGAAAAAATGACAGGAAAAGTGTTGGAGTGCGGCCTGGAAAAGTAGCTGGTTTTGGTTGCAGTGGGAAAACTCTGAGAAGCATATTAGAACCTGGTAGCGATAAGTGACACTTACTTCAACAAGTGGTATTTACCAGACTGATAAAACTCTAACTTTAGCTCATCTTCACTTCACAGCTTAACGACAAAATGTTTTAGAGGTTTGGTGAAACCTATAAATGGAAGCAGAATAATGTGTGACTCAGAGCTATAATAATAATTAGTGCAGCAGTTTAAAACCTATGTGCGCAAGTGTGCACATTTTTCAGTTTGGCATGCCTGTATGACTCCTACTCCAACAACGCTGCTGACCCACCTTTGTAACGGATAAATTCGTTAAAGGATAACTTTATCTCGTCTTTGTTAGGGATACTGCATTTAAAACCTATTAGGACTTTATCTTGAGAAATTAGGCACGCCTGTAATCTAGTGACAGAAAAGTGGGCTGAGGTGTGTCCTTATCTGAAAGGTAAACATTCAATCATTTCATCTTTATTTGACGCTGTAGCATAGGCGTTGGCATTAATTATATGTGAAGGGGACGTGTACCCCTCACATTTAAAAAAATATTTGTTTGGACACCTCCCACATTTACTATGAAATATTACTTCACCCAGCGCTGATTCTATTTCTTCGTGAAAAATCCATTCCACTTAATTAATAGGAGAATAGTCAAACGACTAAAAATCCATTCCGGGTTTTCCTGGTTACTTATAATAACTCCACACTTCATGCAGTGTTTCCCCGAGGTCATCTGCCATGGCAGGGTGCTCATGGGGGAAGAGGGGGAGACACCTCTGTTCTGTGCGTTAGCTTAGTGCCATGTTAGTGCTGGCAGTTGCTGATAGGGTGGGGGGTTAGGGTGTGTGAGAGAAGTGGAGCGCTATGTCTGTAGCGTCTTAGCTAACACATCTGTATTGCATGCCGCTAGCTTAGCGCTACGTTAGTTCTGTCAGTTTTTGACATGGGGGAGGGGGCTAGGATGCCTGAGAGAAGTGGAGCGTACTCCACTGTATTCACACAAGGAGAGCTGTTGGTCAGGTTACTTCTTGTTGTGTCATGTTCTCTAAAATAGTTATTGAATCAAGTGTTTACTTTTGTAGGTAAACGTAGATGTTGAACAACCTGTTAAAATACACCATAATGCACCAGAATTAAGGAAATGGCATCTACTATATTCAAAATTTTGTGGAGGGGGAACATTCACCTGTTTTAGGAAAAACCCAATACGATCGTCACTAATGCGTTTTTTTGTTTGTTTGTTTGTTTTTTTGTTTTGTTTTCCCGAGTATATCATATTCTGGTGTAATCTTTAGTTGCAGATGTTTGTACTGTCTGTTCTTGTTGGGGTGGTGCTGTTTTGCAGGAGTTAAACTCCTGTCCCTCATGCACACAAAAATGTTTTAGTTTTATTTTATTTATTTATTTATTTTTATCATTTCAGTCTTGTGTCTACAAGGAAATTATGTTTTAGGAACACAAAAATTGTATTTTAAAAAAAAGTGCCAGAGTGAGGGGGGAAAAAAAATCACTCTTACATTTCGATGTGGACGGCTAAAACCTTTGTAAAAACAATAATGTTACAGACCCACCTCACATCTAACTTGTGAAACAAGTGTGTCTTATTTCTCTTGTTGTGTTTCCATTTTACACTCAGTGTGTAAGTTTTATGAGCATGCTCCACACTTTGATTCCTGTTTTGGGGGATATTTTGTGGCACCATTACAGCACCACATACAGGCTTGGCATAGTTACTACAGCGCTTTAGGTCGTTTTTGTGTTTCTGTGTAGATGAAGACATTTCTAGAAACGTTGCCATGCTTACTACATTTGTAGAAACAACAAATAAAAATAAAATGTTTGTATGGATACAACTTTTAAGCATCATTATGCAAACTTTAAGCCCTACAGTACCTCTGATGTGCTTATCAGTATTTAAAAATCAATAAATTAGAAAAAAAAATCTCAAATTAAAAGGTTTTTTTTTAACGTGAACTGGTAAAAGAAGAAATCTGCTGACATTTTGAACACAAAACACTGCAAATTCAAAAACGTTCAATACAAAATGTTCACCAGCATCAAACACTGCATGAATGTGAGAAATGTCCAGCCAAGAACAAACAATGAATGAATTCCAGATGTTGACAGTTTGGTTTCCAGCTGTGCTGAATGCGGCCTCTTGGTAAGTTTTCATGCAAAAGCTTGTTAACTGTGAGAAAAGAGGTAATTCTGTAGCTCTCCAGGTGGAGTATGAGCCTCAGGTAGTGAGTAATAGTCCTACTCAAGGCAGACCTTGTTTTAAATCCATCCCCAGGTCATTTACTGCAGGTCAATTCCCTGCTCACATTTTCCCACCATTGTAAGACCGCACCTTCCAAAAACTACAAAATAAAAGTGAAAAAGCCTGAAAAGTTAGCGTATTTAAAGAGTCTTAAGCTAAAATCTGCTGCACAAACAGCAGTGTAGACAGAAACTAGAATAGCATGTCCTGTTAACAAACAGCATCTAATATTTTAACATCCGTATTTAACATATGATCTATCTTTTGATAGTGAAAGAAAACCACAAAACTCAAGTAAGCAGAGCAGCCAGACAAACAGAAAGTGAGACCAACTGAAGCCTCTCAGGACACAAGAATGCACAGAAGAAAATCAGAAAACTAATAATATTTGAAACGAATCTAAAACAGATCAAAAATACAAAGGAAAGCAAAGTAGGACAGGACAACACAAGACCAGAAAACATTTTTTAAAAAGCCCAAAATCGACTGTTTAAAATCAAAACTGCACTTCCTGTTGGTGCAAAACCAACAGGAAGTTCAGTGTACCATCAGTGTACTCCTATCAAGAATTCTTTCTTGGTAAAAGTGAACAAACTGACAGCACAAATTACTTTTAATATCATGCTATAACTATTATTGTGTGCATTAAAAGAGTATGTTTGTTTGAATCTATTATGTGTGCTAAACTTTTGCTTCTTTGATGTATTTCAAAGAGCAAATCTAGATCTAAGTCCATATTTGATCAAAAAAATCTCATATATTGCTGCTTGTTTAGAGGCTGATTAATGTTTTGTTTACAGGTTACGAAGAAAACTTGACCTTTAAGATGTTTCTTGAATACATCAATCAGGGCAAGCACGACATGTACCATGTCCATGTTCTGTAACAGAGCTGTCATTTCTTACCCCGGCTTGACCTGACCCAAATTTGGGCCAGGTCATGATAATGTGCTGGATGGGTGGGCCAGGTCGGTGTCAGGATTTTGATTGCATCAGCGGATCAGCTGTGATCCAATTATATGGCAACATGGCATGCCATACAATCATCAACCATTTCACTGTGAGCTGACCGGCCTTCAAAGAGGTAAAATAAAGTTCACTTAAGCTTCAGATGGGACTACTGGTAGGCCACATCCAGGAAGCGATCCATCGCCCAAGCTGACGTTCAGCCGCTGCACTCAGTGGACGCACGCGGCCGACGACCCAAACAGGTGAGTGCCCAAAGCATGTCAGAGCAGGGTCCATGTCCGAATAATGCAGAATGCCTTTGACAACCATGAAAGGAGAGACACCCCCTCAGCTCTGATCTTCTGCCTCTTTTATTCAGCCGCGCACATCCGCCGACCGTCAACAACCAAACAAGCAGTCAAAACTTAATTAAAAATATCGGGTCGGGCGGGGTTCGGAAATGATTGGGGCTGGGTCGTATCTGATTTTTTGGGCCTGAATGCAACTCTACCATGCAAGTCCTTTTCTTTGAGCCAATTCTTAAACAATGTATAAGATGGTGATGAGTAAATGGCAAATGGACTGTACTTATACAGCACCTTTCTATCTTATCAAGACACTCAAAGCTCTTTACATCACAATCTGTGCCTAAAGCTAATTGAACAAATCATTTTAAAGAGACTAATCAGTGCTTTATCGCATTCAAACGCTGATGGGACACACATCGGAGGCAATGAGGGGTTCATTGTCTCGCCCAGGGACACTTTGGGAAGCGACTGCTGGTGGATTCGAACCCCCAACTCTTGCATTGGAGGGGTAGCATTGCATTTTGTAGAAACCGTAACTGTTTTTCATAATATGTAAAAAAAAAAAAAAAAAAAGACAATGTTAAATGAGGTATTACAGTGTGTTGCCATGGAGACTTGTTGCTTTCATGCTGCAACTTCTGTTTCACGCTGCTTCACAAGACAACTTGCCTCCATTGTATTTTGGTGTCGCCCCCCCCCCTCCTCCCCACCACCATGCTGCACAACGTTTTCTGTAATTCCTTTGACTCGCTGTCATTACACAGTGTGACTGTGAGTCACTTCAGTCGGCCTCATGATCAACCGTCTGCTTTCTCTCCCTGAAGGAAAGAAAACCTCCCAAAATCCACCCTTTGCTCTAAGCAGAAAATTGAATTTCAACAAACACAATGTTGTTCGGCCTCAAATAGATCCATTCCTTGTCCACTTTTTGGACTCTCAGGAAGACTGTGATCATTCAGAAAGACTTGTTTAAGGAACAACACCATGAAAGAAAAGGATTGGTGTTTGAAACAAACCAGCCAGGAAGACTTTGTGTAACTTTATGCTGCAGACAGTGAATTAGGACCGTGCAGAGGGATGGGGTGCTCTGTTTCACAGCATATTTCAACTTTTTTTTTTTTCCACTATTCACTCAGATCAAAGGCAGGGTTTGTCGCAGTTGTGTGAGCAACAGAAAAAAAAGTCATTTAGTTTTTTTTAGGCATCTATAATCTCCTTTTATTGTGCTCTAGTCAAACTGCCTCCTTGTTGTAACAAACAGTATATAAGTACAGTCGTGTCTCGGCTCGTGTTTTCCTCGCAGCCGGGCGTGTCTGTGTTTAAACTAACACCAAAGTGTAGGATATTCAGAGTCTGATTGTGCTGTTTGACTTGGGCCTACTCTGATGTTTGCATGCTGAGTGATGGACCTTTTTTACGTTTAACCTCAGAGACTACTTTGTAAATGACACTCAGCTGGTGGCATGGGCCAAAGAAGAGATGCACAATTTAAAAATGTTTTAAATCTATATTAAGGTTTTTGCAAAATTGTTGTGAATATTTCCTGTTTGAGGCAGAAGTGAAAGTGACGTGTACTGTAGTCTTTAAATGTCTAGTTTGGAGGTTTTGATGTCCGCCACGAATAACTTTTTTAATTATTAGAGTTTAAACACAGTCATAGAGCCACGTTTAGAGTGTTGAAATCACTAAAACAAACGGTGAAAACAGGAAATGTGTTTGAAGCTAAAATTAGATATCATTCAGACCATCAGTCAGTTTCATAGAGCGAAACAAGCTTCTTCTTTTATGTTTCTTATTTAAAATAAACGTCCCTGTTCGTGTCACAGACAGAAATAAAAAATCTTATTTTTTTCTTTTTAGAAAAATTAAAACTAGTGACGACATTCTTAGTCTTCTCACTTCCTTTTTTGGTCGTGTGTTCCTGTTTGGTTCTGTTGTTTTGTTTATTTAGTTTGTTGTGGTATTTGCTTGAGTGTTTTGATGCTGTGAGGCGATTGTTGCCATGGCAACGTGACTGTAAAGGAGATTCCCAGAGACGATGTGAGTAATTCAAGCAAGACTTTGTGAAGGAAACGTTTTATCTTTAGCTCTGTCACAGGTTTTATCAGATCTCATTTGTGCACCCTTTGGTACACTTAGTAAAATATGTGAAGCATTTATTGTGTTGATAAATCTTATAATTTTCTACACGATCATCAATAACTTTCTGTTTTTTGAGGTGAAGAATCAATATTCAAATTTCCAATTTTTGGACAAACAATGTTAACCCAAAACTCACCAAAAAAAAAAAAAGTGATTTATTTACAATATCAAACGTCCAGAATGTTTTTCTATAAATTGGATAAACCTTCTTATTCAAAGCTTTACACAGGAGAATTTTAACACCCATTACAATGAATTGTAGGTAATCATCTACGTTTTTATGTAGTTATCTATTTATTTTATTTTTTTGTTGTCTGTCCATTAGCAAAATAACTCATGAAGCGCTGGACATAATTTTATTTGAACCCTCAGAAAGCAACAACTGGATGTACACCTTTGGAATCAACCCAATTCAAGATGGCCGCCACAGCTAATCAACTAACTTTGAGCTCTAACAGATCAGGTTACATCTTTGTTTAAAACTCTGGGAAGCAAAGTGGTGGGTGACATGCATTCCTTCCTGATGCATGCTCAAGATACAAGATACAAGATGCTCAAGAATGCTTCTTTAATTATGTCGGCCTGGTGGCACAGTTGGTAGAGCTGCCGCCTCTCTGCGAGAAGGTCACTGGATCAAATCCTGGCTGAAGGCCATTCTTGATGGAGTTTGCATGTTCTCTCCATACACAAGTGGGTTTTCTAAGGGTACTCCAGACCTAAAACATGCATGTTGGACTGGAAACTGAATGGCCATTTGTCTCTACATGTCCATGTGATGGACTGGAGACCTGTCCAGTGTGTCCCCATCCCTCACACAATGACTCCTGGATATGGACACCAGTGACCCCTGTGACCCCTGTGACCCCTGTGACCCGAAGAGGAAGAAGTGGGTAAAGATAAAGAATAGACAGATGGATGGTTTTAAAATAAACTGTAATGGTTTCTTAATTTTAACCAATTCTGTACAACTGGTTTCACCAAACTACGTAGTTTTAAAATTCTGTTTCGTCATTTGAATGTACATGAAAACACGAGGAAATCGTGAGCTGGAAATAATAAATTAGGATTCCTGACAGTTTTATAACCTCTGTGATGGTTCAAATGTTTTTTTCAACCAAACGAGGATGCAGTGATTTATCAACTTGAGATCGAGAAAAAAATATTTATATATGTGCACTTTTGTATTTTTTAAAGGCTGTATGTAATGACAAAATAAAGTACTTTCTTATAATCATGTGCTTTGACTAAACAAAATAATGATTAAACAAGCGGTATGCCGATGATCCTGTCGCTGAAGGATTTGCGTAATGAATGTTTGTAGTTTGCAAGATGAGTGTTTGTTTCCGGACTAGAGTTGATTGCAGGTAAACCTTAATGTTTTTGGTGCAAGATATTCAAGTGTATATAAGAATAGAAGCAGTTTCTTTTTTTTTTTTCTTTTGTGAGTTTAAGGCGGCACAGAGAAACAGCTCCTGGTGAGTGGGGGGGAGCGATTTTATCGAAGTGCAATGGTGGAGCCAGGGGGTGACCAATGGTGCCCTTGACTAGCTCAGTCTTTGGCCACCTCAGTCTTTTGAGGAAATTTTCAAGCAATATAAAAACTAGAAAGTAAAGTTTTCTCAAATGACTGAGGTGGCTGGTTGACATATATGTAGTGGTGGCCATCTTGGATTTTGACTTGGCAACCCAATTTTTGATAGAGGCCTTTCTTAGCATGTAAGTTGATAGCTCTTTTGTTTTTCAAATTATCGTGTTCACACCATGCACCATACTGGACAGATGGTGAGTATTTCCAACTCCCCATTTTCGCTACACAATGGAGAACAAAAACAAAAAAAAAAACATATTCTTTCACTGAAGTCTAAATCCCACTGGAAATATGTTTAATTTGCTGTTTCAAGTGTGAGTTCTTTTTGCTCAGATGAAATATTTCCGTTGTTTCTACATTGTATCACTGAAGAGGACAAACAAACATTTTCATCAGCTATCACCATTACCTCATCTCTTTCAGTACCAGGGATCTTTGAGGATTCATGACATCACTCCTCTGGCATTCCTCAGTGATTAACATGAATAAAAACAAGATTTCGCTCGTATTAAGTGAACACGAGAATGTGCAATCTTCTAAAACTATTAACCAGTAAAACTAATGACCCCAGGGCTGAGATGCACAGACATACTTTCTGACAAATCCTCCTCACGGACACAGAAGACAACAACGAGAGAAAGAAAATGCCAGAAAGGTCAAGTTGAATAGTCAGCTCACCATAAAAGCACATAAGCTCTCCTTTGGAGATGTAGTGAGAGAAAGCAGGAGGGGTGTTTTTTTTTTTTCTTTTTAGACACGTGCTTAAAAACTCAACAGCAGTGAAATATTTAAATCCAAACCTACTTGTTACATAACTTTGAGCATGGCTGTGTTTGCTTGCTGCAGGATGTGGAATTTATCACAGATTTGTTGCTAAATAAAGATAAGAAACGAATTCCAAATATTCCTGTGGGCTACAGGCGATTGAGTTTCACCTTGTTATCTGTAATATAAACCATCTGGTTTAACAAAAGAGCGCAGAGACTTCAAATGAACTCAGAGGTGAAGGCTAATCTGACAGCTTTTGAACAAAGTACTTGCTGCAAAGTGAAATGAGATGATCACCGATTACTATATTTTGTGCTCACAGAAGCGTTACCTTTTCCAAACGGGCATTTAGCAAGTTCTCCATAAGGTGTTTTTAATGCACATTTAGCCTAACTTCAACAAATTAAATGCCAAAAGTTAGGCTGTATTTGAAGTTCGTTGCTGCCTTCGCATGCACCTCTTTTATCTCCAGAAACTAGAAATGTGGTTTTGTAATTAGGCTTATAATGCCTTCCAAAATAAGCCAAATTGTATGTTGGCGCGATGAAGGAGAACAAAAAACATCGAGACACAATGGTGGAGAACAACTGGAACCCACAAAGAGGAAATAAAGCTGGCGTGACTCACTGCCTCGTGGCTACTTGTCGGCGGATTAAAAAAAAAAAAGAAGTGGCAAAATATCAAACATCTCCAAATCTGCACCTTAACTCTGGTTTCCTGTCCAAACCATACAAGAGTCATAGGGAGCTACTCAATATGGAAGAGAACAGATCCCAAAATATGCAAGCTTAGAAAGTGGAACAAATTCTGTATTAAATTAATAGTGTAGTTGATGGAGTTCATGTCACCCACTGCCTTTCACACCAGTCTTAGACAAAGATCATCTTGAGTTGAGAAATGATGAGAGTTGTAGCTGTTACGTTCAAACATCACGCTCAAGATACATTATGAATGACTCAGCTACCACCACACCAAAGTTTAGTTCAATATCTATGAAACTGTGCACTGTGGGTGGTGCTCCATTAGTATGGGATTGCTATGGGCTGTTCAGTCCCTATGCAAGTGGTGCGAGAGTTTGGTTCACATTGTAGTAAGTGGGAGTTGGACTTCACTAGGGCTGCCCGTTGTTACCAATTCTGTTCATAACTTTTATGGACAGAATTTCTCGATGCAGCCAAGGGTTTTGGAGGGAGTCCGGTTCGGTGGCCTCAGGATTCCATTTCTGCTCTTTGCAGATGATGTGGTCCTGTTGGCGTCATCGTGCCATGATCTTCAGCTCTCACTGGAGCGGTTCGCAGCCGAGTGTGAAGCGGCCGGGATGTGAATCAGCACCTCTAAATCTGAGGCCCTGGTCCTCAAACGGAAAAGGGTGGATTGCTCTCTTTAGGTCCATGTTGAGGTTCTGCCTCAAGTGGAGGAGTTCAAGTATCTTGGGGTTTTGTTCACGAGTGAGGGAACAATGGAGCGTGAGACTGACAAACGGATTGGTGCAGTGTCTGCAGTTCTGCAGACTCTGTACCAGTCCGTTGTAGTGAAGAGAGAGCTGAGCCGTAAGGAAAGCTCTCTGTTTACTGGTCAGTCTACGTTCCTCTCCTCACCTATGGTCACGAGCTCTGGGTAGTGACTGAAAGAATGAGATCATGGATACAGGCTGTTGAAATGAGTTTCATCCGCAGGGTAGCTGGACACTCCCTTAGAGATAGGGTGAGAAGTTTGGTTATCCGAGAGAGACTCAGAGTAGAACCACTGCTCTCCACATCGAGAGGAGCCAGATGAGGTGATTTGGGCATCTGATAAGGATGCCCCCTGGACGCCTCCCTAGGGAGGTGCTTTGGGCATGTTCGACTGGGAGAAGACCTCGAGGAAGACCCAGGACATGCTGGAGAGACCATGTCTCTCGGTTGGCCTGGGAACGCCTTGGAATCCTCCCTGAAGAGCTGGAAGAGGTGGCTGTGGAAAGAGATGCCTGGGCTTCCCTGCTCAAGCTGCTGCCCCCACGACCCGACTTCGGAACAAGCGGAAGATAATGGATGGATGGATGGATGGATTTATGGATTTATGGATGGATGGATGGATGGATGGATGGATGGATGGATGGAAACTTCATGAGATTCTTTATAAATAAAATTATTTCAATTAGATTGAAAATTCAAACCATCCTTCCTTCTACTACCCCTGGTCCTCTGTCAGATGAGACAACTTTTAAAATTTCACTAGAGCCTGATTTGTGTTTGGACTGTTTTTACCATACCATACCATTTTATTTATAGAGCACTTAAAACAGCGACAAGGTCAACCAAAGTGCTGTACAAACAAACAAACAACAGGCAACACATAAGCAAAATACAACACGAAGTAAAAACAGAATATAGACCTAAAAACGTTGCAGATAATAAATAAAATATAATGAGCCCAATATAATAAAATATAATGACTAACCTGTGTTAAGCAAGCAGGTTCAACACAGATCATGTGGTGTTGGAAGCAACGGAATAGTAGTGAGTTTTTAAATGGGATTTGAAAACCGAGAGGGAGAGGGCCTGTCTGACAAGCAGAGGTAACTTGTTCCAAAGTCTTGGGCTTCTTGGATTCGAAGATGAACCGGTAGCCAGTACAGGGAGGCCAAGACTGGTGTAATGTGCTCTCTTTTGCCTGTACTGGTTAAAAATTGGGCTGCTGCATTTTGGACCAGTTGTAGTTGTGCAATGGTGGTCTGACTGATACCAAACAGGAGTGAATTGCAGTAATCAAGCCTAGATGTAATAAATGCTTGAATTACTGTCTCCAGGTTATTTTTGGACAATATGGGCTTCAGCTTAGACAGTCGCCTCAGCTGGAGAAAACAGGATTTAACGATCATGTTTACATGACTGTTGAGTTTCATGGACGGATCCATTATCACTTCCAGATTTGTGACTTTTTGCACAGAATCTGTCTTCTACTGCAATAGTTCCTAACCCTGGTCCTTGAGGAACGCCATAGACCCCGATTCGGTCCTCTACTGCAATGGTTTCCAACTCTGGTCCTTGAGGAACGTCATAGGCCCAGACTATCTTCTACTGCAATGGTTCCCAACCCTGGTCCTTGAGGAACACCATAGGCCCAGACTCTGTCCTCTACTGCAATGGTTTCCAACTCTGGTCCTTGAGGAATGTCATAGGTCCAGACTCTGTCTTCTACTGCAATGGTTTCCAACTCTGGTCCTTGAGGAACACCATAGGCCCAGACTCTGTCTTCTACTGCAATGGTTTCCAACTCTGGTCCTTGAGGAATGTCATAGGCCCAGACTCTGTCCTCTACTGCAATGGTTTCCAACTCTGGTCCTTGAGGAATGTCACAGGCCCAGACTCTGTCCTCTACTGCAATGGTTTCCAACTCTGGTCCTTGAGGAAAGCCATAGGCCCAGACTGTCCTCTACTGCAATGGTTCTCAACCCTTGTCCTTGAGGAACGCCATCCTGCATGTTTTAGTTGTTTCTCTGCTCCAACACACCTGATTCTGTGGTTTAATTACTTCCTTAAGTTTGGCAGAAGCCTGCGAATCACCTTTCATTCAAATCAGATGTGTTGGAGCAGAGAAACAACTAAAACATGCAGGATGGTGTTCTTCAGGGACCTGGGTTGAGACCCACTGCTCTACTGTCCTTTCATTCTCCATGCATTAATGTGACCATGTCAGGAGCTCTAAGAGTCCCCATCTTGGAAGTTTGTTAAACCATCAATACAAACTGCATCAATAATAGGTCTCACACCTTGTAGGAGTACACATCTATATTTCTGAGCACACTTACCAACTCTGCATTAAGATTAATACACAGTTTTAATGGCTGAAGTACATCTGTTGCAACTTTGTGCACACTTCTAAAGGTCCTATCAAATTTAGGCCAATTATTATATAGATTAGGACATAAAACAATAGTAAAATAATTTATCTTAGTGTGTACATCTTGGTGGTGATAACTGCATATCAACTTGGAAGTTGCAGTTTATACGATCTTATACGTTCTTGTGACGTTTCTGCATAGGTTTCTGCCCACATAGAATCTATCTTTGTTCTCTTTTCTACCTCGACTGAAGGTGGCGTATTCCATTTTTATGACAATGAGCACCAAGTGTCCGGAGTCACAAAGGGTTCGGAACAAAAGACAAAGACAAACACGTCTATTTGGCTGCGGCAGCGTCCACCAACCACTGCCAGCTACTGTTATTTCCCCAGAGCGTTCGCTGATGGTCTCTTGCTGTTTTTTGTTGAGGTACTTTAAAGTTTTTTTTTTGCCACATCCCTTTGAAATCTTTCTGTGTGAATCAAGTAGGGAAATAGGCGATAGGAATAAAAAGATGAGGTGAAATATACAACAGGAAAAAAATATATGTAGCAGTTGAAGCTAAAGAGCAAAACAAACAAACCACAAGTGTTTTTTAATAACTGTGGTGGACAGCTTGAAAGAGAATGCACCAAGACTATTGCGAGTGCTCTCCAGAAGAAGTGAAAAGTAAACAAACAATACATATAAAATATCTTTCTCAAGATGGAAAGGAAGACACAACATATAAGAAAGAAAATCCACAGGTGGACTGGATGTTGTGAGAATGGAAAAAAATGAATTTAGAGAATGAACATAGACAGAGATAGACCAAAGAGGTAAGGTGGGGATGCAAGGGGAGAGGAAGGGCAGGTGTCTAGAATACAAATGGCTGCCAGCAGCCGGGGCCCTCTCTGCTATCTGCTGGTAATGACTACACAACTCTCAGCAGCTCTAATGAAAATGACTTCCAATTCCCAGCTCACTGTATTGATTGTGTTTTCATCTTTATAAAATGAATACGGGGAGCAAGCTCGTCTCTATGCCAAGTTTGAAAACTGGGGGGTGGAAGGGGGAGAGGTTAGCAAGTACACAGTGTTTTGATCTGATTGTGTTTGTGTGTTCTTGTACATCTGTGTCTCGGAGATCAAATGGAGTGTTAGAGCCTAAGAATGAAGATATCGCTTGCAAAGTGAGGTTCACAGGTTGGGATCGGTTCCTATTTATGGTTAAGATTAGGTTCTGAATTAGGATGGACTTTGGGCATTTTAGGTTTTGGTTCAAATTAATGGCTTGTGTCACCAGCGAATATTTAGTCCTTTTTTTTTTTTAATCTTACCAAGACGTTAAAATTATTTTAAAAATGATGAGCATGTTGGCTTGGACAGAGGCATTGGGTTGGGATACGAACAGTTTAAGTGGATTGATGAGATATGTCAGAAATGGGACCAACAAACAAACACCCCCCCCCCCCAAAAAAAAAATTGCTTTTCAAATTTAGCTTTAGTGTCACAGAATAAATTTTTGAAAATACTGTACTAAAAACCAAAAATTCCAAAAGGAATTCAAAGCCACTTGACATTTCTGTTGACAAATCTCTTGACATTTCTGACAAATCTGTTGGAATCCTGGCAAAAACCAATGCTGACATGTTCCTGTTTTTGATTTTCTACATCTGCCTTATAATCTG
>JAVCKU010000030.1:3774907-3790292 GCA_032273985.1 Hypsolebias coamazonicus
CAATGACCCCCCCCCCCCCCCCCCCCAATAATTCTACACCTACTCTGCTCAAAGTTTCTGTTAGTGCCACCAAGAGACACCTGGATTCAAATTTGTAGTTCATTTGGTCATGTTAAGACTGAATAACTGGAGAGTAGTAGATTTGTTTGTAAAAACCTGAACTAAGATTTGACAAGAAATAACATACTGTCTCATGATGTTGACAAAGTTTGGTCCATGTGACAGAAAATGTCCTGCATTGAATGAAACAGGCGCAAAATTCCTCAAGATTGTTGGGATTATTGTTTAGTTTTTTGATGGCATTGCAAAGCCAAGTTAAATAGTCAAATATTATGAAAATTATGTATTGCTAATTTTTTTTTTTTATGAGAAAATACATATTGGCCAACATTATTTAAACTTAGTTTTGCACATTTGTTATCCCTATATATCCCTATTGTAGACCCTGATTTCTAAAGATTGGTACTGGCACTGGCATTAAAGAAAAACTCATTTTGGTTGACCTTTCATAAAATAGCATTAATTTATCTTCCTGAAGCATGGCATATTTACAATTGATATTTATATGCAAATTAAACTGAAGCACAAACACATATTGTGCCACAATCATTTCCATATGGATTTTAAACTGTGCTGCTGCACTTTTAGTATTTTTTTCGGCTCAGCACCACATTTAACATATTTACAATTTATCTGGACAGTTTGATTTGATTTTAATACCTACATCTGATGTTTGCACAGTTACAAACTGAACATCAATACGTAATTATTTTGTCTTTGGATATTTGCCTTTCCCATAAATTTCCCAAACACAATTTAACAGTGGATCTCTGTTTTACAGCAGTATTTGATGTGCTTCATCCTAATATTATAATATGGGCCTATCTAATTATGACAAGGTCACACTCTGTTGAGCCAAATCCTTACTTTTTTTATATAAGGACTGTTTGTTGAAAATCAGTAGTGCAACTATATAAAATAAAGAAAAGACGAATATTACACACATCCTAATGAAAAACATATGAAGACATGGCAAATAGAAAGATCTATAAATCTTTATCTTTGCGTGAAGTTTTCAAAAGTCTTATTCTCTGTGACCTAAATCATCATCTGTGTGCAGAAAAAAAGTTAAATATCTTTATAACAGCCACTCCAATAAGGACACAGTCTAATTTTATGGACGTTTTCTGCATTGGTTTAAAACGTACTCACAATCGAATACTGATTCTGATTTGTCATGGTGCATCCGTTGGTGTTCCCATCCTTAAAGCAATGCTGATTAAATGCTGGGATAATGTCACATTCAGAAGTTAGGCAATACATTATGATTAAAAACAATAAAAGTCTTCAATTTCAATCCATGGACTGTACTGTCGAAGTCTGAGCCATGTTTCGTTAGGTCCCCTTTAATTGCTCTGAAAGCCTCTCGTCACTCGTACAGTCTGTGGCCTGAGAAGGACAACATTAATCTTTCGGTTAATGTCGCTTGGAGAGAAGCCGAAAAGTGAGTGGGTGTATGAGTGACACACTTACAGGCGTGTAATGCATCTACAACTGCTAAAGTCAGCTCACTCATCTCTCTGATCTCTCTGTGGGCCATCTATCATTCTGTTCTTTTAACTGATTTTATTGCAGGTTTTCTTTGAAGCCTTGGCCTGCCATGGTTTATACCCGTTTTACTGAAGCGTGCTGCCAGGTGTGTGCAGACCGCTTCTTGACGCGAGCCTACCATCTTCAAAATCGCATTAAAATTAAAATAAACAAATCTAAATACATGGAGAGGGCATGAGAACAAAAGAAGTGAATGGTGGTGCAGATGTGCTCCTATAATTCTGTTCAGCAGCAGTGAGATGTAAAGATGGAGTGCTGGTACAAACTCTTTAAAAGCCCACTGGTATGTGACCTGTGGGGTCAGGTGGCCAGCAACCAGCTGTCACCCTCTGAATATATATACATGTGTGTGTGCGTATGCGCATATTTGCTCCTGCGCCTGTGTGATGTGATTGCATTTTAATGCGTGAGAGGAGACTTTGTGCAGCTGCATGGGTTAGCAGGATTTTTCGACCTATACTCTCGACGATCAACTCCATGGAAATCTGTGTTAATCGGGCGTCCCTCTAGCCAGGGTTTCAGCCACTGCTAGCAGGGTGACTGAGCAGATCAGCAGACCTCATTAAGACTGAAAACAATGAGCTGCCTACTCCCTTTTAGCTGTGCTTACTTTTCATCATGGTGTAAAAAAAAATGGTCATTAGAGTGCAATGAATGTCTACTGTATGAATGATGTGGGGAGAATGCTATAAATATTGATTTACTTGTTCAATTTGTGCTGTGATTTACAGTTCTGATTAAAATCAGCTAGAAAACTGAAAATGAGTTACTTGTCGTCTTCAACCTGTTACTCCAAAAAAAGTGGTGGGGAAAAGACTGGGCATGGACTACCATATTTTCCGGCGTATAAGTTGCATCTTTTTGCATAAATTTGCAACTCCTGCAACACCGAAGCGACTATAATACGTTTTTTTCCCCTCATCTTATGACCCAATTTTTGGCTGAGATCTGGCAATTCCATTCATTCTGACATGAAAAATATTAAACACCATTTGCAGCCGCTAGAGGCACAAGAGGGCCTTTGAGCCTTACGGCAAGCCAAGTGTCACATTAATGGGTAAATGTGGCTATTACTGAGACTCTTGGCTTGCCATACAGAGCCACCTTTGTCCCTGCCATGGAACTCCTGAAGCAAATATCAAGTCAGCTGCATTTTGCTGCGCTGCCCAGGAGAAATGCAGCTGATTTGACCATTAAAGTGCATTTATTACGGAAAAGTTCAACTGAGACACACCTTTGCTATAATGTGGAGCAAACTAACTGTTTTTAAGTGTTAATCATGTTAAATTATTGTTAAAGTCCTCCCGTGCACACTTCCACCTTTTGGCAGCCAACTGATTTTTGGCACAACACCGGCCAATGTTTCCAGGTGGTCAGCAGTGACGCAAAATATATGTGACTTATACAGCGAAGTGACTTTTTTATGCTTTTTTCCACTTTATTAGACATTTTTGGACTGATGCCACTTATGCGGTACGACGTGTACAGCGGACGATACAGCTGATTATGTTTAAGAGCCAACCTGACTCAATAAGACAGCAGCAGCTAATTGTACTTAACACATTTTAGGTGAAAATGCTGTGTGCTGGAGCCTAAAACTCATCAGCTCTGAATACTCTGAGCACTGCCTGATCTTTAAGATTCTGGCATGCAAGTTGGCAGGACATGCCTTCCTTCAAGGAACACTAGCTTAAATTAACTTTGACTTTCACCCAATAAATGTTTTTGTGCAAATGTGTAAGAGATGCTCAGTCCTTAAGGTAGATGATTTTTAATCAACAAAGGTACGCGTTTCCCCCCCAAAGGATAAGATTATTTATGAGCCTTACAAGCTGAACTTTTTAGTTTTGCTTTAATTACCATGCACAATCTATCACAGTACATTACTCGGGCCATAAATGCTGAAAGTAAAAAGGAGGCCTAGGCCTTTTCTTACCATGTGTCATGACTCAACTTTATTTTTGAATCAAAGTTAATTATGTCCTTCAACCCGGCTGTAGACGAGCCCTTCACATTGAGATGGCAAAAGGGCGGCTGCAGAAGGAAGAAGACTAACTGATAACACGGTAAACTATATTTCTGAGGGGCAATGTGTTAACTCAAAGGCTCATTAAAGTAAAATATGAATCATTCATTCAGCATGTCAGAAATGTCCTTTTCTGAGTCAAATTGAATTTCTTTTCCAAGCTGTCCTGACATTTGGAATTTGTTCTTATCTGCGCCGGCAGTGCAGCCCTTCAGGAGAACTTTAAAATCACTCACCTGACACGTTTGCCTGCTACTCCTTGTGTCAGTGTCTCCCCCTCTCCTTCCCCCATTTTCCCTCCACTCCCTGCTCTTCACTTCTCTCTCAGCGAGCAAATCTTAAGACAAGGGTTTGATGTTCAAAGCAAAGGGGCTTGAAAGCTGTCCACCAACCACCCAGACTCCCCTTCAAAGGAAAACATAAATTGGCTCAAGAAAATTATTCGCAATGGACACAAACAGGGGAAGACTTTTCCTGAAGGATGCGGCAAACTTCTTGCATATAATATGATACCACTTGGAAGCGTGGAGAGAGCACTTATTTAGATGAAGACAACTTCACTTTAGAGAATAGCTTAATTATTGTGCAAAACATCTATTCAATCCTGTGCACCATTAGGGCTTTAATTATTACCGTGAGCTCAGATAAAAAGGACCTTGAAGATGGATTTATATTGTAGACAGCAACACTAAAACCAAACAAATATGATGAATACTAAACAGTTTTAAGCTAAAATGGTGAAATGAAGCCTAATTGCTCAGTCAAGCTTTGTTTAGTTGCATCTGCTTGAATAAAACAGTGACATATGCTGAAGATCTGATTAGAAAAATAGCATCTATGGTATAAATGCAATGTTTTTAGAGATGACCAGCTTGCAAACACGTTATAGACGAACTGTTCAAACAGAAAATGCATTTGGTACCAATTTACAATAAGGCTTCCCTTATAGATGCTAAGTAGTTAATAGAAAAGTTATTAATTACTCTATAAACACTTTATAAATATTAATAATTGCTTATTATGCAATAATTAAGAGCAAGAATGAGACAAAACTGACCAGTTTATTGCCAAATAGTGAGCCCAATCTGTTCACTTATATATTTCATCTAGAGTTATTCTATTAAACATTTCAGACTAAGTTACTACTTTGTAAGCACAGTTTGCATTTGTAAACCTATATATATTTTAGCATATAATATATTACTTACTGCATTAAGTATCTACAGTTAATATATCCTAAAATTGTTAGGTTTACAAATGCTTATTGTGCTTACAAGGGAGTAACTTAGTCTGAAATGTTTAATATAACTCTAGATGAAATATATAGGTGAACCTATTTGGTTCACTATTAGACAAGAAAAAGGTTAGTTTAGTCTCTTTATTTCCCTTAATTAAACCATAATAAGCAGTTATTAATGATTTATAAAGTGTTTATAGAGGAATTAATAAGATATATATAGTCTATTTATGAGCATCTATAAGGGGAGCCTTATTGTAAGGTGGTACCAAATGTTTTAGTCAATAATATGCAAGTTATCCTGCACAGTATCTGCAGAGGAAAAGCTGTAATCAATTCCAGCATGCGGCCATCTACTGATATAGGCTTTACGACTGAAATATAACTATGGCTAATTAGTACTGGTTTACGAAAATAAAATTTGTTACTGTGGATCATTTCTAATAATTGCTTTAAAATATGCAAGTGGGCTGAGCATTTAAAAATGAACAATAATATAATTTTAAGTCTTTATAGAACAAAATAAGCTAATAAAGTTTTAACTGATTGGATTATAGACATAAAAATGCTACTGTGTTTAGTTATAGTTCCTGTAATCCATATGTTAAAAAAAAAAAAAAAAAAAAAAAACACTTGGGGAAGTTTAGTTATTTTAACAAAACAACAACAACAACAAAATAAAAAATACAAAACGCATAAGAAAGTGAAGCTTTTTTTAATAAACAAAGAGAAGGATGAAATTGCTAAAGGGATGCAATCATATTAAAATAAATAACAGTTATAGCCATATAAAAACTTTTTTTTTAGATCTAAGATTATAATCTTCACTGAAAGTAGTAGCTGCTCAGATGGTAGATCAGCTCTGTCGACGATGAATTTAAGTGGCAGTTTATTTACGGTAGTTATGACATTCTACCATTTTACAAGCACATCCTGCCTTTCTCACCATAGCAGACATTTGGAGATAATATCAGTGACCAAAGAGGCATCTAGGTTCTATTTTCAAGTACTGAACGTAAAACAGGAAGGGTTAGTGTCAGGAAATTTTTGGTCAAAGGTTACGGATGTTTTTATAACTATGGCTGAGAGCATGCATCACCTCTGTCCTGAGAACAAGAAGCCCAAAAACAAGCCCAAACCTTCTCCCAAGACACTATCTTAAGAACCCATGAACCATATGTTTGGGTTAAGGGAGAGCACTGGGTAAAAAAAAAAGGCTGCAGCTGGCTTCAAGGACACCTCCTGAACTCTGAACTCGGCTGAGCGGAGTATAAAAGTGAGCAGATAATGCAGCCAGTGTCTCATTTCTGTGACATGTCCCATGCATATGCATTAGGCATCTATGTATGTAATCTGTCTTCAATGGGTCCTTGCAAGTAAAGTGCCAGTTAAAAAATTGCTTCTGCCGTTACGTGTGGATGTTGTTCGCAGAAGACATTACAGGATAGCACAATCAGGAGAGTCTGTAATTGCAGTAGCAATGGTAA
This sequence comes from Hypsolebias coamazonicus, assembly GCA_032273985.1. Taxonomy (NCBI): domain Eukaryota; kingdom Metazoa; phylum Chordata; class Actinopteri; order Cyprinodontiformes; family Rivulidae; genus Hypsolebias; species Hypsolebias coamazonicus. The sequence goes on from JAVCKU010000030.1 coordinate 3,781,269, forward strand.
AGATTGCAAAATGTGTTGTGATGAAATCACAGTAAACTCATTCAGCTCTTCATTTGTCACCCATACCCTTGACTTTCTGTGAGTGCTTAAGCTTCTTGGTAGATAGCATTTAAACAAAGTGTGGAAATTCAGACAACCCAGTGATCTGATTGGTCAAATTTCAAATTAGCAGCCAGTGCATAAATTAATGACATATTCTTTGACTGAAATCTAAGGAGTCTTTTGCATTAGTTATACATAATAAATTTTAACTTCTTATACCATTTTATTTTACATCATTTGGGGGAGGGGGGGTCTCGTAACATCAACACATTTCTCAAAGATCCAGTTTCTTAGCACCATTAGAAACAAATTAAAGTCAAAAAAGGTTATTACAGCTTATAAATAGAAACACTGACTATTCACTGACCAGCAGGATCATGAATGGAGGTAAAAATAACTAACAAACTGCAATAGACTGACAACCTGCCCAGAATGTACCCCTTATGACCAGTGACAGTTGATTGTAGGCACCAGCTCTGTGTGACTCTGAACAGAACAAGTGGGCTTAGAAACGTGATCGGTGATTAACAATAATCTTTTCAAGTGCTTAAATCTATGGATGACAACCACAGAGAGGCATTGAGGAGAAAGTTACACCATGGGATGACTAAGCATTAGGTTCAGCCTGCAACCTGGCACATTCACAGTGGTTGATATTTACATCACAGTTACCTAGCCATTTGGAAACGCTCCAAATCTCCCCGTTTTGTTCCAATAAAGAGCTACACATCACATCATTATTTCCACAATAATCATATGCTCTACAACACTGGAATTGTTACATTCAGTACCAATTTACTACGCAATTATGCATCTTATTTTAGTCCCTACTCCAAATCTAGGTGCTGAGGGTTTCTGAGGAAAGGAACTACAGCTGTCCTGACCAACAAAAAGACTCATCTATTGCCCAGCAGCTAATGTTTATCTCTAACTCACAACAGTTCAATAGATCTCCACATATTGCAATAACTGGCACATTTATCACGGTGCTGACATGGCATAAGTGAACGAGTGTGACACAGCATTCACCACACCAAAAACGCTTGCTTCTTTGATCCTTTCACAAATTGCTTTGCATCAAACATCACTGATTGCCAGCGTTCTTTGTGTCAATAAGTTTTGGGACTACACAGCTTGTACTCCTGCAACCCCCGGGAAATCGATCACTCTTCAATTGTAAGAGATATTTGTCTTTAGCTTGTTCCTTCTCAATTCTCCAAAGAAGTTTGTTTATAATGCCCTGTCCTTTTCCATGATTGCGTGTGCGATGTGGCCCTGACAGCAGGAGGTCAAGAGGGACAAGAATCGAGCTAATTTCCCCTCAGTCAACTCAAGACCTGGACCTCTATCTGTGCTGTTTGACAAAATGGATGGGTGAAGAGATAAAGAAAGACAAAACGACTTTTGAAAAATTGTAGAATTTCCTCGAGTGGGGCGTTAAAGTTGATGGTAATGGTTTGGAGATAAAGAATAGGGATAGCTGGGAGCACGTAGAGGAAAAATGGTTTTCTAATCCAAATGACAGCAGTGACCCCATTGTCACATGAGGGAATAGTCTGCTTCGCTTTGACTTTGCTCCGTTCGACCACTTGAAAAAGTCTCGAAACATTTCCAAGCTGAACTGCTTCTTTTAATTCACCTTGGGGGCTCTTTGTTGTTAAAGGAGGTCAAAGAACAAACTGTGGTGCATGGGAGACCAGCCTTGTTTTTTCTAGGTTGAATGTGGGTGATGGCAGCAGTTTCTCAATTAGACTTTCATTATGAACATGGCTCCTTCTTAAAATCCATTGTTATTTGTGTTTAAACTAATGTTAAGTATTATTTAAAAAAAACAAATATACCTTGCCTACCTAAGCCAGCTGAGACTAAAGACCAATCAAGGAGTCAAAACAGGTCTCGTCTTATATTTTAGGTCAATTCTTCTGGATAAGCTACTTTCTTGCATCAGTTTGGCTTGAAGCTTTCTCATAAAGTAAACAAGCTCTTGGTGCCTTTTTTTTTTTTTCTCCTGAAAATAGTTGCACATCTTTATCTATACATTCTTATATTTGAGCTCATTCCCTCCCAGCCTCATCTTGGAGGTGGAAAATAAATCAGAGAGAATGATCGAAAAATAAGTTTTTCTTTTTGTCTTGTTTTTGCCCCTTTGGCCACATCTCATCAGGTGCACTCAAAAAATCCTGGAGGATAATGTAAATTATGATTTCATCACATAAGTGATGAAACCGAATTGCAATAAAAACAAGGCACAAAGTCTTGCTTTGAAATAGACACTTCTTATCAGTACACTGATTTTAAAGTAATATCCCTCTTCTTCTGTGTCCCAACAGTTTCATATTTAAAATGTGTGATCCCAGTACTAGGAGGCTTTGAAATGTTCACAGCTTTTGAGTTTACCAGTCAACAGAACTGTTCTTAAGCTTCTTTAACACCACTAATTGGGAAAAATGGAAAATGAGAGAGCCTTTTTAGATGTGTTCACTAACAAAGCAGAAGATACACAAGACCTGACACTAAAAAAAAAAAAAAAAAGTGACAAGATGGATCTTTCTACCTGAAGCAAGACCACTGCCAAGCATCACAACATAAACATAAAAAATACATCCTGGCATGCTGTATAACCTTTGAGTTTCGATATATGGTAAAACAGAAAAAAGAAAAGAATAAAAGATCACGAGATAGACTGAACAAGCGTCCTAAACAGTTTTCAGCTTTAGCAAACTAGAAAACGAGAAAATTATTAAACACTAAAGACACAAACCAAAGATACAGTAAGAGGAGGAACAAATGGGGTTAACAAATAAAGGTAACTGATAAATTGATAAAGAGCAGAACGTCTTAATGTCAACACTTTAAAGCGAGGAAGATAAAAATACATAGTATTGACTTTACTACCTTTTATCTACCAATAATTCTTACTTATGTGTTTTGTTGGTTATAGATGGGAGTATCAGTTGCCTTCATGGTGGCCAGTAATTTAGTTGTTTGTGCATGTGTGCTTGTTTATTTGTTAGTAAAACAACTCTGGAATCATGTGATGGATTTTTGAAACTTTATTCGATGTACTTTTACAGTTTAATACTGAAATGAACCCGCTTTAAAATAGTCACCACAGCTATCTTAGAAAAATAATGGTTATTAGACACCACTTTTTCCAGATACTGGGCTGAATTTTGATGTCCTAGTGGCTAAGAGGTATCTATCATCCATCCATCCATCCATCCATGCATCCATACATACATGCTTCTTCCTTTCCGTGTTGCAGGGTAACTGGTGCTTATGTCCAGCAGTCACTGTGTGAAAGGTGGGGGACACCCTGGACAGGTCTCCAGACCACAACAGGGACGCATAGAGACAAACGAGACAAAAACCATACACTCTCTCACTAGCTATGTTTACATGCACACATTTCTTTGACCTGATTGAAATGTTTTCATATTAAACAAGATGAACGTATCGTTCACATGGGCACAATCCGTTCACGATGAGCATTTACATGCAGCGGGCTTTTATTCAGAATAGAAGTACTGACATGCACAGAGTGGTAAACTTTCCTTAAAAATAAATAAATAAATAAATAAATAAATAAATAAATAAATAAATAAATAAATAAATAAATAAATAAAACACAGAAGAAGAAGCTTTACTTCCATTCTACTTTCGGGATGAACGTAAACAAACCTGAGCGCCAAAATGGACCCGCCCAGGTTTTAATGACGGTGGAGACGTTACTGCACTCCCTGACTGAGCTTCAGGTGATACAGATCATTTTGAGCTCTTTCAAAGTTTCTAGTAGAAATGTTGTCGCTCAACCACCAGTTTTGCTTCTCTGACATATGAGCATTAGCCAAGCGGAAATACGTGAGGTAGACATAGGTCGCACATGTGCAGTCAGGTCAGTTTTCTATGGACAAAAAAAAAAAAAAGACAGATTATGTGTTTACATGCATACCGTTCAGATTATGAATCGGCATAAACCACCCGTCTCATTCTAATTACACGTTATTTCAGATCGACCTGAATCAACAAAGAATAATCTGAATGGGGTGTTAGACAAAGAGGAGATTTATGGATGCAGTTAGAGAGGACATGGAGGAAGTTGGAGTGAGGACAGAATGAGATGGAGGAGGAGGACTCGCTATGGCAACCCCTGAAGAGGAAAAAGCCAAAAGAAGAAGAAGAAGATATGTGCCATAAGTCGATATAAATATTATGTAATCTTCCACTGGTGATTTTGTACCATAACATTGCATTGTCCAGTCTTTTAACAAGTTTAAATCTTAGTAAAACCCTAGAAGAACAAATTACTTTTTATTGCTCTTTTATTTTGGTCAATTTCCTTCCGTTACCTACTAAAATGGCATGTTCTTTTCATTCAGTTCACTGCATTTTGCAGTGAAGGAGTGTATTTATCTACCTATTTCACTTCACTGTGTAATACGAGTGGTGAGTTAAAGATCCTTAAATGGTCGGTCTGTGTTGAGCAATATTGTTCAGTCCTCATTTTATCTCTTCACAATCCAGCAACCAGGAGCAACTTTGAATAGCACTAAATGCCTGATTTAATACAGCTCCTACAAACTGTTAGGTGTCTTAATTAAAATCTTGATTTGTTTAGCAATGACGACAATTTAAAGACCAATCTAAAGTTACAGTTAAGGAGAACAGCAGTGAGCTGCTAATTTGATGCTGTTTTATATTTCCCTACAAGGGTTTGGCGCTGGAAAAAGTGAGAAATCAGAGCCAAAAAAATAAGTCTCATGCGTCATGCAATCAATGTATCATACAGTGTGTCAGCCAATCAAGTATTAAACTATTTCAGGCCTTCTGAAGGGTGTGTGGCGAGATCAGGAAATAGGTCGTGGAACATTAGAAAAAGTTGACACACAGATTACACAAGTACAAGCTGTCAGGATGTCAGTGAGTCAGAAAGACTCCCGAACAAAATCCACCAAGTATGACAACGAGGCTGTGCTTGATGGACACGCGCTGACAGACAGCGTCCTCAGCTCTTCGGCCAAAAGACACCCCGACAACCTGACATGTCAGTCTGGTGTATAAATCTATAAAGCTAAAATCATGAGCGAAGCAACTTTAACCTTTTAAGAACATCCAGCGAATACCAAAGCCAAGTTATGACAGGAATAACGTATACGTATACGTGTATGAGACAGAACACAGATGTACATCAAAATCAACCCCTTAGCATTGTAAACCATCAGATACTGTATTTACAATAAACAGAAAAGATACCAATTGATGAAATATAAAGTAAACAGGAATGAATGGCAGAAAGATTATTAAAGAAAAATGTGAAAACATTAAAATTCTATGCTAAACTGGTTAATTTGCAAAATTTCCATTTTCCACCACCCATAAGTAAAATTCTATAATTGTTTTATCTCAAACATATGACATTTGTTGTATAAATTGCAAGCATCTCTATCAATAAACACTATTTAGCCACAAAATGTGAACTTAAAAACTGGGTAATTCATCTGAGTTCTCTAAAAATGTGTATTTAAAAAAAAAAAAAAAAAAAAAGTAGTATAAAGTATAGTTAACAAAACAGATTGATCAAGGTAGAGATATAAGATAGACTTCATAGCTAGAAGTTAAGGAATATTAAGAAATTTGGATAATCTATAACCAGTCAGTGTTTAGAACTTTTCTAAGCTGAGTCTTTAAAGGAGGACAATAACTCACAGGTTTCTAGGCCCCCATTCACACTGGATGAGTCAGCTACGCACCATGACCTACGCTACTCAGAAATTTGCTAGATTGTGGGAAATTGGAAAAACACTTTGCTTTTGGCACTCACCCAGTAGTGTTTTCAAATGCCTCCAAGATGCTCTCTTGTGGACTCACCTCCATGCATACCCAGGAACAATGCTCTTGACAATGTAAAGATGCAGTTAAGGCATATATGGTTGGTAAATACGGTTATGGCAATTGTAGGTGGGTATAACAGTTGTAGGGCATGAAACACCATAGTTAGTCTTAAATGATCAATGATCAAATTAGAATTCATTTCACAAGTTATATGTCATGAATATACTGCTGCCACATTCAAGACCTTGATAAGTTATCTCATAATCATAAATCATCATGATCTCACTACCAATGTGTTGTGGATACTCAAAACCACTGTTGGTAAAGTGTTAATACCAGTTTGGACCTCTGAAAACCTCTAAAGTTTACATTCTCGATAAACACATGATAAGCTCACCACTACCATGCAAAGACCATCAAATGTCCTGGCTGAATTTTATGTAGCATGGTTGTTGCCTAGTATAAAAGATGTCTTAAAGACAACAGGAGTACTACTGTTTGCTGTCTCATTAGATGCAACAACAACAAAAATTGTCTAAAAGAGGTAGTTTGACTTTATAGTGCACATTTTCTTCAACAGATTTTTTTTAATTATTCAAGAAACGTGAAAATAAAAATGTCTTTATATTTTATCATAGTTTCCACCATTCAGAAGGCAGGTTCATGTTTTATATTTCAAAAAAAGTCCATGTTAGATTTCTTCAGTTTGTGTCTTGGATATGTAATTGGAATAATTTCAATAAGGAAAAAATATTAGTTCATGTACAAATTTCTCTAATCACATATAAAAAATATTTTTGTTGTTTTTTTTTCTTAACCAAAAAATCTGCTTAAGTAATTAGGCAGAAGCTACCATTACCTAAATACACTTCTCTGGCTTAAGTAGTGCTTTCCTAATGTGTAATGACGGGATGTGTGCCAGTTCAAATGCTTCAGAGTGTTCTAGTCAGATGAAGAGACACAGCAAGGGTCCTGAGGAAGCGTCATTTGCTCTCAGCAGGCCAACAGAAGGATCCAAATTGCACCAGATCCAAATGCTGCATCCATGATAGACTGCAAGCACTTCAACCAAAGGTCAGATCCCCAAATTTTGTCTTTCCCCACATTTCCATTCATTACATTGGCTTTAATAGAAATAGGAAAAAGAAAAAAAGAAAAAACAGGACCATTCTGTCAATATTATCTGTATTATGCACATCACAGCTAGACATATTGTTTCTTCAGAATGCCTCATTTGTGGGAAATGAAGTCAGAGAGTAAAATCAGTCCTTTCATCTTTTGCTTCTTATCTTTTTTTCATTATGATCAGTGTGCTAATGAATCCAACCAGAGAGCATGGTAATAGGACCTCATTTTAGTGAATGAAACATTCACCATAAAAAAAAAAAAAAAAAAAAAAAATCTATATTTGGCCTCCGGGGGATATAGGACTATTTCTGTCTCAAACCAGAGTTGAATGTGTTTTATACTTATTCAGCGTCACACATTCTCAATGAAGGATTTTTCATGCTTCTGCATGTAATTCAAGAGTTAGGATAGTTTAAATAATGAATCTGAAGTGCTACAGAACACAAGCACAGTCATTTTACATTATTATAAAACAAATATTTTCCCTGGAACAATACAAATACAAGTTCTCTTATGGCACTTTGCCACTGTCTCAACTCTTATTGGTTCCACACCAAACCAGTTAAGGGCCTGCCCATTGCCAGTACTAACACCCACTCAGCCCAGTTTATGGGACTGCCTTGTTTGAGGTTCCAAGTGGACTGCTCCGAAGTGCCCATTTTGACGTAAGCTGACAGCAACCGTTGATTTCTCAGAGGAGCTACGTCATTGGATGAGCCGCCCAGCAAAACTGCAAACTACATCTGAGCCGTTTCCTCTCTGATCATCTTGACTGCCAGCGCCACAAAGAGAGGTATTTACAGAGAGGTATAGGAGATGATGGTGCAGCATTGCAACACCCGGACTTATAAGCAGTGTCAGAATAAGCTAAAGAAAATAAAGTCCAATTATAGGGCGATTAAGGACCGCTATGAGCGGAGTGGCTTGAACACAATGACCAGTTATGATACCATCCAATATGCATCCCACCCACAGAGTGGGTCAACAAGTCACAATGGCAAATCACCTTCACCTGAGAAGAACCGACAAGATGAGAACCGAGTGGAGTCGCACTTGTCAAAGGCAAAACAGCTTTAGTCTCTTTGGTTCTAAGATCTTTACACCATGGTTAACTATCAGTTTACCAAAACCAGTGGGAAGCTTTTCACAAGAAGTCCTTGACTTCATTTTCTGAAACCACCGCTTAAAAGCACAGCTCTTCGTGATAGCTTTGCCCCCCTTTCTTTAAAAGATTTAAAAAAAGCAAAAACAAACTGGAATACTTTAAATTATGTAAAACAATTTGATACATAAGCTGTGCTCCTTGTAATGTTTGGAAATTTTGCCAAAGCTTAGTTACTAGATAGTGACTTAGTTGTCACAGATTCTGTTCATAACTTTTATGGACAGAACTTCTTGGCGCAGCCAGATGGCTGAGGGTTTCTGGTTCGGTGCCCTCAGGATTCCAACTCTGCTCTTTGCGGATCATGTGGTCCCGTTGGCGTCATTGTGCCGTGATCTTCAGCTCTCACTGGAGAGGTTCGCAGCAGAGTGTGAAGTGGCTGGGATGAGAATCAGCACCTCCAAATCTGGGGCCATGGTCCTCAACCAGAAAAGGGTGAATTGCTCTCTTCGGGTCGAGGGTGAGGTTCTGCCTCAAGTGGAGGAGTTCGAGTATCTTGGGGTTTTGTTCATGAGTGAGGGAAGAATGGAGCTTGAGACTGACAGACGGATTGGTACAGCATCTGCAGTATTGCGGACTCTGTAACGGTCCGCTGTGGTGAAGAGGGAGCTGAGCTGTAAGGCAAAGCTCTCTGTTTACCGGTCGGTCTATGTTCCTACCCTCATCTATGGTCACAAGCTCTGGGTAGTGATCAAAAGAATGGGATCACAGATACAGGCAATTGAAATGTTTCCTCTGCAGGGTAGCTGGACTCTCCCTTAGAGATAGGGTGAGAAGTTCAGTTATCCGAGAGAGACTCAAAATAGAACTGCTAATTCTCCACGTCAAGTGGGGCCAGTTGAGGTGGTTCGGGCATCTGG
>JAVCKU010000030.1:3831662-3844883 GCA_032273985.1 Hypsolebias coamazonicus
TTGTGCAGTATTGTACAGTACATATATGTATGTTGTTAAAATGACATAGGTTTAAGAGTTTAGAACATTGCAAGAGTTTGTGAAGTGTTTATAAAGCCTTAAAATATATATAAATACTAAAATAAATATAGCGTTCCTACTTTGCAGTTTTTCACCTGGCTCAATGGGGTGTGGAACATAACCCCCGTGATAATGGAAGGATTACTGGTAATGTTAACATTTAACTGTTAGCTACTGTAGGTTCAACAAGTCATTTTCAGCTTCTTCAACAAATTATTCAGCAGTTGGGATTCCCTCCACATTTTCAGGTAAACTGTTTTTTTTTTAATTTATTTATTTAATTTTTAGGTTAGCACTTCTTGTCTCAAAAGAAAGAGTAATTTGTTAAATGTAAAAGTAGGTAAAAGCATTGCATTTGAGAAAGCACCACTGCACTGATTCAGTTTTGGAACTGGAAAGTTCATCCACATGCTCTTCGGTGTACCAGTCTGTATTTCCATGCAAAGTACTCGTGTCTTAAATAACCACACAATGCAAACCATGTTCCATAATGTACTTTATTAGACTCAAAGTAGGGATTTTTTTTCAAATGCAATGCACGCAAATGTCACAGAGCTCTAAAGCTTTTATATTATTAAAAGGGAACGCCAAACAAACTGTTAGCCACTTATAGCATCTGCAAAAAACTCAATTTCATATGAACTTAAGTGTTTAAGCACAGCTGAGATTGCTCATTGTTTGTCTATTTTCTTTTTTAAATCAACCAAAAATGAGTTATTTTTCTGGATAACTACGGTTTAACGCTTTGGAAAGAGCTTACACAAGAACATGAAAGGTCAAATGCTATATTCCAAACACGCCTGACTCAAGCTTCTGCTTTTATTAAAGAAGTCAATTTTTGAACATGAAGGTTCGGTTCTATTTACATCACTGATTCCTGCTGGGATGTTGCTGAGGCCCTGAGGTGCAGCTCATACTAATAAAAACTGAAAAACAACATTTCACAAAAAAATACCATATAAAACTGAAACCAAATGTACGTTTTACTAAAGAAAAGACGACAAAGTGAAATGGATTACTAGCCTTGGTGTGTGCTTTGGGAAATTTCAGTGGTGTTAAATATCTGTTCACCATTTTGATTTGTAATAATGTGGTACATTTCTGGCTTTGCCTATTTTTATATCCACTGTTCTGATTTGAAACCGTAGGGCCACCATACATAGTAGTATTTGTCAAGTTCCACTGTTCCAAATTTTATGCACAATAAAATAAACTACTTCCCATTATAATAGTAAAGTGACATGGCGTCAAACTTTGGTCCTTGGAAGCCCCACAAGTTTTAGCTGTTCCATAATTTACCTGAAACAATATGTTTAATGTGTGAATGTTTATGAAGCATTCAAACTATTGAGATCCATTTTTCTTCATACCTTCTTCGGCATCTTTCTCTTTCTATAATTTTTGTGTTACTTCAATAAATCATAAATCAAAACATTCAGCTCTTTCATGAAAATCCTGCTATGGCTTTTGGTGCAACTTTAGCTTTTTGAAATATTTAGCCTTTTCCGACACGTTTTTTCCTCATGAAAAATTAATTGAGCTCATTTTACATCCTTCATATCTTTAGATGTGTTTACAACCTTTTACTGCTACTTTTACATTTTGTTCTGGTTCAGCTTCTTTCAGCTTCACTGCACAAATTTAAGCATGTTTTTCAGCTACTTTCAGCTAATTTCAGCTGTTTTGTGATCCTTTCAGATTCTTTCTGCTAAATGCAAAATTTGTACTTCTAACTTATTTCAGCTAATTTCAGCTTATTATATTCCATTCAGCTTATATATGCAAGTTTCAGCTTTTTCTTCTATTTCAGCATTTAGCTGTTTTTATTCTAATTTTAGCTTTTTCAGCAGATTCCATATTTTTTGCACCCATTTCTAAAGTTTTCTGCATAATTCAGCAAAAATTCAGCACTCTCTTCATCCTTCTGGAAATTTAAGCTTCTGCCTTTTTAGCTACTTTCAGCTGTTTTTGCTACTTTCAGCTTTGTTCAGATAATTTAGAGGTTTTTGTGCTAATTTCTGCTTCTTTCTGTTAATTTCAACTTGTTATGCATCTTTCAGATTTTTCTGTTAGTTTAAGCATTTTCTGCTCTTTCAGCTACTATTTAGCTCTTGTGATGCTAATTTTACTTGTTCAGTTAATTCCACATTTTTAGCTAATTTTAGATCCATCCACTTCCTTCTGGTAGTTTAGGTTTCGTTCTGCCATTTCAGCTACTTTTCAGAAATGTTCTTTTAATATATAATTTCATCATCTTTAGATAATTTCCAAAATGTTGTACTCATTTCTGCTTATTAAACCCAATTCAGCAAAGGTGTTCTTTTGCTTTCTTCTGCAAAGTTGGCTTGTTCTTCCATTCCAGCTACATTTCAGGATGTTTTTCTTTCTTTAGGTAATTTCAGCTGTTTTTCAGCAAGTTCTTCTGTAATTAGCATTCAAAGTGCATTTTCACAGGAAATACAGTTTCTCTAGTTAAATAGGCTTTTTTTAAACTTGACCTCTTGTTAAGGAGGCAGTTTGACTGGGAAACGGTTAAAACTTGCAGGACAGCAGTCCATCCATGATGATTAGAGTTGGACACACCTGGTCTACATCTGAGAGCTAATTACAGTCTGTAATGTTGCCTCTCATAAAGCTCATAACCCAAAATGAAACTGCAGATTAATAGCTTGTGCATATTAAAAGCATGATCAAATCCAAGAATGCCAAGTGTGCATTTGGTTTGATCGTATCCATCCACTGAGGCAAAAGGTAGTCCCTTACAGGACAGAACACTAAAAACGTGCTGACACTGCATGGTCTAACTTTTGTATGTAGAATTAGTTTTGCTTTGTTTAGTTTTTCCCCTTTTTAAAATAATAAAGTAACTTTAATTAGAACTGAGTAAGATGTGTTGTAGTGTTCCCAGAACAAGATGCAAGTGAATGTCAGGGCTGATGCAACAAATTTCAACTAGTCCAACTTACAAACATTAGATTTGTGTATCGTTTTTTTTTTTTTTTTTTTTTTGGCATGGCCTCATCCTGACAGCAGTTTGGTTATTTTTCAGTCCATTTGTGGAAAAACATTTGCCTTAGATTAAAAAAAAAAAAAAGAAGAAGAACACATCTTTTATTGAGCCCCAATTTGCTCAAAAAGCACCCAGCAGTGAACATAAACTCTACGGCAACAACAAATCAGCGCATTTAGGATAAGGCTATTCCGTAATGGAAACCTTTTGGATTTTTATTGGCAGCTACAGGATGGGAGGCCTTCAAGCGATGAACAGGGCAGCCTGAGGCATGGATTGAGGGCTGAGAAGCTCCCAATCCCCAAGCAGAGGCTGAAGTCACCTCAGCTAGAACTCTCCCAGGACAGAAGAGGGTAGGTCATGAAAAGGTCCCCAGATTTAACAGAAAGTGCCAGCGGTGATAAACTGCACTGCCAAAAAGAAGAGGAATTTCTCACTTGCTGGGCCGTGCCGTGTCCACAGGGAGTAAATGAAAACAAGGTTAATGCATTCAGCTCTTATTACCCACGCTTGAAGACAGGCCTTCAGCTGTGGCGAGAGGCAGAAAGGCACGAAATCAAAACAGCGAGTGATATGCTAGCCGGTATGCAATACAAGATTGCACTGCCAAAGAAATCTGTTAGGCTTGCTCTTTGGTAATGACTTAGAAAGCGAGGTGGAACAACTTTGTTTCTATACCATATGAACCTGCACTGAAAAGGTCTGCTCCACTACACTCTTATGGGAGCATATCGTAAACAAAATTGACTGCTGTATTACCTTTTTGGCTCTAAACAATTGGTAGAAACAGCAGGAAAAATGTCCCAACCATCAAAAAGGGGAAAAAAAAAGTTTTCTGACTCTCTTAGCAAGTTAACCAGGTGTGACTGTTTCCAGATTACAAAGGTACCAAGAAGCCCTTTGCGACCCACGGTGTAATGGGATGGGTCTTTAATCTCCTGTTTTGTTCCCCAGATAGTGTTGTCCTAATAAGTGGCATGTCTGTGTTTGGATGTAATGCTCTCTCTAATAAGACTTAAGCTGCCTTCTCATCAAATGCCAGCCAGGAGCTCTGAAATCTCTCAGTCTGGGGTCAGGCCGTTCTGCCTCCCGGCTCTTACGCCCAGATGGACCACTATGACCAATTGCTCCAATGTCAATCACATTGAACAGGGCTTACACAGTGGGGCAGACAGAACAGGTCAGGGGTGTGGGTATACTGTACGGCAAATAATCGCTCAACAGGGGTTGCTGGCTCCTGTCTAATGTGCCCATTAGTCACATGAGGTTTCCCGAGTGCAGTTATAAACTCGTAACAGCAGAAGTAAAGGAAAGGTGCTGGTGAACCTTGCTTTTACGTACCGGTAGTTCTCTTATATTGTGCATTCAATTTATAATGCTGATGTAAACAGCTATCAAAATCGTTTTTTTTAGTTTATGTAAAAGTGTATTCAAATTAAGTCTCTATGCTTTTTTTTTTTCTTTTTTTTACCAGGTATTAGCGGACTATGCAACCCCACGTAATTTTGACCAAGTGCGCTTTAGCCAATTATAAAAACAACCCCATGGCAGAAAACTGCTGCTAAAAGATTCAGTACAATCAAATTTGAACGGTTCAAAAGGGGCGTGGCCTTGCTACTTCTGCCAGCAATTATTACCTGGCCCATTTAACCCAATCTGCACAAATCAGTAGAAGTGAATTCATCCCCCAAAGCTGCTCTGCCAATAAAGGGCACAGCGTCTCCATCTCCTGACACCCTCTTACCACAGCTGCCCACTTAAGCCTCAGAACAAAACCCATAATAGCGCCTCGGAATGCAGATACTGTGACAGGTAAATGTTGACTCTGAGGAAAATGTCCCCATGATGACAATATTCACTGCGGGGTGACCATTATCCCTGATTCATCATTCTCATATACAGCAGTGGTTTGCGTATTTCTTGCCTGCAGCTTATCAGCGCCAGCCATTCTCTCTCAGCCGCCTGCCCGTCTTTCTATCGTTCCCCTCTCCTGCTTTCTTCCTCTGCGTCCTGCTTCAGCAAATCCCACTAGCCAAATGCTTTACCCTAGAAATCTAATGGAAGTGATTTGACTTCCGATTAATGGGGCTGACAGAGGCAAAACGCCAGGGCAGTGCACTACAGTGCCTATTATGCTAAACACAGGCTGCATTGAAAGAAAGCCTGCGGGGCTTCAGACTGTTTGGTAACAGCAGCTGGTGAGGTAAATTACAAAACACATTTCTGAAGAGTGTCACAAAAATGCAATATCAATATTTCATCCTTTGCAATGCTAAAGTCGCTTCCAATTAAATCAGCCATCTTGGTGTAATAAAACTCAGGATATTATTGGCTTCAGCCTTGACACCTATTATTTCCACTATTCTGTAGCAGCTTCCGTTTTCGATGTACGCATGTAAAAGTGATAATTATAATTTAGGGCGGCATCTTCCTGTGAGACAAGAGGATAATTCAATACCCCAGGATCAAACTGAAAAGGGTTATTTCAGATCTGCAACCAAACTAATTAATTGATGAAGTCACAAATATTTTATCAAAACTTCAGAACACCAGAGTTGAATTACAGGCGAACTGTCTTCATCTGCCCACACATGGAGCCTGATCCTTACAATGTTCTGTTCACATCATATAAATATTATATTTTGTTTTCCTGCAATCAGGGCTTGGCTGCCTAGAGGACTTTCTATAAATACACCCTGACAGGCTACATGGCTTTTAAGGTCCTCTGTGAATTCACTTGCTTGCTTCAAGTGAAAGCCTCTGTGTTTTTGCAGCTCTAAGGGATGATCTACGTGCAGCAGCAGCACTGCGATTCGATCTCACTCAGAGGGTGGCATTTTTTTTTATATTCCTTCCAAAAGTGGCTGCACATCTGAGATTTATCAGAATTACGAGCAGTGAAAATGGGGTGAGGCCCCCCTCAACATAATTTACAAGGAGGCAATCAAAAGAAATTTTCACGAACCTATAATCTTGCCATGGCATAAAAAAATGAACATAATTTGGCCTATCTTTTGAATAATTTGCAGTTTCCTCACAATCTTTACTAAATACACAAAAAATTGCAAGTACAGTAGTTTGATACAAATACCAGTAATCAAGGAATATCATCAGCTGAATGAAACTTTTACAGATTTTTTTTTTACTCTCAAGAGACAAAAACAAATGTCATCCCTGTGTTCATGCATTGAAAGACCATGAAAAGCACAGGTGCTAATGGTTTGGACTTTAGCAGCCAGGTGTGAGTTCACACCATATTCTAGCACACAATTAGGCGATGCTGTAAAGTTTAGTGTTTTTCCCTCACAAGAATGTTCACACGTGACTGTAGAGCAGGACAGCTGCACTGAAATGCATTTTATAACAGGAACTTTAAAAAAAGCTAATTTGGTTGATTTAGTTTCTGGTAAAACCAAATTTTTACCATAAAAATATCAATATTGTAAAAGAATTGCAATAAATCACTGATACAAACAAGATTCCTACAATATCTTTGGCAATCAGAAAGAACCCCCCTAAATATTTAGAGCTGACTTAGACACTCGTGGCTGACATGATTAAAGCATACAGAGTGTTGCGTCACAATGGCATTGAAAGGAAAGAAGATAAAATGTGGGTTTATCACAGCAAATATCCCAACATTCAACAATATTATCAAAGTTGCATGTTTTCTTAATATTGTGCAAGCCCTTCTAGTGACATTCTGAGAATACAACTAACAAAATGTCAATGGTTACTTCTATCCTCGTTCAGATGGCTGTGTAAAATTGAGCAAGAGAAAGGTACCTGACACAATGCCAAAGATCAAAATGAAACTGATCAACTCCACCACACAGGAAGCGTTTGCCTCGGCTTGCTCGCGCTCACTCACTTCACATCATATTTTATTCATTGAATGAGCATGCATGCCAAATCCTTCTCAAAGTTCAAGTAACCAAAGCAGTTCAAATGCCATGCTTTTCTGGAGCCTTAGTCAAGCAAGAACCCTTTCATTACCGCCGTGAATGGGAGCAATGTCACTTTTTGCCTCCCCAACACCAGCCTGAACGCTCCGTATGCCCTGGTATTTGCATAATCAGAAACAAAACAGTTACTGGCAAGCAAGCACAGCTCACTGCAACCCCCGTCAAATTATTTCATTATGACGCACTGATTGAGTATATGTTTAAGCCAACACTTTCTGCCAAATGTAAGTGTTAGGAGAATCTGCTCTGGTTTATGCAACCATAGAACATATAGTCCTATAGTTAAATTATCTTACTCTATGATTATAAAACTATAGAGTATTTACTTTTTTTGTTTGACCATTTTCGCAGGTGCTTTAGAAGAGTAGCATTAAAAAGGCAACCAACGCTGGATGTTTACCAGCAAGTATGAGAACTACCGCTTCTATTAAAAAAAAAGACATAAAAATATAAGAAACGGCTCAAAGGTCCAAGTGAATACATTTGCTTGTAGGGCATCACAATATTGAGCCCTCGGTGCATGTAAAATCTAGCTCTGCTACAATACTGCGTACATCTTATTGACTGTGGTGTAGGGTGGCACAGATTTGAAAGCATCCAGTCCCGTACTGTATGTACTACACAAAATATTTTTTTTAATTACTATTGTAACAGTACTAGTGAGTTTAATACTAATATTGTAATAGACTGCTTCGACTTAAATGAATCATAGATTTTATTTTAAGTAACTTGCATTTAAAAAAAAAGGTCAAGATGGAAATGATTTAACCTTTTTTGTGAACTTGCATTTTTGTTCTGTGTGCTAATCACATATATAGTCAATCCAATGCACTCTCACCAGTCTTGAAACCCACATCTGGTTTACACGTTATTGATTATAAAAGAGAAAAAAAAAGTATTGCATATGGCACAATATGTCCCATTAACAGATTATATACAGTATACAGCAATCTATAAGAATGGCCGGAACAAGCAATGGCCTTGTATAACAGCTGACCTTGATTTATGACCCTCATCCTATAGCTGGGGGGTTGAAAAGTTAATGTGACTTTAGGCCTGTCACGATAACAAATGTTGCTGGATGATTAATTGTCTTCAGAAATTATTGCGATAAACAATAATATTGTTTGAAATTTGATAATAGTATTGTCAAATTTAAGAAAAAATGTTGGTTAATTTATTTTGCATATAGTACCTGTTTTGACCACCAGATGACGGTATAAGACTGTTTGAACCGAAGGATGGATAGTGAGGGAGCGAGCACCGTGTCTCTAAGAAAAATGGGAGGGAGGCCTCTTGACATGACATGCGCTGTCTCGCCTTCCTTGTTTTCGGTTCTCAAAATGGCGGATGCTCGGTATGGTTTGAGCTCTTTAGCAAAATGGCGGATGCTCGGTATGGTTTGAGCTCTTTAGCATAGCATTTTTCACGCAAAGCTTTTAATTAAAAAAAAAAAACAGTAAACAAGTTTTCAGCTTCTTTTTGCAGAGAAAAACAACATTTTAGATGGACATGGGTTTCAATCGTGAATTTTGGAGCTTCGACAAAAAAAAGGTCCCCCCCCAGGTTGACATGTTAGCTTAGCTTGTAGCTTAGCTTCTCAGCTTAGCTGCTTTTAGTGAAGAGAGAAGAAAAGAAGACAAGAAAGCTGATAAATGAAAATGGGGTTGATAATTTTCATTTATCATGCGATTAATTGATTTATTGTTTATCGCAACAGGCCTATGTGACATGCTGTCTACTGGTACAACAAATAGTTTTGGTCCAGACAAGCAAAGACCTTGTATAACATTTGACCTCGATTCATGATTGTGAACCTGGGGTAAGGAAAAGTGTATGCAACACGATCTAGCGATGACGTAAATGTGCACATGTTTTCATGAAATTATCTTGAGCAGATCAAGTTTTGCACAGGACAAGAGAAAGTTTACAGACATACATACGTAGTACATACAAACGAAGACAATACCATAACACGTCAGCCTTTCAACAGGTGCATGAAAAGAGGAAAATGTAGCATTTTGCAATCAAAAGTTTTTCTAATATTGTTTGGTTGAAGGTATCCCTTTAAAACTAGACTTTCATGGCTTTTTTTAAGATAGCATTACAATTTAGTTCATGGTTGGTAAAACTTTAACATGATGGGAAATGTAACATTTATATGGCAATGTACTTGTGTTATTCTCAGGAGAGTCCTCAACAAAGCCAAGTCTTACCACAATATATTACAATACTTGGTGTTTTTTGAGAAAAAGAGGGATGGAATTATATTCAAAGCTTGCTAAAAGCTTCAAAATAAATGTTACCATTTCTAAAACAAATATTGGACAGATGTTGACCCCAAACATCTGGCTGTTGGGCCCATGTTCCTGAATACAACACAAATCTGGTCTCCGTTAAGAGGAAACGCAGCTGATGAAACGTAAGCTTGTCCCAAACAAAACTTTATTTCAACGCAGCATGATTATCATTTATAATTTGAATAACATTTATGTTTAGCACAACTAAAATATCTTCATTTCTATGTTATTTATATAGCATGTCATTGTCATGTAGGCTGAATGACAAATTGAGGCGTGGAATAGACAATGTGATACAATTTTTAACCATCTGCACCAAAATTTATCAACTACATTTTGAAATCCATTAAAAAAAAAAAAAACCTCTGTTCATTAATATTTAAGTAGATTATTTTAGAGTGTTGAGCCATGTTTTAAGTTGCCAAGTTGTCTCTGGGTTGTGTGAAGACGCCTGACGACATCTGAGAAAGAAATGAGCGTAAAGAGTAGGATGAAAATGTAAATTGCTCCACAGTGTCACTGAAACCATTTTTTAAAGGGACAACATAAACATTACATAAAAAATATGCAGTTTCAGAACTGCTCAGGCGTTTCATGCATTACAGGAACATCTGTATCGTGTTTCTACTCATTTGATCCGAGTCAGTTTGAGAAAACTGAAGGCAAAGTTGCACTATTTTAAGAATACCCAATATTCCTGATGAAATCTTTGACTCCACCAAAACCTGAGCATCCATCACCAATGTCACATGAATGATGAATGAAAATGATGACTTTCTTTTATCTTCATTCAAACTTGCAAAGTGAAATGCACCGAGATCAAAAGAACACCAACGTTTCTTCAAGAAAGTCCAGGTAAGAGGGAAAACAATCTCTGAAACAAGCCTCATCATCATCATTAAGCCTTTCAGTAGCCATTCAGAAACAATTTTAATGTACTGAAAACACGCCTGAACAACACATACCAAGTCCTAGTACGATAAAAGTCCACAGGGGCCAAGTAGGACCAAGGAGGACAGTCCTATACACGGTTCAAGGTTCTTTATTATCATTTGCATCACACGTGGTACTTGAGGCGGAGCAAAACTTCCCAGTTAGACCAAAAATAGTAATAATATAAAAAATTAAATAAAACAAACAGTATACAAGGATCCAAGACAGTGGTATTTTAGCCTCTTTTTGGGGGTGCTCAAGCTCCCCTAAATTTTAACCTAGCGCCCCTGAAAAATAAAGTTAAAATATATATACTGTATATTTTTTTTTGGCAGTTCTGGGTTTGGGTTCTGTTTACTGCATTTATGATTCAGTGCAACAACACCACCACCACCACCACCACCACCACCACCACCACCACCACCACCACAACAACAACAACAACAACAACAACAACAACAACAACAACAACAACATTTATAAGGTAAGTCAGGAGTTTACTTATGTAGGTAAACACAGATGTTTAACAACCCATTAAAATAAACCAGAATGCAGGAAATGGAATCTACTTTATTCAAAGATTTCAGTGGGAGGACCCCGGAACCCCCCACCAGTATGCCCCCCACTCCCACACACTTTGAATGCTTTTGACACCAATGGCCACCACGTTGTTCAAGCCAAGAGCCATTTTCAACACTGGTGCTAAGCACCCCTGAATGTCAGATTATACTCGTTCCTGATCTAAGATACACGCTAAACATTAATAGAATATAAATCATGTGTATTAAACAGCAGCCTGAACATGAGTCTGTAGTGATATGCTGGTGAAGATTCTCAGTCATCCAGGACATGATAAAATCAAAAAGGGGTCAATACAGAAACAGCTGGACTTGATTTGTAGCAACAAAACGTTTCGCTCATCATCCGACGAGCTTTCTCAATTGGGAATTGGGAATTGAGAAAGCTCGTCGGATGATGAGCGAAATGTTGTCTTGCTACAAATAAAGTCCGGCTGTTTCTGTATTGAACCTTTTTTGAGTCTGTAGTGAGCAGATGGGTATGAGTGTAGCAGCTTATGGATTTGAAATCAGCAGCACGGATGAAGTGTCAAATCTCCAATGAAAGTGGAATTACAGTGATTTTTCTGGTTATGGATTTATGAGACTAACAGCTTCAGGGTAGAAGCTGTTCCTCAGTCTAGAGGGTTTCTACACTTAATGTTCCTTAACCTGCTTCCTGAGGGGAACGGGTCAAATAGTGTGTGTGCTGGGTGAGTGGGGTCCTTCATGATGCAGATGGCTCTCGTCCTACATCTAGAGGTGTAAATATCTGTGATGGTGGGGAGGCTGACTCCAGCAGTCTTCTGTGCAGCCTCCATGCCACACGTTGATGCTGGAGCACAGGATGCTCTCCACTGCACACCTGTAGAAGGAGGTGAGGACTAAGCTCCGTAGTCCAGCCTCAGCCTCCTGCAGAAGTAGAGTCGCTGATGTGCCTTGTTGCCTCTGAGCCAGGGTCCAGTCTTCTTGTTGCTTTAAATCTATACAGACTCACAATAAAGTCAGATTCTTCTGTGCTCCATGCTCCAACTCACATCCATCTTTTGAAATGTCAAACTTGACTTGGTTGTGTAATCTTCCAGATCAACAGACGCACAGCAGAAGCTCTCCTTAGCTGAGGAAAAGCTAAACAAACCCAAACACGAGAAGCAGTGGGAGAAATAAAGACGCTCGCTTACTTCAAACATGGCGCTGTCAGGGGATTCCAGGTGTTTGTTGCAAAAAGAATCAACACTCACTGTGTTTGTCTTCATACAGCAGCTACCATCACTGTTTTGCATTAAACTCCCTCCGACAACCGGTTTGTGTGAAATGTGTAAATACTGCTTCATGCATTAAAATGTCAACTTAATCTACACTCAGTTTAGTGTTGGTTATCGTATAAAGAGGACATGTGGTGAACAAACACTGTCAACGAAGTTTAGATTTATTGAAATCCTAAAGGAATATAATATTAAAGTGGCTTATTTGGGAAAAAGTGAGTCTTTCTCCAAGGTTACTATTCTAATTAATTCACTGTTAGACATTAAATATGCTATTTTAGTTTTAGAACAACCAGAGCAAAATGCATATTAAAAGAAAACTTTAGTTTATTGAAGTCGATGATAGACCATCAGTGTAGTTTCAGTAAGTCGAATATAAATAAATCAGTTTGTGCATTATTATAGCTCGTTATATAAACTATAATAAAAATAATAAAAGAACAATAAAGAAGGTAAACAACCAAAGAAATACCACACACATGAGCTCTACTGCAGCTTGTAGCTATGAACAACATGACTTGTGTTTTGCAAAGATAAAGCTCCTTTAAAAGAATATCAATAATAAAAGAAAAATTGCAATTGATTTTTACCTCCGCTAAGCAGGTTCTGTTTTGGTAACGTTAAGTTTGACAGTCTGTGTGAGTCTTTCTGTTCACAAGATGTTACTACGTGAGGGCAGGGCTGTTCAACTGACGGCCCGGGGGCCAAATCAGGCCCATGGGTCAACTCAGTTCAGCCCAGCAATGGGTTCATTTTTAAATACAACTAGATTTAATACCATAAAACAAACTTACTTAGTGACAATAACTTGTAACTGTGGCACCATTGAGCAGGTTAGTTGAATAGCCCTGCCCTATAGGTTCATGGTTGAATGACGTGCGCTCTCCAAGTGATTCTAGTTTAGATTTAATTATGTAACCTTCCACTTGCGTAAGATCGCAAACGTTAGAAACATCTTATCTAAAAATGATGAAGAAAAACTGGTTCATGCATTTGTCACGTCTAGACTGGACTATTGCAATGGTTTGTTATCTCGGCATTCAAATACTTTTTAAAAACATCTTCAGTTGATCCAAAATGCTGCTGCCAGGGTGGCCAGAGTATATTTATACACACACACACACACACACA